>RXID01014845.1:0-22139 GCA_005019695.1 Trichopus zeylanicus subsp. travancoricus | reverse complement strand
AAAATTTAGACTTATCTATAAATAAAAATATTCAATGGAACTATTTGTAGATGTACAAATATATAAATTATAATTTAAAATTTAATTAAAAATTTATTTATAAATATTTGAGAGAAAGAGTAGAGAATAATAAGCGAAGAATTTTAAAGGATTTAGTTGTAAGATTATAAAAGATAAAAGTGAAATTTTTGAAAAAATTTTTAATTAAATAATAATTAAAGGTTGTAGATAATAAAATTTAAAAAATAAATAAATACTGAAATCACAAAAAAAAATTTAATAAATAAAATAAATTTTAAGAGATTGTAGATTAAAAAAAAAAATATTGCACCGTACCGCACCTTCATCCACAATCTCTTACGAAATAGAATTCCTCGAATATTTTAGATTCCAGCTCCTTCCCTTTCTAAATGACCAAAATACCCTACCTTTGCTGGAGAACTCCTGTCAGTGAATACCGGTTATTTGGGGAAAACATGTTGCATATCTATTCTGCTCGCAAACAAGCCCAAAAACCAATTACTCAATAATGTACTCGGAATATTCTCTTCCCTTGCAAGATGGCGAGAGTGGGTTGGCGCGATTTTTGACAAAAGTAGGTTGTTGTTGCAAATATGAAGAAAAACGGTGGGTTTGTGCAAAAAATAGCTGGTTTCCACCGACGTGTTCAAATATCCAACAGAAAAGATGGGGCTAGCGTTAATTACGCATTTTCTTTAAGAGTGGTGCATAGATATCAACCAAAAATGGTACCCAAGTCTTCAAATGAAAGCTTAAACAAAAGGAAAACTTGTCCTGAACTGTTTACAGCTCAGCTGCAATGCCCATTTCATCTTACTAAATGTTCAATTCTTCCAATATTAAACATGAGAATGCCACCGAAAAGAGGAAAAATGATCTACCATGAGTGAGCAAAGTGCCTACAGCCAACTACACTGCGAGGGTCGGGCTATCGGTCGCAATTCCCATTGTGTTCAGTCCATTATCAACATAAACAACAGAGCCAGTGATCGCCGAGGCCAATGGAGAGACCAAGAATGCCGCAGCATTGCCAACCTCATCTGCTTGCATGTTGCAAACAAGTGAATGATCCAAGTATGAGCAGAAGAATATGATGAACAGGAAGCAGAAACATGCTGCCGATGTATAAACCTGCTAGCAATTCTTTCTGGATGGGTGCGTTGGCATATGAATAGTCTATCATCTTCTCAATGAATCCAATGGCTTTTGCTGCACGGCTTCCCAATGGCCCTGCATTCGCAATAAGTTTGAAATATGCTGCATCCAGGTTATATGTTCAAACGAGTCTGCTATATGAACATTTGATATCAGGAAAGGAATGAATTGCAATATAAGAGCACTTGTTTGTTTGCTCCACTAGACTTAAAAAATTGTAATACAGTGAAGTGGCCCTAACCTGTACCAAACTAAAGAACATCATGTTATAAACAACCTAAATTATTAAAGTAGAAAATGGATAAAAATTTTGGTTTACCAATGTCAAGCCACTGATTTCATTATGAGATCCTAGCCTAACTCACTTCAGCCGATGCTTCTGAATTTTGTCAGTAAAATGATCGTAGAGGAGGCCACTGCTACAGACATTAGGAATTAATATTCACACACCTGCAGATATAGTATTTACTCTGATCTGGCCTTTCTTTCCAGCTTCATATGCAAGCACCTGCACAACAAATAGACAAGACAGCACACTAAGTACCCACAAATCAAACAACAAGAACAGATTGGTGCATAGCATTAGAAATGAAGGTGAGAATCTAGAAATATCTTACTCTGGTATCACTCTCCAGAGCTGCTTTTGCTGAACTCATGCCACCACCATAGCTGCACAGTAGTAGAATAAATCCTACATTCATATGAAAGAAAGCATTACCAAATTCTTTTAGAGTAAACAAGTAAGAACGAACTTACCCTGGGATTGTCCTTTCAGAAGCAATGTATGTCAAGGAGATTGAAGCACCACCTGCAGAATGTATGATCCAAGTTTTAATCCATGCAAATATACATGCAAAGCATTAATGGCCTTGCTCATCAATTCAGGTCAAATGTCTGACTGTTGCAAACCCCGACAATCATCATTGTTGGCCAAATGTTATTGACAACAAGCAAAAGAGCCCAAGATGTATCTACTATGCACCTCAAGCAAATGCCACCCGGAATTATACTTACAAAGGGAATATAAAATTGACTATAAATATCCATGGAGTGGATACCTGGATTCATTATTGGAAGGAAATGTTTCAACAATGAGACAAAAGAATAACTTGATGCAGACACTGCCGCAAGGTATCCCTTTCTGGATGTCTCCAAGAGAGGTTTACTGACCTGTTCAGAAGAAAGTGCGACTATAACCAGAAAAGTAACAAAAAACATCGGGAAAAGGGAATAGAAGAAAGAGCTGAAGTTTAAACAAGACCTCTGGTCCATTAGCAAGAGAATGAACAAGAATGTCAATACTTCCAAAGTCATTCTTCACAGATTCAACGACTTCCTGTGGAGATATTATAATGAAGTATTAAGGGAGCTTGCAAGGCTGTATTTTTGTTAGTATTGAACATTTCAACTACAATGGAATTACATTAGCAAGTGCTTCATGGAGGAGGAAATTAAACAAAAGAAAGAGATTTGTTAGTTGCCTAGAATTCTCAAATAAACATATATCTAAATTTTAACTGCATAACAATATATAAGATTATAAGGGAATACTTGGACAGTCCAGTTTGAGGCACCTGAATAGCGCTTGTTTGTTTTGACCTGCATAAAACCATATGAAGCTCAATTGGGAATTTCTACTAAGAAATTGAAAATCAAAAAAATATAAATGATTTCTGTCCGTTATACATCTTCAGGAACATCCTCTGGAGAGTCATAGACTGCATCTAGTGGATATATTTTGGTTATCTCCATAAGGGACCCATCTGGCAACCTGTAACATCCACAAACTTCTTAACAATACTTCAGAATTTTCACACCAAGGATTCCCACACATGATTGTGGAAGTAAAGGAAAACCAACAGCTGCTTTAATAGCCCTGACTTAGAAGTACATACAAACGAGATTCATCAAACTTTCCACGCCGTAAACTTGTCTCAAAAATGTTCAATGCCTGGAGAAGCAAAAAACTCCAAATAAGAAAGCAGGCACAGGTCCATAGCTTTGATAAAAAATAATACAATTACAGATCACATACAGGCACCCATGTACCAACAAGAATTTCAGCACCTGCGGCAGCAATAGCCTTGGCAATTGCCCAGCCATAGCCATTGTCATCAGCTATTCCAGCTACAAATGCTTTTCTTCCTGTGGAAAGATAGTTGTGAAAAATCACAAACCTATTAAGGAGGGAACTATGCTAGTTTAAGGTGAACATACAAAAAGGAAGTCTCCATCAATAATAAGTAGCTTTTGAGTATGTACTACCGGACAAGGGCAAAGCAGATAGAAGTCAACTCCTTCCAGTATGTCTTTCAAAAAATTTTTCTGCCTTCTATTTTGCTTTGACTGAGTGAGCAATACTTCGTAACATGTTTTTGATACTTGGAAAAGGAACAAGGTGCTTTATTAAATGTTATCGAGATACTGGTGTGGATGATAAATCCAGCAGTAGACAAGAAAAACGCAGATCTTTTAGCAACATTGAAATATACAAATGTTGCAATTAAAAAGACTGATGAAAAATCATGAGAAAAATAGAAAAATGAATGCGAAAAGCAGGCTATTAGATCCAACAATCCAGTAGTGAAAAATCAACACCTCTCAAATCAATTGGCAATCCAGAAGAGCTTCCTTTCTGGCTTTCCCCAGCCATAGCCCTTGCAGCAAACCTGTTCAACCTCAAAGTCACGGGCCTGGGACTCTGCCAAAAAGGTCTGACAGATGAAACAAGGGAAGCACTTCCAAATTTGCTAGAGCTTTTCTTCTTCAATTCCAACACTGAAAGTGGCTCCCTTGACGTAGCCATCCTCTTAGAAGAAGAGATGCATGGATTTGCCACTGCCATTTGAAACCCATTACCCGCCGCTGCCGCCATCAAATCAGCCAACAAACTCTGAATGGAAAACAATGAGCATTGACAAGTAACAGCCAGGATCAAGACCAGTATTGCAAATTTGGAAGTACTGAGATCGAAAGTCCACAACTTTTGCGGTTCGTGGATTCATTAACATCGTACATTGAAATAAAAGTTGGATTTCTTAGGATCAACTCACAACCGCGAACCTCACTCGAACTCATTGATTTCAGTAAAATGATAGGAATTCCAATCAAATCTAAATCTAAAATTTAATAAAAATTAGAAGAAAAATAAACAAAAAAAGGACGGAAACCGACCTGGATGGAAACCTGAAGCTTCCGGGGATCACGTATCGCTATTTCTTGTCCGAGATCAGTAGCTACAAATAGTTGAAAGAATCCTCTTCGTTATCATCGACGAGGTCGATGCGATCGAAGTGGCTCCTCCGGCTCGCGGTCTTGGAGGGTTCGACGACCTCGTTCGAATCTGGGGTTAGAGTTGGGGTTAGGATTTCGATTCGGGTTCGGAATCGGAGGAGACGGGCCGTCGCGTGGGTGGCAACGGGGAAAATGCCAGCTGGGGGCAGACGGCTACGTGGCAGTTGTGGGACCCACTCTAAAGGGTTGGAAATGCTGCTGTTTGGGATGTCACAGCCGATCTGGTTCACCAAGCTAAAGGCACCGAAAAGTGGGTGGAGTGCGTCAAGCGCGTCGCAGGAAAAAGCGGGCAGCGGGTCGCGTTTTGGATCCAGATCCATTTAGAAACAAAGTATAATTTATATTTAGTTAGTATAATATATTTTTCCACGTGCGGCTGTTTGTTGTCCAGGAAATACCAAGTCCCCTCCTTCCACCGATCCACTTTTAATTAAAATTGATCAATTTTTAACCTTTAATTAGACAAAAATATATTTTAAATTAATTATTACTATATAAAATATACTAATTTCTATTTTTATAATAAAATATAAAAAAATAGTTTAATATGTGAATTTTTATGCCTAGTTATAACTTAAAATAAATAATACATATCATTATACCTATCTTTAAAAGTGACGACAGAAATTGATGAAAGTAGGTTCACTTTAATTATTTTAGACTACCAAACGATCTCTTAGTAACTAGAAAAAAATTACTAATAACCCCTTATGAATTTTAAAATTTTCTAGATAATCCATTTGACTTTCAAAATTACCGATAACCCATTTTTATATAAATACAAAATTAATAATATAAATAACTAAGATATAATGAATATTAAAATAATAATATAAACAGAATTACAGTAATATGAATAGATATCATTCATAATAAACATAAAACTAAATATATGATTAGTTACATTTAGTTATAAATAGATAATTTATAAATTAGAGGGAATATTAGTAAGCTTGAAAGTTTTTGGAGTATTATTGGTGACTTTTCCTAGTAATTGAACTAAAATCAAATGAATTTTTTGTATATAACTACTTGAAAAAATTGAAAATTGAATACTCCTACATAAAAAAAATAAAATATTTTTATTTGTATTTTCGTCATCAGTGCAAAAACTTATCTATCATTTGCTTTATGTGGTTCATATTGGATAAAATTTTAATTCAAAATATGAAAATACTAAAATAACCTAAACCCAAAAAGACCAAATCAAAACCACAATTCGCTCATTTTTCCCGCAACACTAATTGTGTGTTTGGTTTCTTTGAGAAGTTGGGATTTTGGTTTGTGTTTTTTCCCTAAATTTTGTGATAATGAAATCTGATTGAAAGAATTGGGATGCCGCAAGGAAGCTAATTGTCAGGTCGTGCGCTGTCGCAGCATGTTCCTGGTTTCTTGGATTTGAGTACTATTGACCTTCACTTTATTGATCACAGTAAAAAAGGAAACTAGTTTGGACGAAACATGCAATTGAGTGAGAGATATTGAGGAGACAAACTCAGCATTGAATTCTCCTCCTTTAATGTAGTTGTCGCTGGCTTAAGTTGTCGGTACTTCTCTTTCCATTATTAGCTGCTTTTCCATACGTGAAAGCAGGGTTCCAACAAAGGTAGAAAATCCAAACTCTACTTGTTTATGTTTCCATTGCAATTCAGTTGGCATTGCTCTGGCACCGTAGGAATCTTTATTTCAGTCGGTATCCAATTAATCTGATGATTATGCTTGACATGCTACAAGCCGATATAGCATTAGTGATAACAACATAAATTTGAAGTGTTTATATTAACTAATAAGGTATTGACAATAACTCCAAAAATTTTAAAATATTTTATTGGCTAATAAGGTATTAGAAATAATTTTTTTTGGATTGGAGTATTTCTATTATCCAATAAGATATTGATAATAACCTCATAAGTTTAAAATATTTTCGTTAGCCAGTAAGGCGTTGGAGATGCATTTGTTTGTGTTGGAGTATTTTCGTTAACAAATAAGGTGTTCGTGATCACTTTATGAATTTGACGTATTTTTATTACTAAATAAGATGAAGGTAACTTTATTTGGATTGGAGTATTTACGTAAACATTGGCGATAAGCTAATGAGTCTTAAAATATTTTTGTTAGCCAATAAAGAATTGGAGATAATTTTATTTGGGTTAGAGTATTTTCATTAGCTAATAATACGTTGGCAATAACCCCATGAGTTTGAAATATTTTCGTTGGCTAATAAAGTATTAGAGATAAAATTGTTGGGGTTTTGAAGATAGCTTTACCCATTGCTTGTAGAGTTAGTGTAACCTTGAAATTTTACTAAAGGCTTTTGTAACACACCTAATGAGACTCAATTTGACCTAGTTTAGTTCTATTCGAATTAGGTCAGGGTGGAATTGTAGCATCACCTATTACTTGTGAGGTTGGGTACAATACTGGAATACTGCCAAAGGCTCAGCATACCTAGTAGAACTCAGTTTAACCCAATTAGCACTTTCAAAGGTTTAACATTGAATTTATCATGGTTCGATTCAATTTGAAGTTGTTTTGATTTAGTTAAAATGTTGTTTGACTCGATTGAAGTTTAATTGGAACTTAGTTTTGCTTCTGGGTTATCTTAATTTGTCTCTGGATTGATTAAGGCTTGACTTGATTTAGATTAATTTTGACCAAGGCTATCGATCGACTGATTGTGAATAGGTATTGTTTCTGGTTTAGTAGAACTAGATGACCGATTCAATACTAGTCAACCGACTAGGGGCTTTTCTATTTGTTTGGACTAGTTTTAGTCCATCTTTTTATTGTTCATTTGGGTTTATTTGATACTTTGTTTGAGTCAATTTAATTTTGTTCGTTTGCCTTAGCCAAGTTGATTTGAGTTCAGCATGATCGAGTCATTTTAATCAATTTATGTTTGTTGATTTTCAATTTAATAGCTCACAAGCTATCATTATAACATCATGGCAAGCCTGCGAGTTGATTGTAAATTTAAATTGACTTTAGAGTAAGATCATAGGAAAGCTCTAAACTAGTTTAACTTTTGGGCTATACTGCATGTAACCACTAAGTTGATTTAGTTATCGAATAAGATCGTAAGTTATTTTTAAATCATTTTGACTTTTGGACGAGACTACAAACTAATCATAAATCGATTTGGTTGTTGGACTAGACCGCAAGCTGACCCTAAACTATTTTAATTTTCGGATGAGACCACATGCTTGTCCTAAATAATTTATTATACTATTTTATTGTATTTTATTTGATTTGTTCTTTGTGCTCTTGTTCCTGTTCTTGTTTTATCGTTAATTTAAGGGGGTTCTTATTGGTTCTCCTTCCAAGAATTCAGTACGGAGTCCCAAAAAGGTGTCGTGTTGGAGATAAGACTGTGAGTGGTCATAGTAGTGATGGAGATCCGTTAATATATACAAAAGGCTGCGAGTTGTTGCGGAAAATATCGATGTCCACCACAATTCACAATACAGAGGAAGAACAGAAAAGAGGAAAAGATAGCACACAAGAGATATATGTGGGAAAACGATCCAGAGAATATTGTATTGATGAGGAAGAGAAAAGAGAAGATTACAACGACGGAGACGAAACTCCAATATCACCAACTCTCACTCTCTATTTTCTATATATTGAGACCCTTACATCAATGGTGTATTTATAGATGTGGCCTAATGATGTTTGAGTCAAAATAGAAGACTGACTCAAATAAGACTTCTACTAATTTAAGACTTCTAGAAGATAAATCTAGATAAGGATTAGGCCCATTAATATAATTAAGACTATCCGGAAAATTCAGATTCGAGACACCATAAAGCCAACAATCTCCACCTTGGCTCGAATCATCTTATTATCTGAATTTGAATCTTCAATAGATGTCTTTACCATTACCTCCTGGGATAGGATCAGCGACCTTGAATATTGATCAAGTCCAAACAGAGGTTGAACTTATCAATCGGAATCACCTTCGTCAACATATCTGCAGGATTTCTTGAAGTATGAATCTTTTGTAAAGAAATCTCGCCGTCTTCAATAATGTCCCGAATAAAATAAAATCAGACATCTATATGCTTGATCTAGCATGGTACATTTGGTTCTTCGCAAGGTGTATGGCGCTCTGACTGTCGCAAAAAATAGGAAGAACATGTTGAGAAAAACCAATTTCACTTGCCAAACCTTTTAGCCATAGAGCTTCTTTGACGGCTTCTGTAGCTGCCATATACTCAGATTCTGTTGTAGATAATGCTACAGTTGACTGTAAGGTACACCTCCAACTAATAGGTCCTCCACAAAGAGTAAAAAGATAACCAGTGAGGGATCGGCGTCGATCAAGGTCTCCAGCATAGTCTGAATCGACATAGCCAATAATTTTGGCCTCTTGCACTGTGTTCCTATCGAAACATAAACCAATATTAAGAGTACCTTTAATATATCTTAATAGCCATTTCATGGCCTGCCAATGCTCTTTTCCTGGATTTGCCATGTAACGACTAACAACGCTGACTGCTTATGCAATATCAGGTCTTGTGCATACCATAGCATACATTAGACTTCCAACAGCACTTGAAATGGGATGTTCTCCATGTATGCATGCTCTTCATCTGTAGAAGGACATTGTTGAGCTGAAAGCTTGAAGTGAGATGCCAAAGGAGTACTGACGGATTTTGAATTCTGCATGTGAAAACGAGAAATAATCTTCTCGAGATATTTGCTCTGTTTAAGCCATAGTTTTCCATGCTTTCGATCTCGATCAATCTCCATACCGAGAATCTTCCTTGCAGCACCTAAATCTTTCATCTCAAATTCCTTTTTCATTTTAAACTTTAAATCATTCAGTAGAGATATGTCTTGAGTAGCGATAAGTATATCATCAACATAAAGAAGCAATATAATAAATGAGTTATTGGCATGCATCTTAAAATAAACATAGCAATCATGTTTGCAGTGGATGAAATCTTGACCCAGCATAAAACTGTCAAACCTTTTATACTATTGCCTTGGAGACTGTTTCAAACCATAAAGTGATTTGTTCAACTTGCAAACAAAATTTTCTTTGCTTTCTTGGATGAACCCTTCAGGCTGTTGCATAAAAATTTGTTCTTCTAATTCTCCATGCAGAAAGGCAGTTTTGATATCAAGCTGTTCTAACTCAAGATTATGAAAATCAACTAAAGCAAGTAGAAAACGAATAGATGTGTGTTTAACCACAGGAGAGAAAATTTCATTAAAGTCAATACCCTCCTTTTGTGAATACCTTTTTGCAACTAAACGGGCCTTGAATTTAACACCATCTATCTCAGAGAAATCCTCTTTCTTTCGAAATACCCACTTGCAACCAATTGCTCTTTTACCTTTTGGTAATTTCATCAGATCCCAAGTATGGTTCTTTTGAAGAGAATCCATCTCTTCATTCATAGCAAATTGCCACTGAGAAGAATTCTTATCCTGCATTGCTTCTTTATAGGAGGAAGGATCACCATTGTCAGTAACTAAAGCAAAAGCTACCATATCTTCAAAACCATACCTTTCAGGTGACTTTATTTTTCTTTGAGATCTTCGAAGTGGAGTCTTTTCAGAAATTTGATTCTTAAGATTTTCTTGAGAGTTGGGCATACCCTGAATATCTTCTTCTGAAGGAATGACATGCTCCACCTCCACTTGCATTATATCATTGGGATCTTTCTTGAGAGATTTTAGCATACCACTTTCATCAAATACTATGTCTCTCTCAATAATTACATTTGAAATAGTAGGATCCCACAAACAATAGCCTTTGACGCCTTTGGAATAACCCAGGAAAATACACTTTTTGGAACGTGCATCTAACTTATCCTTGACAACATGCACATAAGCAGAGCAACCAAAAATCTTTAAAGAAGAATAATTTGCAGGTTGACCAGTCCATACCTCTTCAGGAGTCGTGCAATTAATGGCTGTTTGAGGAGAGCGATTCACAATGAAGCATGCTGTATTGACTGCTTCTGCCCAAAAATCTTTATCAAGATTAGCTGTACTGAGCATACTACGTGCTTTCTCCAACAAGGTTCTGTTCATCCTTTCAGCCACATCGTTTTGTTGAGGTTTTCCTGGGATGGTAAATTGACGCTTGATGCCTTCATCTTCACAGAATTTGAGAAACTCTGTTGATTTGTACTCTCCGCCATTATCACTTCTGAGATATTTGATTTTTCTGCCAGTCCTTTTTTTCAACTGAAGTTTTCCACCGTTTGAAAACAGAAAACACCTCGGCTTTGTGATGCAAAAAATAAATCCACACTTTTCTGGAAAAATCATCAATAAAACTGACAAAATAACGAGCACCAGATTTTGATGGAATAGAAGAGCACCACACATCAGAATGAATATAATCAATTAAGCATTTAGTGCAATGAATACCAGTGTTAAACTTTACCTTGGACTGTTTACCATAGAGACAATGCTCGCAGAAATCCAATTTGCATGAGTTGAGACCTTTCAGTAATTTTCTTTTGTTGAGCTCATTTAAACCTTGCTCACTCATATGACCGAGACGCAGATGCCATAATTGAGTCATATCAGAAGAAGAAGAAGACTGAGAAATTGCTGCTCCACCTGCAACGGTTTTTCCTACTAACTCATATAAATTTCCATGCTTTAGGCCCTTCATTACTATCAATGAGCCTTTAGCAACATTAAGAACTCCACCTTCAGCAGAATCCATAGCACCCAAAGAAATCAAATTCTTTTTCTAATCAGGAACATGTCTGACATCAGTAAGAGTTCTAATAATATTATCAAACATCTTAATTTTGATTGCTCCAATTCCAACAGTTTTGCATGGATTATTATTACCCATCAAAACTAAACCACCATCATAAGGCGTGTAGTTTTCAAACCAATCCTTATTAGGACACATGTGATAAGAACAACCAGAATCAAGAATCCAAATATCATGGTAACGATCAAATTAGAACTAATAGAGAGAACGTTACCCAAATTATCATCAGAACTCTCTTCAACAACTGAAACTTGTTCTTTGGCTTGCTCTTTAGATTGAGATTCTCTTTCTTTCTTTGCTTTGAGCTTCCAACAATCTTTAATTGCATGTCCCATCTTCTTACAATATCTGCAGTTTATTTCTTTGGATTTGGATCTAGAACGACCTGTTCTTGATCTTTCTTTGTACGACCTCTGACAATTAATGCTTCTGAGTGTGACACATCCCCTCCAATCTTTTTCAAATATTCATTAGATAGAAGGGCAGCAGAAATATCGTCAAATTTCAAATCCTTTCCATACATGAGAGTAGTTTTAAGATTCTCAAGAGAAAGAGGTAAAGACGATAATAAAATAATTGCCTTGTCTTCATCTTCAATTTTAACATCAATGCTTAACAATTGAGAGACAAGTTTATTGAAAGCATTAAGATGATCAACTATATTCGTACCTTCTGTCATTTGAAAATTGAAAAGCTTCTGCTTTAAATAAACTCGATTTGAGATAGACTTACTCATATACTGTTTCTCCAACTTTTTCCATAACTCTGAAGGTGATGTTTCATCAAGAAACGGATAGAGTACCTCATCGGTAAGACTGAGGATGATTGTGCTATGTGCGCTGGCCTTTTGGTTTTCCCAAACACTTTCGGTGACATCTTCAGGCTTGACGTCCTCCAATGTGTGTCTCAACCCTTGTTGAGTAAGAATTGCATGAACTCTTGCTTGCCAAAGAGGAAATCCTTGCTTTCCATTGAATTTCTCTATATCGAACTTCGTAGTAGACATATTGAACCAAGCTCTGATGCCACTTGTTGCGGAAAATATCGATGTCCACCACAATTCACAATATAGAGAAAGAACAGAAAAGAGGAAAAGATAGCACACAAGAGATATATGTGGGAAGACGATCCAGAAAATATTGTATTGATGAGGAAGAGAAAAGAGAAGATTACAACGACGGAGACGAAACTCCAATATCACCAACTCTCACTCTCTATTTTCTATATATTGAGACCCTTACATCAATGGTGTATTTATAGATGTGGCCTAATGATGTTTGAGTCAAAATAGAAGACTGACTCAAATAAGACTTCTATTAATTTAAGACTTCTAGAAGATAAATCTAGATAAGGATTAGGCCCATTAATATAATTAAGACTATCCGGAAAATCTGGATTCGAGACACCATAAAGCCAACAGCGAGTAACTACTAGGTTAGTGAAGATGGCATGTTGATGTGCAAGGCTGCAAGTGACTGCAAATAATATTGAAGATTTACACAAAGTCATGTATGGCGGCAATATTGGTGGAGATGGCTTGTCGATGCACAAGGCAATGAATTGTTGTGAGTGATATTGAACATTTACATGAGGCTGCAAATGACCGTGGTGTTGGTGAAGAAAGCTCGTCTATGCGTAAGACCATGAATAACCATGATGTTAACAATTGGAGGAGAATGTGACCAAGGATGATCGCAAGCCTTGAAGAGGAGGGGGGAGATGAAAAAGAAAAAGAAAATAATAAAGAAGAAGAAAGACAAAAAAAGACAAAAGAAAGGAAAAAATCTTATATTTTTTTATTCTTTGTCGATGTCTTCTTGATCTACTCCTTGATAATAAGATCTTCTTCAGAACTTCTCTTTCAATTTACATAGAGTTTCCTCAACAATCATCTATTAATTCTTCTTCTTTTTTTTTTTTTAAAATTCGTGTGCCCTAGCTCTTCTTTTATAGGACTAAGATAATATCTAATTTTGGTGATTGATTTATTTAATTTTGATATTTGATGGATATATCATTGCTATGAATCTCATATTTGATTTTTCGATTGATATATTTCAAAATTATATTTTTCTTATTGAAAAATATTGTTTATTTTTGATGAATTCAAAGCAAATTTTATTTCTGTTTCTGCAGATCGTGACCAAACCAGTATACCAGTTGGGAATTGATAGACTGATTTTTAGCAGTGGTCTACGTAATCTATCAGTATCAGTGACTGATTGGAAATCGGTTAATCGATACAGCTCGATTTAGCTTTTGGGTCCAAACTTTTAGGCTCTTTGTATTTCAAATTGGGCCTTAATTATCCTAAACTAAGTTCAAAATTCGACTCTAAGTCGGAGTTAAATTTAAAAATTATTTAAATTATGGTTTGGAAAATTGGTTGAAATGTTTCGGTTTTAGTGTTTCGGTCGATTTTATTTTGATTTCAGGATTTGTACTGATATTGACTTATAGATCATATTCAGAACTTTGCAACATGATAAATGCTACACGATACTTGCCGCTCTCATCAACTTGACCCCCGCGTCTGTGTGCTCGCGTTGGCTTTTGGCGCCCACACCTGTGCACTTGCGTCGGCCTTGCGCCTACGCCAGCGCCCTCGCTAGCCTTGTGCTTGGGCCGTCGCCGGCCTCGTGCTCACGCCCGTGCCCTCGTTGGCTTTGGCGCCCGCACCCATGCGCTCATGCTGGCCTCACGCTCATACCTTGGCTGACCTTGCACTCACGTCCATGCCCATGTCAACCTGGCACTTATGCCGGCCGTGCCGACCAACCCTACACCACCTCCACTCCAAGGGAGAAGGAAAGAAGAGAAAAAAAATAAAAAAATAATATAAAAAATAAATAATAAATTTTTAAGGGGTTAAATTATATAATTACAAAGAGCATAAGAAAAATTTTTGGTAAAAATTTTGGGTAGTTATAATGCTCTAAATTTAGTATATCTTGGGGTATTATTGGTAAATAGCTCTAAGTTATAATGCTCTTTTTGTTTTACTTATTCAATATAATTTTATACGAATATATATGAAGATATACGAATAACAAGATGTTGATTTTAATTTCATATAAAAATAGTCTTCATAATTTAATACTTTTCATAGGAATTATTTGTATAAAAAGGACTTTTTCAGTATAAAGTATAAATAATTTTTTTTTATTAAATATGAATTTCTATGCAAATTATTAATAAAATTTTTTTAATAAAATATTAAAAAGTATTTGTTAATAAATTTGTAAGAAAATTATATTTTTTAAATTGTTTAAAAATTTAGAACTTATGTGAAAATTAGGTAGTAAACCAATAATTTTAAAATGAACAAAGTTATTATTTTTATTTTGGACTTTCGATATATGGTTATATTTTAAAACCGCTATCATAAGATCACATAAAGTTGGTTGTTTTTACTCATATACTTACAAATACTCGTCCTGATCATTCAGGTGCTAAATTTGTAATTCCACATCTAGATATTTCAAACTCAATTGATGATGATTATGACGACGATGACAACGACGATAACAATGATGATTAATTGTATTCGTTATAATTAATAGATTATGTATATGTCAAGTACATTTTAATAATAAGTTAAATTTACTTATATTAAATTTTAACTTTTAATCATATTCATGTTATTTGCTGTATATTTTTTTATACAATAATATATGAAAATAGATTATACAAATGATTAATTATCAAAATTAATTTAAATTAATTAAAATAATATTTAATCTTATGGTAAAATTGATTATAAATTCTTTTATAAATTTTAAATTTTTTATAAATATTTTATTTTATTTTTGATTTGAAACTAAAGTATAATTAAAATATAATCAAACTCTAATAAATACATAATTAATAATTAAAAAAATATTTTGATAAAAATCAAAACCAAAATGATTTCGACTAAAATAATCGAAACTTATTGATTTCTCTAAGGGCTGAAACTGAAATTCAAAATCTTGATTTAAACACACAGCAATGAGTTTAGGTTTCTTAGACAAGGCAGCAACAATTACCGGAGAAGGTATAATAGCGCCGGAAATGATCAGTGTGCAGATAAACCATGGAGGTTATGCACTGTGACGCAATTGGAGGAAGTGAAGTGTGTCCTTAAAATGCTGCTAATCTGGTTGTGCACTATCATCTACTCTGTTGTGTTCACCCAAATGGCCCCACCGTTCGTCGAGCAAGGTGCTGCCATGAATGTGAATATTGGCACTTCCATGTCCCGCCAGCAAGTATGGTGGTCTTTGACATCCTTTGCGTCTTAGCTTTCATCTCCATCTATGGTCATGTTCTTCTGCCGGTGGCTGGGAGGTTTTGAAAGAACCCGAAGGGCCTCATTGAACTACAGGGAATGGGTGTTTGTTGCGAAAAATATCGATGTCCACCACAATTCACAATATAGAGGAAGAATAGAAAAGAGGAAAAGATAGCACACAAGAGATATATGTGGGAAGACAATCCAGAGAATATTGTATTGATGAGGAAGAGAAAAGAGAAGATTACAACGACGGAGACAAAACTCCAATATCACCAACTCTCACTCTCTATTTTCTATTTCTTGAGACCCTTACATCAATGGTGTATTTATAGATGTGGCCTAATGATGTTTGAGTCAAAATAGAAGACTGACTCAAATAAAACTTCTACTAATTTAAGACTTCTAGAAGATAAATCTAAATAAGGATTAGGCCCATTAATATAATTAAGACTATCCGAAAAATCCGGATTCGAGACACCATAAAGCCAACAATCTCCACCTTGGCTCGAATCATCTTATTCTCTGAATTTGAATCTTCAATAGATGTCTTTACCATTACCTCCTGGGATAGGATCAACGACCTTGAATATTGATCAAGTCCAAACAGAGGTTGAACTTATCAATCGGAATCACCTTCGTCAACATATCTGCAGGATTTCTTGAAGTATGAATCTTTTGTAAAGAAATCTCGCCGTCTTCAATAATATCCCGAATAAAATGAAATCGGACATCTATATGCTTTGATCTGGCATGATACATTTGGTTCTTCGCAAGGTGTATGGCGCTCTGACTGTCGCAAAAAATAGGAAGAACATGTGAGAAAAACCAATTTCACTTGCCAAACCTTTTAGCCATAGGGCTTCTTTGACGGCTTCTGTAGCTGCCATATACTCAGACTCTGTTGTAGATAATGCTACAGTTGACTGTAAGGTACACCTCCAACTAATAGGTCCTCCACAAAGAGTGAAAAGATAACCAGTGAGGGATCGGCGTCGATCAAGGTCTCCAGCATAGTCTGAATCGACATAGCCAATAATTTTGGCCTCTTGCACTGTGTTCCTGTCGAAACATAAACCAATATTAAGAGTACCTTTAATATATCTTAATAGCATTTCATGGCCGGCCAATGCTCTTTTTCTGGATTTGCCATGTAACGACTAACAACGCTGACTGTTTGTGCAATATCAGGTCTGTGCATACCATAGCATACATTAGACTTCCAACAGCACTTGAAAATGGGATGTTCTCCATGTATGCATGCTCTTCATCTGTAGAAGGACATTGTTGACCTGAAAGCTTGAAGTGAGATGCCAAAGGAGTACTGACGGATTTTGAATTCTGCATGTGAAAACGAGAAATAATCTTCTCGAGATATTTGCTCTGTTTAAGCCATAATTTTCCATGCTTTCGATCTCGATCAATCTCCATACCGAGAATCTTCCTTGCAGCACCTAAATCTTTCATCTCAAATTCTTTTTCATTTTAAACTTTAAATCATTCAGTAGAGATATGTCTTGAGTAGCGATAAGCATATCATCAACATAAAGAAGCAATATAATAAATGAGTTATTGGCATGCATCTTAAAATAAACACAGCAATCATGTTTGCAGTGGATGAAATCTTGACCCAGCATAAAACTGTCAAACCTTTTATACCATTGCCTTGGAGACTGTTTCAAACCATAAAGTGATTTGTTCAACTTGCAAACAAAATTTTCTTTGCCTTCTTGGATGAACCCTTCAGGCTGTTGCATAAAAATTTATTCTTCTAATTTTCCATGCAGAAAGGCAGTTTTGACATCAACTGTTCTAACTCAAGATTGTGAAAAGCAACTAAAGCAAGTAGAAAACGAATAGATGTGTGTTTAACCACAGGAGAGAAAATTTCATTAAAGTCAATACCCTCCTTTTGTGAATACCCTTTTGCAACTAAACGGGCCTTGAATTTAACACCATCTATCTCAGAGAAATCCTCTTTCTTTCGAAATACCCACTTGCAACCAATTGCTCTTTTACCTTTTGGTAATTTCATCAGATCCCAAGTATGGTTCTTTTGAAGAGAATCCATCTCTTCATTCATAGCAGCTTGCCACTGAGAAGAATTCTTATCCTGTACTGCTTCTTTATAAGAAGAAGGATCACCATTGTTAGTAACTAAAGCAAAAGCTACCATATCTTCAAAATCATACCTTTCAGGTGACTTTATTTTTCTTTGAGATCTTCGAAGTGGAGTCTTTTCAGAAATTTGATTTTTAAGATTTTCTTGAGAGTTGGGCATATCCTGAATATCTTCTTCTGAAGGAACTACGTGCTCCACCTCCACTTGCATTATATCATTGGGATCTTTCTTGAGAGATTTTAGCATACCACTTTCATCAAATACTATATCTCTCTCAATAATTATATTTGAAATAGTAGGATCCCACAAACGATAGCCTTTGACGCCTTTGGCATAACCCAAGAAAATACACTTTTTGGAACGTGCATCTAACTTATCCTTGACAACATGCACATAAGCAGAGCAACCAAAAATCTTTAAAGAAGAATAATTTGCAGGTTGACCAGTCCATACCTCTTCAGGAGTCTTGCAATTAATGGCTGTTTGAAGAGAGCGATTCACAATGAAGCATATTGTATTGACTGCTTCTGCCCAAAAATCTTTATCAAGATTAGCTGTACTGAGCATACTACGTGCTTTCTCCAACAAGGTTCTGTTCATCCTTTCAGCCACACCGTTTTGTTGAGGTTTTCCTGGGATGGTAAAGTGACGCTTGATGCCTTCATCTTCACAGAATTTGAGAAACTCTGTTGATTTGTACTCTCCGTCATTATCACTTCTGAGATATTTGATTTTTTTGCCAGTCCTTTTTTCAACTGAAGTTTTCCACCGTTTGAAAACAGAAAACACCTCGGCTTTGTGATGCAAAAAATAAATCCACACTTTTCTGGAAAAATCATCAATAAACTGACAAAATAACAAGCACCAGATTTTGATGGAATAGGAGAGCACCACACATCAGAATGAATATAATCAATTAAGCCTTTAGTGCAATGAATACCAGTGTTAAACTTTACCTTGGACTGTTTACCATAGAGACAATGCTCGCAGAAATCCAATTTGCATGAGTTGAGACCTTTCAGTAATGTTCTTTTGTTGAGCTCATTTAAACCTTGCTCACTCATATGACCGAGACGCATATGCCATAATTGAGTCATATCAGAAGAAGAAGAAGACTGAGAAATTGCTGCTCCACCTACAACGGTTTTTCCTACTAACTCATATAAATTTCCATGCTTTAGGCCCTTCATTACTATCAATGAGCCTTTAGCAATCTTAAGAAATCCACCTTCAGCAGAATACTTATAACCAGCAGAATCCATAGCACCCAAAGAGATCAAATTCTTTTTCAAATCTGGAACATGTCTGACATCAGTAAGAGTTCTAATAATATTATCAAACATCTTAATTTTGATTGTTCCAATTCCAACAGTTTTGCATGGATTATTATTACCCATCAAACCTAAACCACCATCATAAGGCGTGTAGTTTTCAAACCAATCCTTATTAGGACACATGTGTAAGAACAACCAAGAATCAAGAATCCAATATCTGGGAACTATTCCAAATTAGAACTAATAGATAGAACGTTACCCAAATTATCATCAGAACTCTCTTCAACAACTGAAACTTGTTCTTTTGCTTGCTCTTTAGATTGAGATTCTCTTTCTTTCTTTGCTTTGAGCTTCCAACAATCTTTAATTGCATGTCCCATCTTCTTACAATATCTGCAGTTTATTTCTTTAGATTTGGATCTAGAACGACCTGTTCTTGATCTTTCTTTGGTACGACCTCTGACAATTAATGCTTCTGAGTGTGACACATCCCCTCCAATCTTTTTCAAATATTAATTAGATAGAAGGGCAGCAGAAATATCGTCAAATTTTAAATCCTTTCCATACATGAGAGTAGTTTTAAGATTCTCAAGAGAAGGAGGTAAGGACGATAATAAAATAATTGCCTTGTCTTCATCTTCAATTTTAACATCAATGCTTAACAATTGGGAGACAAGTTTATTGAAAGCATTAAGATGATCAACTATATTCGTACCTTCTGTCATTCGAAAATTGAAAAGCTCCTGCTTTAAATAAACTCGATTTGAGATAGATTTACTCATATACTGTTTCTCCAGCTTTTTCCATAACTCTGAAGGTGATATTTCATCAAGAAACGGATAGAGTACCTCATCGGTAAGACTGAGGATGATTGTGCTATGTGCGCTGGCCTTTTGGTTTTTCCAGACACTTTCGGTGACATCTTCAGGCTTGACGTCCTCCAATGTGTGTCTCAACCCTTGTTGAGTAAGAATTGCACGAACTCTTGCTTGCCAAATAGGAAATCCTTGCTTCCCATTGAATTTCTCTATATCGAACTTCGTAGTAGACATATTGAACCAAGCTCTGATACCACTTGTTGCGGAAAATATTGATGTTCACCACAATTCACGATATAGAGGAAGAACAGAAAAGAGAAAAAGATAGCAGACAAGAGATATAATGGGAAGACGATCCATAGCAATCTTGTATTAAGGAGGCGCCCCAAGAGAAGAGTAACAAATGAACGGAGACGAACTCCCAGATATCACCACCTCTCCCCTCCCTAATTTTCTAGATCTCGACTTGAGACCACGTACAAAAAAAAGAGAATCAATAGGTGTATTTATAGATGTGGCCTACTGCTGTGTTGGAGTCAAATAGAGAGAATGCCTCAAAAAGAACTTCCTTTGTGGGTGTCTATATTAAGACATAAGAACTAGACAAATGATTTAGAAGATAAATCTAGATAAGGATTAGGCCCATTAATATAATTAAGACTATCCGAAAAATCCGGATTCGAGACACCATAAAGCCAACAGTTAGGGATGACCTATGAGCTTTTACTAGCTACATAGTTTTGGTCATTCTCTAGCTAATATGGTAAAGGTAAGTGGTAATATTTATTAAATCTTATATATCTTTTATATTATTTTTTACTACTATGTTTTGTTACATGCTTTGTTTTTCTTAATCTTAAGGACCCATAATTGAAAATGGGTACCATTCCAATTTTTAATGTATTAGTTATGCCTTCACTCCAAGAAATGAATTAAAAATAATTTTTGATAGTGGATGTTCTAGACACATAACAGAAAATTCATTAATGTTTAAGAAGTCGGTAAGTAAAGAAGGCGAATTCGTCACTTTTGTAGACAATAATAAAGGTAAAATCATTGGTAAAGATGATGTTTCTATTAGTTTTTCTATAATTAAAGGTATAATCTTAGTTGAAGAACTTAAGCATAATTTGTTATTTACTAGTCAATTATATAATAAGGGATTTCATGTCTTATTTCAATCTAATAATTATATAGTTAGACATAATAATAGAAACAATATTATTTTTATAGGTCATTATGATATAAATATCTATACTATTGATCAAGATGATTTGAATATTGAAAAGTATTTTGTAACTCATAAAAATAATGAATCACTATGGCATAGAAGATTTGGAACACGTGCATAGATACAACTACTAAAATCAATCAAAAAGAGCTAGTGAGAGGACTATCCAAAAGTAAATTTATAAGAAATCCAATATGTGATGTATACTAAGTGGGAAAGTAAGTTAAGTCTTCACACAAACCCAAGAAGATGGTGTCAATTATATGACCACTACAGTTTCTTCACCTAGACTTGTTTGGACTACAAGTCTAGAAGGTAAAACTATGTCTTTGTAATTATTAATGATTTTTCTATATATACGTGAGTTTTATTTCTTATTAATAAAAGTGATTTTTTATTGTTTTTGTTGATTTTACAAAGCGTATCAAAATAAAAGAGGCTATCTGATTTGAAAAATTCTTAGTGATCATGGCGATAAATTTGAAAATTATCCATTTAAAAAATTTTGCATTTAAAATGGTATTGAGTATAGTTTTTTGGCTCCTTGTACTTCACAATAAAATAGAGTTGTTAAGAGGAAGAATAGGTCTCTTCAAAAGATGACAAACGTTATGTTTAACGAGTTCTTTCTATCCAAGCATTTTTGGGTAGAAGCCATTAACATGACTTGCTACATCTTAAATAGAGTTTCTATTCATCTAATTATTGATAAAACCCCATTTAAGTTGTGGAATGGGAAAAAGACAAATATTGCATACTTTCATATTTTTGGATGCAAGTTCTTTATTTTGAATACAAAACATTATTTATCAAAATTTGATTCTAAACCTTTGAAGGCATATTTCTTGGTTATTCATCTATTTCTAGAGCTTTTAGAGTATTTAACAAGTCATCCATGCTTTTTGAAAAGTCTATTAATATTGAACTTGATAAATCTAACCCTTGTTTGGAGAAAAAATTTATTAACAATGATATAGAGATCTCCAAGAGAATAGATGATTTGCTAATATCAGATCAAAAAAAGCATGAAATAAGCAAATGATCCAAAGAAAAGAATATTAATGATGGAGATAATGAGCCAAAAAAATAGGAGGTTGATAAGGAGTTACCCAAAGAGTGAAAATTCAAGAAGAATCAATCAATAGATCAAATCATAGGTGATGTTAATCACCCTGATCATGCTATTAAGTATAACCTTCATCA
>RXID01014844.1:0-344153 GCA_005019695.1 Trichopus zeylanicus subsp. travancoricus | reverse complement strand
TATTTAAAAATAATAAAATTTAGAATTATTAAAATAAATAAAAATATTCAATGGGTCTATCTGTAAGTATATAAATATTAAATTTGTATTTTGAAATTTTAAGTTTTAAAACCTTAAACGTCTTGTTTGTAAAATTTATGAAATTTAGACTTATTTATAAATTAAAATAGTCAAGGGATTTATTTGTAAATATATAAATATTAAACTTATAATTTGAAATTTTAAATGTTAAAACATTCAATATCTTTTTTGTAAAATTTTATTTTAAAAATTATAAAATTTAATTTTATTTATAAATAAAAATATTTAATGAGTCTATTTATAAATATACAAATATTAAATTTGTAATTTAAAATTTTAATTTTCAAAACCTTCAATATTGTGAAATTTTATTAAAAAATTAATAAAATTTGGACATATTTATAAAGAAAAATATTTGAGGGATCTATTTATAAATATACAAATATTACATTTAAAATTTAAAATTTTATGGAGAATTTATTTGTAAAAAATTTTAAACAGATCTTCCTTATAATTTTTTATTTAAAAAAAATTAAAATTTAGGATTTTCTATAAATAAAAATATATACAAAATTTATTTACAAATACATAAATATGTAAATTATAATATGTAAATACTATTTTTTTTGTTTCTGATGAAGGTTAGAATGTTGCCAAGCCTTCGACTCTCAGTGATAACCTTCAGTGACATCAATACAAGCGCACGAGCGAATCAAATTACTTTCCGTCATTCAGTGATTTGGTTTCATGTGAGCTTACGCAGCTGAACACCATCTTCTTGCAGTCATCCAGTGTTACTTTTCTATTTCATTCGTCCTCTTTCAGTGCAGCAACTCGAAGATGCTCCTCCTAATCAACAAGAAGTAAAATGAATCCATTTTTAAGTTAAAAATCGAGATTAAGTAGCACGATATACTTACAAGCAGCTGCTTAAGTGCAACAGGGCACATGTCGTAAATCTGCTCGTGAGTGCAGTCAGTGTTCTTCAGCACCCAATCGAGGAGGTCATCCTTGTGTGTGCTAGAGTTTTCATCAGACTTCTCCTCTGTTCTCTCTTTGATGACCATGTCGAAGATATCGAATATCTTTCTCCTCGACTTCAGAGGCAGATAAGAAATTTACAATGGTGTTTCTTCTGAAAGAATGATGCACAAATGCTTTGAATGTCTACATTTAACGCTTTGCAACACTCTGTTCCTGCCAAATTCCAGGAAATTGCAGTAAGTCCTCTGACAACAATGTCGTATTCGCTCATGAACAGCTGACAAAATGGGTACTCATGATACATGCTGAGGATCTGCTTCACCATTATGTAGAAGGAAAACTGCATCATTTTGAACCAAACAAGAACTCAAATCCAATATTTGATAATGTCATACATGCACGAAATTATTAGCAGATATGACTCGCTTTTTTTAAACCTTGTTGGTATCACCCATGAAAGGGAAGACATGAGGACCCTCCTTCTCCCTCCAAGACCTGAAAATCTCCGAAGCAACCAGCGCATGAGGACCATCATAGTCTACTTCTTCAATCACGAGAGGCTCCGAACAGCGTTCTTGCAGCCAGCACAGACAAAGTAAACTTGCCGATTACCTCAACGAACGCGGTGGTCCACCCAGGTTCGAAAAGCCTCTCGTAGCTCAATACGAAGAGAGCCATCTCCACGCCGCCGGAGATCATCATCGGTTTCCCCAATATATTGATTATGAAGGTTTTGCCAAAACCGCAACCATTACAACAAACTCGGCTCAATCTCCGTCATGACAGGAATATAACATGAACTTGGTTCACATCTTGCTATGCGCCGTTCCATGAAGTCTCCTACTGTCCCTATCTGACGCTTCTTCAAGAATCCAAAGGTTTCTCCGGTGAGAGGCAAACCGCTGCTTCCCGGCGGAAGATTGGAGGACTTCTTCTTCGCATTGCTACTAAGCTTTATACAAAAGCAGGGAACAAGACTGTAACCGGTACAAGAGCAAGAACTGATGATAAAACCATTCTTTCCACTCTTACTCTCTTTTCAACTTTGTACGTGAGAGAGATGAATGGATTCACATATATTGGGCTCTTACATGTTCATTTTCTGCTCATTTATCCATTTTTTTGGTTGTTTCTAGTCCCATTTAAGAACGAACTGATGGCATTTTTGGTTTACTGATTCCACCTAACAAATTCCAAAGAAACAAAAATAAAAAAATAAAAAAAATTAAGATTAGGGGAGACATTATTCAGGTGTGGTGTATTCCCACTTTGAAGTAGAAAACATAATTAAAATTAGTGCTTGGAAGTAGGAACTAATCACAAATGGTTAGCAGGGCGGACATGTAAAGAAATGCAGCATGAAAGTGAGAGAGAATATTAAGGTCATCTAGCATTCCAAGAGCATCACTCTTTTGTGCTCTTTTACTCACCTTCTCATTATTTGTAAACCCATTGATTCTCTCAACAACAAATCGGCTCTTCTTTTTCTTCAATTTTATAGCTATGAGAATGGTAATAGATGCAGAAAAACTCAGTTGGGCTGTGATTCTCATGGAACAGGTGATCCAAGATTCCGAGGCATCTCTTGACAGTTTGACATCAACCAGGTGAGGTAAACCCATTTGTCTGTGCCATGTGTAATGAATGACAAGTTAACTCCCGAGTCTTAAAAATGAGATATCAGAGAAAAGAGAACAACATTTAGATAACAAATCAATTTATTTAGATGACAAACGACAACGATCTGGCTGCATGCCATCCTTACATTTCTTCGCGAACACAAATATAGTTTATTGTTAACCAGAGAATGCGTTTATTTCCTTGGTATTTATATGAGGCAATTCTCACACAATGCTCGTATACATTTCACCGTCGTTCATTCAAATTATGGTTTGGTGCCGGTATGATCTTCTTGTTCGTTCTCAGCTGTCACACTGTTCGAGCGTTTCTTCGTAGGGTCACTGACTCTCTGATCAAAGACCAGCCCAGCGCAGCTGCAAATTTTGCCATTTGACTTGCAGAAGCAGTTACTTCCGAAAGAAGACGTACAAGGAGTGCATTGGAGAAGATGGCGTATACTACTAGCAACACCATGTGCTTCTGTGCGAGAGATTCACAAAGAAGAAAACAGCAGCAAACGATAGAGTGAGATAATCTACAGTGCATTGTTTAAGAAGAGATCGAGACGAAGACAACCGGCGTATTACCGTTGAGGATGTGACGGGACGAGGAAGCTGTGACTGCTAAGCCAAGCAGCACAGCGAACACAAGTGCCATCAGAACTGGCCCTTCCCTTCCTGCCATTTTTTTTGTAAGCTTGCTTCCGAGTTGCATGGTGCTGAGCCCCTCCTGCGCCTGTTATACTGTTTACTCAGTACTGTTCCGAGAACAAGTGCATGCATTGTGCGATACAGCAAAAGGATCACTTACATTTATTTTCATGAATTTGCAAAAAACTTCTATATTTAGATTGTCAGAAATCCTTCTGTTTATCTCTTCCGAGCTGTCGACATCTCAATGGGAATCGTTGTGGCCGCCCGACGCGATCAGCGTGCAATGCTAGCGGGCAATTCCTCTCAAGATGGACATGTGGATGGCTGGATGCGTAAAATTGAGTTGGATTCAGACCCGCTTACTACTATTATAATGATCTAATTAACTTAACCCCAACGATCAGTTCTACGCGATGCCTGTCGACATATGTGATTAAGGAATGTATTAACTTAATCATCAATGTTGAGCATAAGTCTTGAATTTGATTTTTTTAAATCCAAGTTAGGCCTTGAAAAACATATTTAGATACTAGTAACTTAACAGTCCGTTATGTTCAAAAAAACATACTCTGAATTCTGAGCAACAAAGCGAGCATGCACACTGCAAGAACTGGCCCTTTCCCTCTGTTCGTCTTCTTGCCTTGAATCTTAGAGTTGCAACTGAGAGAGCCTCGTTGGCTCCCTATATATTTGTCCGACAGTTTCTAGCGCCAAGAACAAACACCTAAAAGCAAGAGTTGACATTTTCAGAGTCAAACGGGATGCTTGTTCTACAAAGTCAAAACGGGCCACTATGACAGACGAGTCTTGATGTTATTTGATGGAGAATCTAAAGACAAACTCCTTTCGGTTGTGTTCGACCGGTATAAGTATCGCCGGCCAGTTGTTTTATACGCGAGGAAAATAGAGAATAGAACTCCTCATCTCTCTTATTATTCTTAGGGAAAATCATCAGTGATACTCTTTGGCTTTCAATGTTATCGATACTCGTGCTCTTCCATTTTTACATAAAATAATTATTTATATTAACAATATTTAAATTTTTTTGTTCATTATACGTAAGTATTTATTCATATTATTATAATTTTATTTATATTATCTTTGTATGTAATTTTAATTTTAATCTGATGTTATTTATTTATTATTTATATTATAATTTTACGAGAATTTTGACGAGACGACACATGGATGGGAGTCTACTTGGAACTGAGGAAATTTCTCCATCTGAGCAATAACTTCTATACTGCTTTCTGATGCTTTAGATTTTGCTGCGCCGGCTTGTTTGTCTTCTTTCACTCATCCCATATTAAATATTGGTATTCCATTCAAACCAAGATCAAGAAACCATATTTAGATATTAGTACATAGCACATGTGAGGCTCATGGTCATGGACCAGTACACTGTATAAAATTGAGGTCTAATATTACTAAAATTTCATCTTTAATTTCATATCAATAAAATACGAAAATTAAAATTAAATTAAATATAATAACAGCCGTAGATTTAATAACGAATTTTTTAAAAAAAAAATGGGATGCACAACGACAATATTGACATGTTTGGTATTGTGGATGGAAAAAAACATTAAAAAATCGTACAATTGATGGTTAGAGGTCCGTGTTGATAGACGTATGCCATCAAACAAGCCAAACTACGTAAGCCTTCGTGCTGTTTTCCACGATAATTACAAGAGAGATGAGGAGCGCTTCGTGCATGGAGAACTAGGGCCAATGCAGACGACTGATGAGCTTATGGCCCTGAACCCCAGGATCGGAGGCCAGGTTCCCGTACAACTGACAAGCTGAGGAAACTGACGGCCGAGCAACAAAGAAATCACACACATTGCAAGAACTAGTCGGCCCGTTGTTTTTGAATGCGAGGAAAATAGACAAAAGAATTATTTTATCTTCTTCATTTTTGTCATACTCTTCTCAAAAATACGAGGGTTTTATAACGTACATCCCCTGAAAGTTAGCATTCTCGTACCAAAATTATTAGTGACTTTTCATTGAGAGATTTCTTTGTTGCGCTAGCTGCTGAGAACTCTCCGTCGATAAAAATGGAAAAAAAATGTCAACTCTAATTTTCAAAATATCACGAGACAAAGTAAAGATAGAATATATTTCACGGGGGTATGCCTAAAAACCGAATATATTCCCGTGAATAAGTTGTTTCTAATCTAGCTTTTATCAGGAAGTTCTTTTTTTTTTTTTTTATAATATGTCTTATCAAGAAGTTGGTTCTAATACTGTAAACGAAGGACAAGAAGATCGAAGCTATCAATCATCATTTTCAAGAAAGCAAACATCTTATTATGAACCGAAGATCGACATTTAGTTTCTTAGGAGGCAGTTGCCACACACCGTTCTTAGTCTACAAATCCATCATTCAGACTAGGGATTGATGCTGCTGAGCTGTTCTTGTTTCTTCACATTGTTCATCCCGCTTAACTGCTTCTTCGCCAGGTCAGACTCGCCGAGGTGAAATCGATTGCATTGGCAAATCGCTAAGCCATCTGTAAGACAAAGGCAGCCCAAATTCTGATTCTGACAAGGAGTAAAACAATTCTCATCGAGAAGGCGAATGGCACTCCCATGTGCCCCTGCGCGAGAGATTTACAGATAAATGAACAATGGCGTGTGATCTAATTTGCCATATACTCGTTTACAAGTGAAGGGATTGAGATTAAGATGATGGAATTGTTACCATTGAGTAAATGACGGGATGAGAAAACAGTGGCTGCCAGGCAAAGCAACACCTCGAATACAAGCATCACTAGGAGTACTCCTCTCCTACCTGCCATCTTCTTCTTTATTACCTTGTGTTTTGAGCTGCAACTGACCCTCACCTGTGCTCCACTTATACTATGTATCTCATTAGTGTTTTGAGACCGAGTCCACGCGGTGGAAGAACAAGTCAATGGTTTTTAGTAACTGGCAGTTGCTAATGTTGAGCTTCCACGGTTTTGATGAGACTAATACAATATTGAAAACGAGATTGGTATAAACTAAGGTTTAAAATTTTGGTCGAAACCGAACCGTTTTGGCCGGTACCGAAACAAAAACCATAAATTCCGTTTCGGTTTAGGGTTTACTATTTCATTTTCGTTGGCGGCGAGCAGAGCGAGCAGAGCGGGCGGAGGGAACGGGGCACGCACAGAGTCAACACAGCAAGCCCGTGGGGAGCTCGCCGGGCGAGCTCGCACCGGCTTCGTGTCCGAGCTCACACACTTGCCGAATCTGACTCCTACTCCAACAAGCTGAGGCCGGTCTTGCACTGGGACCAGCGCTGTCGCTAGTCTGGTTCTAACGCCCTTGCTAGTTTCTTTCAGATATTGTTCACGTACATAATATTATTTACGTAACTGTTCATTATTTTTAAATATTTTTAAACATATTATAATTTTTTTAATTTGAAGTTAAAAATAATTAAAATAAAGTTAAATTTTAGTCAAAATATAATTAATAAAAAAATTATTTTGGTTGAAACTGAAATAAAAATAATTTTAATCAAAACACGTTGATTTTTTTTCATATATATGCGTGCATGACCGTTCCACCAAAAGTAAAGCCAAAAAAAATTTGTGTCTCACTCCCATATGAATCGCTGTCACGAGATTGCACAGAGCTAGTTGTTCTAACTCGTATGTCTATAAATATTCATCTGCATCGTTCAGGTACTAAATTCATAATTTCACATCCAGATGTTTTAAACTCAACTGAAGATGATGATGATTAGTTGTATTACATTATAATTAATAAATTATATATATGTCAATTATATTTTAATAATAAGGTAAATTTGCTTATGTTAATTTTTAACTTTTTAATCATATTCATATTATTTCTCATATATTTTTTTATATAGTAATATATAAAAACAGTGGTTAACTATCAAAATTAATTTTAATTAATTAAAATAATATTTAATATTATGGTAAAATTAATTATAAATTCTTTCATAATTTTTAAATTTTTATAAAAAAATTTTCAAAATTTTATCATATTTTTAATTTAAAATTAAAATACAGTCAAAATATAATCAAACTCTAGTTAACACACAATTAATAACTAAAAAAATCTTTTGGCTGAAACCGAAACAGCCGAAACTGAAATCGAAACGACCGAAACGGCCGAAACGTATCGATTTCGCTGGGTACCGAAACCGAAACCAAAACCGATACTTAAAACCTTGATATAAACCGAGAAAACTTCTGTCTGATGATTTTGCTTTTGGGTAGCCACATTTTTTTTGACCTAACTATAAATTTAACGAAGTAAAGGGTGGTTCTACAAAATACCATTAAAAAGGTAAGCTCCATATAATTACTTAAAATTATATCAAATTACATATTTTAGTTCTAAATTTAAAAAATTATATATAACTGCTTAAAATCTTATCAAATTATAGATTTTTCCTTTAAACATAAAAAATTATATATTATTTTTGAAAATCTAACCAAATTTTTAAAAAAAAAAATTCAAAAATTACATATTTCTTTAGGAGCGACATTAGGGTTCTTTTGATAACGAGCTTGGTGGGAGGATTTGCGACGATGAGAAAAAAAAGAGATCATAGATCTACCATAGGAGCAAGAAAGTATCAAACTTTTCTATAAACTCGTGTTCTTAGAGCCGAAAAACTATGAAATTATGTATATATTTTTTTACTCTTTCATTTCGGTAAATTGTTAGTTTGGTTTGGAGCCAAAATTTATATGAATGAGTCCTATGAAATTTTTCAAAAGATTGGACCTATCGATATTATTTTTCAACTTCAAATTAAACCTAGTTTTATTAGTAAATTTTTAAATTTATTTTGATGTTTAAATTTTGACATGTAAAATTAGATGTGAATTTATAATAAAGACCTTAACGAGTAAATATGATCATTTTAAAATCATAAATCTTAGACTTGCTTTGAAATTTAATTACTAAATTTGTGAATAATTCTAATGATTTGAATCCATTTAGTTAGACCTCATCTTTGGAAACATAACGTAACACATGATTATAAAGTTGAACTTGTACTTTTGAATTTTGATATCAAGTTGGATGCGTTAGGATGATTCTATCCTAATGCTTATAATTTTGACTTAACTTCTTGTAGGAGTACCAACATGTGTTGGGTTAAAGCCGAAAAGAATAGATAAAATTGTAATTGAGTTAATTTATTAGGAAAATAATTGTATGATTTTGGTGTTTATGAATTATTCTTGTTCTTTAATTTAAGTTTTGGCGATCAGCTAAATTTTAAAGTGCTTATTGTGACTTGCTCGTCAAGTAAACAAGTGAGTGATACTAAATAATATTAAGTAATATTTAATTTATAAATTTTTTCATGATTAATAACTTTCAAAGTATTATATTGGATTTATGTTTTCTTGACATATTCTTGATACAATGTGATGTTTATATCGTCCTTTTATGATGTACATGTAATTACGTTACTTGAAAATAAAAAAATCATGAAAGTGATTTCTAGCTTTTGATAAATACCTATATTTATATCACATGTGTAAATACGTGATGTTTATATTGTGCTTTTGATAAATATTTATATTTATTTGTATTTAATTTGTGAAAATCATTCATGTGCTCATAATAAGGATTTTTAGTTCGTGAATATTTTTTTGAAAATTTCAAATTTTACTAGTTTTTTATTGTATGATCTCTCTTGATTTTTGTCATAATCCTAACATTGAAATTAAACAATGATTATGTCAATATGTGCATGTTTATTATAAGAAATTCATTTTTCTACCAACTATGGACATTAGAATAACAATATATTTGTGTGATGGTTATCTTCTGAGGTGCCTTTGATTTGTGATTTGGCCACTGACTTATAATATGCTTATATATTTACGATTTAGGTCACCTAATGTGTATGTATTTTATTTTGTGCAGTAGAGAGCAGTCTTGATAGTTTCATTTTATCTTATGTTTTCCCTAAAAAAATAATTATTTTAAAATCTTATATGAATTACTTACCGACCTTGAGCATATACATATATTTTAGATACTTCCGATAAGCTTTAGTTATCTTCTAAATAATTTTTTAAATATTTTATTTTATTTTCAAATACTCATTTTTAATGAGATCATTCATTCTATTATAAATTTAGTGGTCACTAAATTTGAATTTTTGAATATCAATTAAGTCTATAAAACGATGTGAAAATTCAAAATATACTTATTTATTTTTGTACTTAAAAAATGTGTAATCCTATTATAAAATTACTTAAGAATGTATAATCATATTATGGAGGATTGTTTTCTTAAATTATAAGTTTAATTGTGGCCTTAAGAAATTTTTGAATTCATAATAATCAAAACTAAAAATCCTGGGTTGGGAGCGTCAAATTAGTAATCCATTCAAACAATGCAGTTACTATTAGCGTTTATGTGTTAGTATTCGGGCGAATTCCAAGACTCGCATCTTTTGGAGACCCGACTCGAAAATTTTGAAAAAGAAATGATGGATGTAGGTAATCAATCAAGCCAAAGTACGTAAAACATGTTGATGATTTCCATGATTACAAGAGAAAATGGTTTTTACCTTGTTGTCGTCGTGATGGATCTCTTGGTTGGTCTCTGGACCATGGACAAATCAAGTGTTGGATGAATCGCCTAAAACGTAGATCTTGTGTCTATTTTAGATTAGATCATGAGAGGAATCGAAATCATTAGAGATTGTCTAAAACGAAATGTTCGTATTATCTGGCGAGTCGAATCTCTGTTGGATTTTTGTTGTTGACATCTAATCTTCTAAAAAGAGGCCGGCTTGGGTTGCAAAATTTGCCTCCATTTTTTGCTGAGATTCGACTTCCAAACAGAAAATTCTTCTAAAAAGTGTTTTATTGTATTATTTCGATCTATGTTGCTGCCATCGGCAATCTTGTTCTTAGGGTTCATACAAGCGAAATGTTTCTATGTAAGTTGCTCTTCCTTCTGCGCTTTTTATCCAGAAAATCACAAATTTTACCTTTGGAGTCAATAAAAAAAAAATTAAAATCGGATCGATATAATGAACGACACAACAAATCATTTCAAAAATTTAACTTAATAAAATACAAAATTTTTTTATTATATCTAACAGATTCAATATAAAATTAATCCATCACATTTAATATCATAACATATTGGATATATAGCCTCCGATATGAATTTCAAACACTTGTTGCAAAATACAAGGAATGCAAACCCTTTCCATGTCACACAAACTTAACGGGAATACAATTAGATTTTATGTAAAGGCAAATACAGCTTGGTTGCATGCTATTCTTCGCCATTTCAGAAAACACATACATCCCACTCGTGGAGAAGACAAAATCTCCATTTACTTGTGTGAGTGCTTCCACCACTATTCGTGTCCCCGTCTATCACGCTCATCCATGCAGATTAAGGTTTGCTGTAAGGGTGGTCTCTCTGCTTCTCTTCTCCTTAGGATTCAGTCCGACAGAGCGCTCAAAACCACTCCCCTCCGAGCATACGCAACGTGGAATATTGAAGTCACAAATACTGGCGTTGTTGCATATCGGACGGGCATCGATTCGAAGCTAGATGATAAATATACAGAGATAAGTCAACTGGGATTTGCATCAACCTGCTATTTCACAGTGCAACTATCCTATCGTACATTCAAAGATTGAAAAGGATAGAGATGGATTGTTTATGATCGTTTATTACCCTGGTTTCTTGGCTTCAGAACCGTCGCTACTAAGACAAGCACCGCGACGAGCACAAGCATTGCAAGAACTAGCCCTTTGTTTCCGGCCATTTTTTCTCAGACTGCTTTGCAAGTTGCAAAATTAGACCTTCAGCTCTCCCATACGTTGGGATGAGCTCATGACGAGAAGATGGAGCGGGTGACATATGGATGCTAGTGTGCTCAAGGTTGGATGATTTTCTTTAAATATTTCACCTCCATTTTTTGAATTGTCCAAGTCTGAACTCTGAATTGACGCGATCAATGCGCGTTTTCGATCGCAGTTTGATCGCAGCTCACGTAACGATTGCTTTGTGAAAACTTTCCAAATTGAAGTTTCAGCTTTTGTCTCTATTTTTATAGTATATTGATGTTCACGAAAATGTTTCAGCAAGATGATTATCACATTATGATCGTTTATTCCATACTCTTCCAAACAAGTTTTACAATTCTTCCGCCAAATTTATTTACTTTTAAATACATCATACTCAATTAGAAAATACATGTAGTTTAATTTTTATTATTCACGTTTTGTTTTAATCGCTAAACATGATCATCATGCCATTATCACAAAAGCTAAGCACGCATTCAAATGACAAACGATAGCTGGCTAGATGCCATTGTTCGCCATTTTAAAGATCACAGGTAGTTTACAAGCATGAAACAAATAGCTCGTTTGCTTACTCGGTAGGGTGTCGCGGCACACAATTCACGATCCCGAATTGCAATCGCAAATTACCCCATTTTTGTCGCAACAGAAGATCAACCTACATGTCTCGGTGCATTGGATAAGCTCATCGACGTGAAATCCTCCGCCATGTGTCCCTGCATGCATGCAGACTTGCATGTTAAGGGGAAGTATGCAAGTTATTGAAAACAAAACCGTAGATCTTGTTGAAAGCGTGGTATAAAACAATAGACGAATTGAACTAAGAGCACAGAAAAAAAAAGAAAACAATACACTGTTACCGTTATGGGGATGACGAACTGAGGAAACGGCATTGTTCCCGTTGGGCAGATGACGAACTGAGGAAACAGTAACCACCAAGGCAAGCAGCATAGCAAGCACAAGCACTGGGAGTACTAGCCCTCTCCTTCCAGCCATCTTCTTTGTCACCTTGCCTTCTGAGTTGAAACAGACACCCCGTCCAATTTATACTATGCAGAGGAAAGATTTGGAGACCGAGTCCATCCATTGTTCCGAGAAGTCGTCAAGGTATCAGATCAATTCAAATCAATGCCGGCTAGTAACTGACTCTTTCTTACAAACGACGTCATGTCCTGAGCTATGCTCTGAATTTTGAATGCACTGCATGTCCATATTTGCCCGGCCCAGTCCATATAAAAATTGCTTGAATTCTTGAAGTATGGTATCTATTCGAAAGGCAGGAGGTACGTGGAGGCAGTTAACCTTGAGATGATAAAAAAAGAGGCCTGGAAATGTGCTGGACGGCTGATAGAAAGCTGCTGATCAAGACGTTCAGGAAGATATATTGCACAAACAAGCAGCAGCAGACGTGCGAATTAGGTATATTGAGATGTTACATCTTTTATCTTATTCGCCAAAGTTTTCTTGTTAATCTTTTATCTTATTCGCCAAAGTTTTCTTGTTATCTCATAATATATCTGTAACCTTGATGCATCTTTTATCTTATTTTCCAAGTTGAGAGTTGTGACTATTCCATCACACACGATCTACAATGGTGATCACATTCTGTCTGATGAACAAAATCGTGAAGCTTCATGCTGTTTCATGACGTATTACTATTGTTGAATGTCTAAGTGGAGGAGTGTGAGCTTGAAGGATCTCTGAGAATATTTGCTACTTAATTACTAATTTCTTTCTAAAGCCAATTTAGCTGAGTAATATACAAAGACAGAAGTTAGATGTCACTAAATCTAAATAAAGAGTGTCTCTATGTGCTTCAAGCTTTGGAAACGAGCCCCAAAATCGAGTAAATGTTTGGTTTTAAGCCTGCTATATTTGCTTATCTCTTACAATCGTTAATCATTAGAATAAGGAATATATCATCATCATCCATGAGTCCTCAGTTTCCATTTTCGATGAAGAAAGGTCTGTGTGTGTACGGTATCACAAGCATGAACGTTTAATCTGTCATATCTTCTTAAATCTCCCTCCGTCTCCCAGGAGTTCAAAGAAATACAAGGAAAGCACACGCATTACAACTGACACAGAACAAATAATTCAATATAATAGATGACATGTTTATTTATTGCGGCCAATATTCATGTCCATGTCGACCCTGCATGCAGGTCAGAGACGCCGGCTTGCTTTTAGGGTTCAGCCCTTGCGGGTGCAAGGTTGCTGCAAGGGACAAAAGAACACCTTTTATTGTACGAAACTTCATGGAACATCATCATGCATTCGGCTCCGATCCACTGCATGATAAATACACATAGATGAGACAAAATGGTTTTGATGCGAAGAAGAACAAAGGGATCGATAATTTATTGCCATGGAATTTTGGGCTGTGACAGGCCTCGAAAACGGTGGCAGCTAACCCAAGCACCGCAGCAAGAAACGAGTATCGCGAGAGCTTACCTTTGGCTTCCGGCAATTGCTTTTGCAAGTTGCAATTGAGCATCTCCTGCTTCCCCCCCACACCCACCCCGCCACCCTCCGCCACCCTCCGCCACCCACACCACACCTCCCCGCCCCCACGCATTTTAAAAACGTCAGGAATAATTTTTGACAGTTTTTTTCGGTGTTTTTAAAGTGTTAGAAAGAAAACACCGAGAAGCTTTTTTTGACATTTTTTATTTTTTTAGAATATTTTTGAAGCGACAGGAATATTCAAATTTATTGTAGTGTGGTATGTGAGAGAACTAAGTGAAGGTGTTTTATTAAATAAACTCGAAAACATGCATGCAAGGAGGCACAAATTCCCTTCGTGTATTCCAAATTTTTTCGTGATTGATTTTTTTTGTTGTTTTATAATTACACAAAGGTTGAAGATATAAAAGACTTGTAATTTATTTTTTATACATTGTTTCAGGATATAAATAAAATTTTTTGAAACAAAGTGTCCATCAGAGTTGAGTAAAAAAATTGAAAAATTAATATGCTAAATTATATTAGTTGATAATAGTATCTAAAAATTAGTTCTCAAAATAAATCGGTATAGTTTCAATTTCAATTTTGTATTATGTGAAAAAGAATCGGAGTTGGAGATGCTATATATATATATATCTATCTCAAACATTAGCGTAGCATCTCTGGCTTTGATTTCTATTCTCTCCATTGCCGAGTTGGTCTCTCCACGTTTTATCCTCTCCATTACCGAAATAACTTGTCATCCATCCTCTCCATCACCGTTGCCATTTTCGCCTCCATCCATTGCCAAAGCAGCACTCTATGTTAGTACATCCTCTCTCTCAACTCCACTATCTAAGAGCTCTTTTCCTGTCTTTTCCGCCCCTCCCTTTCCTCCAATTCCTTATACTGCTTCATCTCTTCTTCTCTTTCTTCTTTCTTAGCCATGTCTTTCTTTCCACTTTTGACTAAATCTATAATTCTTTCTCCAATGTCATCCTACCGAAATCTGCACTCTCTTCATCCTCTCCATCCTCAATATCTCTCGCAATAAAATTCACGATTGCTCTTTTTTTTTTTTTTTTTTTCTGTTTCTAGCTCAAATTTATGCTTCAATCACCTTTTCATCCCTAGATCTCTTTCCGTAAATCCTCCCCAAGTTGATCGATCTAGTCATGAAGGACCAATTCTACCAATTCTAAGAGACCAAAACTGATCAACCAGTTATCTAAGTAGTTGACCGATTCAGAAATTTTATAAAAATTAAAAGTTTTGTAAAATTTAAAATATTTATTTTATTTTCTATAGCTTACTATGTTTTCTAGAAAAATTTAAAATTTTTAGTATGTAAAATTTTAAAATATAAATTTTTTAATGTTTTGTGTATGTTATTATATTTAATATCAAATCTTTATATGATTATAATGAATAATATGATATTTAATTAATAATATAATATTTTTAGGTAAATTATGTGTTAGTATATTTAAAATTATATTTTTATAAGATTATAATATAAATTATAAGATTTTAAAATTAATAATTAAAAAATCGATATATCGATATTTGAACAAGTTTAGAATCAGTTTAGAATCGAAATCGAAAAATCGATTCTTAATTTAAATAAGTACAATTTCCATTCTCAATTTTTTAAGGATTAAAATTTAATTTCGATCCTAAAATACATACAAAAATATAACAAACCGGTTTTGCTCGTTAGGAGCACTGAATTAAAAAAACGGTTGAAAATTAAGGGATTATATATCAAATTTAAAATATGTGAATTTTTCAGGACTTACATGTAAATCAACCAGCAAACGAACCGATTCTATGGCATCATGCTTCGCCGAGCACTTCTTCGTTGTCAAAACGCGAACCATGTCGACGTCACTTCACACCTTGTCCTCATCGCGCTCCCACGAACTGGCAAAATGGCCGCGGCCTCATCCTCCGGCGCTCCGGCGAGGTCTCCTGACTCCCCCCGACACCATCCGCTGGAACCGGATCCTCTCCAGCAAGCTCTACTTCGACGTCTCTCCTTCCAAGGCATCGCTCCCTTCTCACCTCTGCTTCTCCTCGCTGAATCATCCGTTTCCTCGCTTCTGTTTTTTTCCCCAAAATGTCATGGTTTTCAGGTTCCTGTGATCTATTCGACTTCATATGACATCGCATTTCTGGGAGTCGAGAAGCTGTGAGTTGAATTTTCGATTGCTGAATGTTTTTTGCATTCCAGTTGTGAATTAGGGCACAAACATCGATTTACTTTTGTGGATTGATACATGGGTGGAAGAAAAATAAATTTGTTAAAGAAGCACGTTTTTGCTATTGTTGATTGTTTATATTGCAGAAAACCTTGAATTGTTAGTGTGGGATAGTTCATATTAGAAATGCATTATCAAAAAAGAGGAGATTTGTGAAATAATTTGTTTTTTTTCTACAATTTGCAGAGGTGCGTGATGTCTGTTTTGAGATTATTGTTGGTCGAGCATTTGCGGGACGTAACAGAGTAGTACTTGTGCAAGCACCCGTTTGACTCTTTGAAATGGGGCTGGATATGCCAACATCTGATTTCAGAAGGGTTTCTGGATAAGTCTGAAATATTAGAGCCTGTGAAAGCCTCACAAGATGACCTTCTAGTGGTAAGGGTTTTTATTGTTCAGAAAAATGATCTGTGCAAGCGTATGATTGTAATGAATTTCTTAAACAGGTGCACTCAAAATCTTACTTGAATAGTCTTAAAAGCAGTTTGAACGTCTCTATTATCATTGAGGTAAACCTCTTGCTCCTTAATCCTGTAACCTTTTGCTACTCCTGTTTTGGGGATTTTTATGTTGTTTCTTGAGATGTTTTTGTGCCACCTATAACCTTTTGCTGCTCCTGTTTTGGAGATTTTTATGTTGTTTCTTGAGATGTTTAACAGTAGCATTTCTTCTGTTATCATTTCATTCAAATGTATAGTTCTTTGCTTCTGGTGACCCATGCCCATTTGCAATGCGGGCTTTTTGTTAAGCATGTAATCTCTACTAAATACTATCCACGCAAAATGTTAAAGGGCCAGTACATTTTCATACTTTAATTCAGGCTTTAAAATTTCAGCGGAAATCAAAACGTTTCATCCGAAATGTTTTGACAGTTTCGTCCTCAAAGCATTTTGATTTTAGGATTTTAGAGTCAAATGAGGAGCAGTGGAGTGAGCACATCCGTCCGAAGGTGGAGCGAGCACATCTGTCTGAAGGCGGAGCGAGCAACGGTGCGCTTGGCCATAGAGAGCCCTTTGAACCCTTCCATCCATGTGCTCGTCATCAATGAAAACCAGCCTAAGTTGGCAACTACAGACGCAAGAAGATGAAGAAGGCCACGAAGTGAACACGAGGCTTGACTCCTGTCGAGGTATGGCTCGTCCCTGCTGCTCCTCACCGACCCAATGAGATGAAGAAGGCCACGAAGACCCGTGAAGAATTACTACTCGCCAGCTTTCAAAAGTCAGAAGCCGCATGATCCTAAAGGAGTTCGCCAGCATCTTAGGAAGAGTAGGTTGGTCTCGGCGGCAGTTGCAGCGGTCGGACCACCTCCTTGTCACAGTGACAACTCGCTTCTCCAGCAGTAGAACAGGATCCAAATCTCCATTGCTCACTGCAAACGCTCCTCTAATGCAAACAAAGGCATCACCACTGCAAGTGCCCCTGTTCATTTCTACATGCACAGGTCAGTCCTGATGGAGTGACCAGTAGAGACGAGAAAGTTTTCAGATTTGCAAGGACAGGAATAGACCTCTTCTCATGCTTACTTCAGGTGAGCGTCAACAGGATTTATACTTGAAATTTGTTGTAGATGGACAGAATGTTTGAACTATAATGCATTTTTTGTTCCAGGTGGTTACATGAAATCAAGTGCTCGTGTTATAGCAGATTCGATTGCAAACCTTGCAAAGAAAAACCTGATTGATGTAAAGAGCACATCGCCTGGAAAATAACGGCGCTATGTATACTTCAAGCTTGATGTGCTTGCGGAGACAAATGAGAAATATCTGTAAATATATTTCTCTGGAACCTGTTGACAACTGATGTACAGATTAGCTGAGGAAGGAATTGCAGATTTTAGAAGGAAATGCTTTGTACTCCGACATGTAGACAGTAACGTTTCTGTTTAAATCCTAAAATGTTTATATCCGCATATTCGAATCAACTTGTACTTCTGATTATTCTAATTTATCTTAGCTTAGTCAGATAATCAACCTGGATCAAGCAGATACGATAGACATAAATATTACGTTTCTTCGTTTCTAAGCGTGGGCCATGCATGACTTCACTGCGAAGCTCTTTCAATATTCAACTCGAACGCGAAATACAATAAATCATTGCTTGGAATTTGAGACATTCTATCATCTAGTATCTTACAATATGATATTATAACTAATTAATCAAATCCAAAATAATTTGTGAAATTTTCGGATCAGTCCTCCCAATTTGTTTGGAAATTTCTCAACAGCTCACCGAAAAGTTTTCAATTTTTTTAAAACTCTCTGACTTCCAAATTCTCAAAAATCCCTTGTGTAAGGTATTATTAGTGGAAAAAACTCGAGCGGTAGGTATCACACCTCATATGATCTCTATACTTTGGTATGTCTTTGTATTTATAATACTTGTCCTTTTTTGTTGTAGTAATACGATTTTTACATCAAGTAAATTATAATTAAAATAAAATATATACGAGTAAAACTAAATAGTTATAATCAAAATATAATTATGATTAAAATTGGATCATTTATTCCTACTCATATATACTTAATTATAACTGTACGATTATAGATACAATGATATATGCTACAATTATAGAGTATATGTTATGGATACAAAAATAAGTTAAACTACAAGAACATGAACTGATTACGAATTTAAAAATAAAAAAAAGTTTTGGAAATTTTCAAGACTATTAAAAAATTTTCTTTTTTTAAAAAAAAATTGATCCAATTTGATCTACACTTCATTGATTGATTTTGACGAATTCGATCTGGGTCCGCGAAGCCACGGCTGAATCCGAACCCACGTCGCACGAGCCACGCGTTCTTCTGGCCGTGCCGGCCCCACACCACGCCTCCCAAATTAATTATTTGACATTTAATCGAACACCTCATCGGCAGGCACCTTCACCGTGGACGTTCGAGCCTTCTCCTCCCAAATCTCACCGATCCGCCGGCACCCCGCCGACGGCGATGACGACCTACGGAACGATCCCGAGCTCCTCGTCGCCGGACCAGTCACACGCGCTCGACTTCATCACCCGGGCCAAGGAGCGCGGCTACTCTGCCCTCGCCACTCGCCGGCCGTGGCGCGAGATGGTCCACCCCCACGCCTTCTCCTTCCCGCCTAGACTCCGCGAGGCCTACCTCCGCATCCGCACCAACGTATCCTACTTCTCCATGAACTACGCCATCGTCGTTCTCCTCCTCGTCTTCCTCAGCCTCCTCTGGCACCCCGTCTCCCTTATCGTCTTCCTCCTTATGATGGCTGCCTGGCTCTTCCTCTACTTCCTCCGCGACCAGCCCCTTGTTCTCTTCCACCGCACCGTCGGCGACCGCACCGTGCTGATCTCGCTCTCGGTTGTCACCCTGGCGGTGCTGCTGCTTACCAATGCGACGGCCAACGTCCTGATCTCGCTGCTGGTGGGGCTGGTGGTGGTGCTACTGCACGCGGCGCTCAGGAGGACTGATGATCTAAACTTGGATGAGGAATCGACCGGGCCGGGCCATTGGTACACTGTGATCGGAGAGCGTGTCAAGGGCTCGCCGTCTTCATAGCCGGCTTGTGGTTCTACTCCTCTCCCTCTTTCTCTACGGTTTGCTGTCTCTATTGAATGCTTCTTTATCTATTGTCTTCATCATCTTCTTCTTTCATCATCTTCTTCTTCTTCCATGTATTTGGATTTGTCTGTGAATCTGAGTTGTGAATTTCTTCTTCTCCCAATTCAAAACCCTACCTGCAACTCATCATTTTGATATCTATCATGTACACAATTTGTCATTGCTATTTATGTATATTATGTTGACGAATTTCTTGAATTCTCCATTCAAATGCATGTTTTGAATTCAGGCATAATGAAGAACTAGTGCATAATGCATATCATTCCAAAACCTCAAATTTCTTGAGTTTTCCCGATGAATGTTAGTATTGAGCTAGAAAAGCTTTGAGGAAGAAAAAGATTGTATCGGTAGGTGATGCTTGAACAAGTACTAAATGTGTTTTCTCCCATATGTACGGACTGCATATGGATTCCACATGAGAAAAGCTAGATTGATTGACTTGAAGCTAGTCCAGGAAGAAGTGGACAGGTAGCAAAGAAGGGACTGTGTGTTGGAGGCCCTAAAATGGGCCCTTGTGAAGGGATAGTTTCTGTAGTGGGCAACATAACACATGGGGAGATTGACACAGTGATGTGTCCTGTTGTGTTTGTGGAGATGTGTGGATATGATATGTGAACTTTGGAGAAGCTTAATCTAGTAAGTGTCGCCGGAAGCATCCTCGTTTGGATGTGAATTGGAGGCTTTCACTTTGTAGTTTGGATATCAATCCTTAGTATGTGTCCTATAATGATATCATTTATTTTCTTAGAGATTGTCTTGTGTGATCTTCTCAGCATTTGGTTATACTCTTTGATCCAGGTTATCAGAGGTGAAACTGTCAAATTGGTTTCTTAAGATGATGATACTTTATTATTGCGACCACTGATTCGGCCCATCAAGTTGTAGTTTCAAAGGATGCTGTTTCATTAGCTTTCATCACTGATAATGCTTTGAATGCTTGGATTTGTTTATTCAACTCAAAAGAAAAAAAAAAAGAATTCTTTGATTTGTTTAAGAATCTTATTGTTTTGGTTTGTGCTAGCAGACACAGCCTTCCATGAACAAAGAGCTAATGGCAAAACATTGGGAGTCCCAAGTGTTTGATGTACTGCTAGTCAGAATGCAGGATGGCAGTTTTGCTGGTAACAACTTCTTTCACTTTGGAACTTGGCGTTCACGAGTGTTAGCCCTTAACTACTTTGCTTGTTTCCCTATGTCCTATGTTGTGTGCTTACGTTCAGTTGTCCCGCAGCTAGCAGGCTCTTTCTGGGCAACCCTTGCTGGGCTATACATCCCATGATTGTTATGGGCTATTGGCCCGTTTCATTTAGTGTTTTATTTCTTCTTTTTGGGGTAATGGTAAAATTTTGTTTCTAATACTTAACGAGCCCTTGAGTCCAAAATCTTCTCTGCAGCTAGCAATTATAAATTCGCAGATTGAGGCCTTTCGGCGTCAGTTATGGGGATGTAAACGAGCCGTGCCAACCTTGGCTTTTGTGGCTCGGCTCCAAAATTAGCTAGCTGGAGCCAAGCCCCGTGGTGCTGCTCAACTATAACTTTCAAAAATTAATTTTTTAGAATTAATTTATATTAAAAATTATATTTTTTATATATTAAAAAAATAAATTAGTTTTCGAATTAAATCAAGTCAGTTTAGTTTAGTTTAAGCTTGGTTCATTATCAAATGAGCTGAGTTTTCGAGTTTAAGTTAGTGTAAAATGAGCTAAATTAAATTTTAGTCGAGTTTAAACCGAACTTGAATTACTAGCAAACGACAAATTAAATTGATATCCCTAATTAGTTAGGACTTGGTGCTCCTATCCGTTTCGTCTATTTCGGTTTTAGTTTTGGCCGAAAGATTTATTTTAATTATTAATTATGTGAATTTGATTATATTTTGACTGTATTTTGACTTTAAATTAAAAATACGATAAATTTTTTAAAAATTTAAAAATTATGAAAAAATTATAATTAATTTTATCACAATATTAAATATTATTTTAATTAATTAAAATTAATTTTGATAGTTAACCACATGATATAATTTATTTTTTATATATTATTATATAAAACAATATACGAGAAATAATATAAATATGATTAAAAGTTAAAAATTAACATAAGTAAATTTAACTTATTATTAAAATATACTTGACACATACATAATTTATTAATTATAACGTAATATAACTAATCATCATTATTATCATAATCATCATCAGTTGAGTTTGAAACATTTGGATGTGAAATTATTATTTCAGTACTTGGACGATCCATATAAATATTTATAGACATACGAGTTAGAACAACTAGCTCTGCATGATCTCGTGTCAGCGATTTATATGGGGTGAAACGGACACAAATTCTTTTTGACTTTGCTTTCAATGAAACGGTCATGCACATGAACCAAAAAATCAACACGTTTCGATCAAAATAATTTTCATTTCAGTTTCAACCAAAATATATTTTTTATTTATTAATTATATTTTGACCAAAATTTAACTTTATTTTAATTATTTTTTAACTTCAAATTAAAAAATTATAATATGTTTAAAATTTTTTAAAATAATGAATAGTCACGTGAAGAGTATTTGGCAGAGACCGGTGAGGGCGCTGGAACCAGGCTGGCGACGGTGATGGCGCGAGTGTGAGGCCAGCCTCAGCTTACCGAAGCAGGGGCGAGGGCGGCGAGGGCGCAAGGCGGGCGAGGGAGCGGCGACAGGCTGGCAAGCGCGTGGGGGCCAGTCTGGTGAGGGTGTGGGCACCTGGCTAGCGAGCCTGCTCGCGCAAGTGCGGGCGCCAGAGGGCGGCTCGAGGGTGTTGGCTCGGGCACAAAGCCGATGCGATAGCACAGGCCGAGCGATGGCGCGAGCTCGCCGTGCGCTGCACTCGCGGAAAATCCCAAACTGCAACAAAATCGACCAATTTGTTGCGGCACCAGCCGAAACAGTTCGGTTTCGATCAAGATTTAAACCTTGCTTTTAACCAATCATAATTTGCTATATAAATATTGATGAATAGCAAAGAATTTCTTACATATAACTTCCTAAAAAATAGTTAAATTATATATAATTTTTTAATTTTTTCATGATTGTTTATCATTTTTATTTTTTAATTCTGAAAGAGATTTCAAGTTCTTGAGTTAGTAAAATTATTTTTTATGAAGAATATATTTGCTAAATTTTCCAACGGTTATAATTAAATGACCAAAATGTCCTTATATAATAGTTAAAAAATTTAACTATAAATATAGTAATTTCGAGGGTTTAGAAATTTTGGCTATAAATTAAAATACTAGCCATAATAACAATCTCATCTATTACTCCATCAAATACAAATTTACACGAGAAATAAATGAAAAGAATAGAGAGAAAAAATTTATCTTACTTACAAATTTGTACATGGGAAATGAGTGAAAAAATTTGGAAAGAAATTCTTATGTAATAAATAGATTAGAAAAAGAATTCTAATTCTGTTTTTTTACTTCATATTTTGTTGTTTCAATGGAAAGATAAGATAAGTTAAGGGGTAAATGGACGTTTTATTTTTTAACTCAACTATGTTTTAATCTTTTTTGGATCAGTTGGGCCTGAAGACCTAAGAACTCTTTGAAAATTAAAATAAATAATTATGTATAATTATTAAAAAAAATAAAAAATAATACATAATTTAGTTATTTTTCAAGAAATTATATGTGAAAAACCTCAATAGCAATTACCAACACAAAGCCAAATACATAATTTTTTAATCGCATTATTGCGGGATTCAAACTCCAAATCTCTTTTTGTGAGAAGTAATTTTTTTTGGTAATTACGTACACCTCCTGTAATTAGTCCTAATTACGTACAACTTCTCGTAATTTTCGGAATTACCCATACTATTCCTTTTTTCAAAATATTTACCTACACCCCTGATTGTTATTTAATCAAAATTTTCCAAAAAATTCTGATTTTACCCTTCATTATTTTTACAATTAAAACTCTAAAAATTTATTATTTATTATTTAACACCCCAAAATTCGGATTTTTGCAAATAACATCCCGAAATTTTTTCGATTTACAGAAAAGTCTCCGAAATTTGGTTTTTTACAAATAACACCCCAAAATTATTCCGATTTATAGAAAAATTTTCGAAATTTTCTGACAAATTCTTCCACTCCACTGTAATCCTAACCCTAACCCTATCTGCGCCAGCTGCTTTGCCCCCGCGCCGCCGCCGCTCTACCGCTCCCTGCGCAGTCACTGCTCGTCGTGCCGTTGCTGCCCCGCCGGTGAGGAGATTGCCGTCTCGTCGCTTTGCCCGTTGCTCTACCCCCGCGCCGCCGCTCCCCCGCGCCCCCCGCGCCATCGCTGCCTCGCCGGCGAGAAGATTGTCTTCCCGTCGCTGCCGCTCGAGAGCAGATCGCCATCCTTCGTCCTCAGCCCGCTGCTCTGCTCCCGCGTCGTCGCTACCTCGCTGGAGAGAAGACTGTCGTCTTGTCGCTGCCGCCCTCCTTCGTCCTCAGTAAGCCAAGGTCGGTGAGGACGCTCGACGGAAGAAGGTCGGGTGGCAGCTCTCAGTAGTGGCCGCGCTAGCATGGATGTCGAAGGCCGGGTGGTCTCGACCATCCGCGCCGCGCGCCCTCGCGCTGGTGTCTACGAGTCGCCTGCTGCCCGGCGGCCTCAGACCCCCTCCCCTCCCGACGGCCTCGAACCCACCCAGGCTAGGTGGCGGCTCTCAGTGGCCGGCGCGATAACATCAGAGGCCGAGTGGTCTCGGCTGTCCGCGCCGCATGCCCTCACGCTTACATCTGCGAGTTGCCAGCCGCCCGACGGCCTCGGACCCCCCCGCCCCTCCCCGCCCGACGGCCTCAGACCAACCCACTGCTCCCACTCCCGCCCTCGCCCCCAGACGGCGTCCGACACCCCCACCCCCTCCTGACTGCCTCAAACCCACCGCCCTTGTCCCCGATGCCCGACTGCCTCATTGCCTTAGACCCACCGCCCCCGTCCCCGACGCGCCCCCCCACCCCCCTCCTTCCTTCTCCCAACTGCCTCAGACCCACCACCCCCGGGAAACCAATATGTAAGAGGCGTGGCAGGGGAAGAGGAAGAGAAATGTCTACTGTGATGACTTTGGATTTTAGTATATATTTACTATGTGAGTTTTTCTGTGTTTTTTTGTAAGAAGTTTGTCAGATGTTGAATGATGTCCTCCATGTGATTTTTAAATTGTAATGTTGTGATTTTCTAACTTTTATTTGATAATTGCTTGCATTCACTGTTAGCTCTCTGGTTTTTCAAAATAGTTTCCTTAAATTATGTAAGATCCCAAGGCTATTTGGCTGTACCATAGTTCTCTTCATCAAGAGGTAATGACATGATTCTATCCTTTGATATTTGCAGGTAGCAACCTATGATACACAAGAGAAGAAGATGATATTTTTGATCTTTCCCGTGCACAAGAGGATAATAGCAAGCAAGATCTTGGGCAAATTTTGAACATTTCAATAACATGTAAGTATTATAAATTGGTTATTTATTTGAGTATGTAATTCTCTCTATGGAAGGTTATCATGTGTGCATCCCATCAATCCAATTTGTTAGCTTTGATTTTATAAATTGTCAGTGCAGACTGAAAGATTTGTGAGGGTGCTTCTCGCAGGATTCATAGTCATTTTCTTGTTTCCTTCTCATTGAAAATATATTTTCATACTAAGAAAGGCACTAGCGATCTATAAAAAATTGATGATGCAGGACATGTTATTATTCAATCCTTAGGATCAAATGCTTGTACGATTTTAACCTTTTTAATAATAATACACATCATATTTGCCGCAATTATAATATAATAATAACACCAAAGAATTCTGAGATCTTGTCACTGCAATTTTTCCTTCCAATTTCGTTTTTTTTCAAATTAAATATAATTAAATTTAAATTGAACAAATAAAATTTCAAATTTCAAATTACAAGTTTAATATTTGTACATTTATAAATTGACCTTTTATTTATTTATAAATAAGTCCAAATTTTATTATTTTTTAAATAAAATTTTACAAAGAAAACATTGAAGGTTTTAAAACTTAAAATTTGAAATTACAAGTTTCATATTTATACATTTACAAAATAGACCCCTTGAATATTTTTTTTATAAATAAGTCTAAATTTTAATCATTTTTAAAATTAAGTTTTACAAAAAAGACATTGAAGGTTTTAAAATTTAAAATTTAAAATTTAAAATTACAAGTTTAATATTTGTATATTTAAAAATAGACCACCTTGAATATTTTTATTTATAAATAAGTTTAAATTTTATTTATTTTATAAGTAAATTTTACAAATAAGTCATTGAAGGTTTCAAAACTTAAAATTTAAAATTACAACTTTCATGTTGTACATTTACAAATAGATCTCTTGATTATTTTTATTTATAAATAAGTCTACATTTTAAATATTTTTAAAATTAAATTTTACAAAAAAGACATTGAAGGTTTTAAAATTTTAAATTTTAAATTACAAGTTTAATATTTGTACTTTTAAAAATAGACCACCTTGAATATTTTTATTTATAAATAAGCCCAATTTTTATTTATTTTATAAGTAAATTTTACAAATAAGTCATTGAAGGTTTGAAAACTTAAAATTTAAAATTATAACTTTCATGTTGTCTATTTACAAATAGACATCTTCAATATTTTTATTTATAAATAAGTCTAAATTTTTTATTGTATTTTAAATAAAATTTTACAAAAAACACATTAAAGGTTTTTAAATTTAAAATTACAAGTTTAATATCTATACATTTAAAAATAGACCCATTGAATATTTTTTAAAAAAATAAGTCTAAATTTTATTTATTTTAAAACTAAATTTTATGAATAGACCCTTTGCCGGTTGGCGTCCGCGTCCGCGCGCCGCTGCGCCTCCCTCGGCCGTTTGTGCCCGCGTGCTAGCGCGTTGGCCGACCTTCATCCCCAAACGGCCTTGGCCTTGGCCGTTCTCCCCTGCGTGTCGGTGTGCTGACCTCAGCCTCCATCCTCAGACGGCCTTGGCCTTGGCCTCCGACTTCCGCTCCCGCTCGCCGGCCTTCGGCTTCTGCGTCCGGTCCCGGCGTCGGCCTCATCTGTGCCCGCGCGCTGCCACCATTGCCGCTGTCGCCACGGTCGCTGGCCACTCATTTACAATTATTTGGACTTTTTTGTAATTAACAATATTTTATAGGTTTATTTGTAAATAGTTTGGAAGAAAGATTTTTCTGTAAATCGAAATAATTTCTGAGTGTTATTTGCAAAAATCCGAATTTCGGGATGTTAAATAATAAATAATAAATGTTTAAAGATTTAATTGTAAAAATAATGGAGGGTAAAATTGAAATTTTTTGAAAAAATTTTAATTAAATAACCATCAGAGAAGCGTAGTTAAATATTTTTAAAAAGAGAGTGGTATTGATAATTCCGAAAATTACCGGGTTTGTACATAATTAGGACTAATTACAAGAGTCTATGGAATCATTTTTTTTTACTGTGGCAATAGTTGTAATATCTTTTTTTTTTTCAAATGATATTATATTTCTTATATGATACATGACAGGTCATAATTGGTTTGGTACGGCACGTCGAATTACTATTAATTTATCATCTATTTCGATGTTTAATTGTTGGGATCCTCGTTGAGTTCACACCCAAAAAATGGTAAACCAATAACTATGTCTCCAAATATATTAAGACCAAGGTTTTAAACCTCAATTTCCGCTTTGGCTTCAGTTTTAGCCCCTACGAAAATCGATATATTTCGGTCGTTTTGATTTCGGTCATAAAAAATTTTTTAGTTATTAATTATATATTGACTCGAGTTTGACTATATTTTGACTGTACTTTAACTTCAAATTAAAAATACGATAAAATTTTAAATTTTTTTATAAAAATTTAAAAATTATGAAACAATTTAGAATTAATTTTACCACAATATTAAATATTATTTTAATTAATTAAAATTAAGTTTGATAGTTAACTACTATTTTTATATATTACTATATAAAAAATAATATGAGAAATAATATGAATATGATTAAAAAGTTAAAAATTAACATAAGCAAATTTAACTTATAATTAAAATATACTTGACACATATATAATTTATTAATTATAATGTAATACAACTAATCATCATCATCATCATCATCATAATTATTATCAGTTGAGTTTGAAATATCTGGATGTGAAATTATAAATTCAGTACCTGAATAATTTAAATGAACATTTATAGACATACGAGTCAGAACAACTAGCTCTGCACGACCTCTGACAGCGATTCACATGGGGGTGAGACCGACACAAATTTTTCTTAGATTTGCGTTCGGTAGAATGGTCATGCACGCATGCACGTATACAAAAAGATCAACGTGTTTCGATTAAAATCATTTCCATTTTAGTTTCAAACAAATTTTTTTATTTATTAATTACATTTTGACTACAATTTAACTTTATTTTAATTATTTTTTAATTTCAAATTAAAAAAATTATAATATGTTTAAAAATTTTAAAATAATGAACAGTTACATAAATAGTCTTATGCACGTGAATAGTATTTGATAGAGACCAGTGAATACGTTGAAACCAGGTTGGCAACGGCGCTGGCCCAGGTGCTAGATCGGCCCCAACTTGCGAGAGCAGGGGCCAGGCCGGCGAGGGCGCGAGGCGGGCGAGGGAGCGGCGACATACTAGCGAGCATATGGGGTCAGTCCGTCGAGGGCGCGGACTCAGGCACGAAGCCGGCACGAGCTCCTCACGCGTTGCGCTTGCCCTGCCCAGCACGCACCCCGCCCGCATGGTACAGAAAACCCTAAACCGCAACATATTTGACCGATCTATTACGACACCGGCCGAAACGGTTTGCGAGATTTAAAACTTTGATTAACACATCACTTCGTATCCAAATTTTTTAGGAAAATTGCTAATAACCCTCTAGAAAATATCAAAATTACTAATAAACCTCATTAACTTGTAAAATCATCAATAACTTCTGTTCTTTCACTTTTATCAAAAATACTTATTTATATAGAAATGAAACTAATCATATTTACAATTTTATATTTATTTTGAACAATATTTGTCCATATTATATGTTTATTATATTTTATAGTTATTTATATTTAAAAAAATTTAGCAAATTTAAAAACTTTTAGATATTATTAGTAATTTTTTCAATTTATTATAGCCGCGATAATCCCCGAAAGAAAACTAGCGGACGTCAGACTGCCGTCAAACAAGTGACAGAGGGACCCGCAGAAGTTCGCTTCGTGCTGCTCCGTCATTTCGTTAAAAGTTCTTGTGAGATCCCCACAAGACAAACTACTGGTCCATGACACTGACGGCGGGTATTGACTGGCGTTGACCAAGCACTTTCCCGGAAACCATCCAAATCCGAAGCCAGGAACAGTATTTTAAAGTATTGATGTTGGGCTCAGTTTCGAATTTCATCGAAATATATTTCAGTCATTTTGATAATTCGTGATATTTTATAAATTAAAAAATATTAAAATTTTGAAGTAATTTTGAAATCGTTTCATTGTGATTTTGATTGAAATTGAAACCTTTGTCAAAATATTTCAGTTAAAATTTAAAATCTTTAATAGAAATACCACAATTTTACATATAAATTGTATTGAATTTAGTGCATGATCGTGGTTGTGCTTCTCCAAATCCAAACCCAACCCACTGTACCCGTTACAATCAAAACCAAAATTAATTAGAACAGAGTCCATTTGACAAAATTTCCATCTAATTAAAAAGTCAACCAGTCAAATTCGCCGTCTTACGTAACCACTAGCACGGTTCTCTGCTCTCAGAGACATGAAAGAAAAATTAAGACTTTTTTGAGGGTGATTACTGTTTAATCCATATTCCCACTAATAATCAACTCGAGTGAGACTGAAGGATTTGAAGAGACTTCAATCTTCGTGGCGTGCTCTCGGAGCTGGCTCTTTCAAGCGAAGCAAAGGAGACACTTCCCTTGTCTCTTTCCAGAGAGTTGGTTTTGTTCTTTTTTCAGTAGAATTTGGTTTTGGATCAAGTACTCCAACTCTTCTGGTTCTTGATTCATTGTAATACTAAAAGCAAGGAGAATGGTCAAAACTAGCGGCCGAATTCCAGCGACGGCGGCTCGGCTAGTCGTGGTCTCTTGGGCGTGATGGCACGCCGTCAACCGCCCTAGTCACGGCCTCCTTGAACGACGCCTCGTCCCAGTCGTCCGCCTGTGACATCACCAGCAGACACCTCATTGTCCAAGCTCTTAAAACAACAAGATTATTAGATTAATATATTGACTAGTGGTGGGGTTGTTAATTTGTAGAAGACTCAGTTCAAAGTTCAAAATTGCATGCATTTAGATTTTCGTCAATATTTGCAGTAACTCTCAGCAATATTAATTGTTAGTTAACTAAATTGCAACTTCGAAGTTGGTAAACAAACAGGAATCCAATAAATAATTTAACAAAAAGAATAGGTTTTGTTTATGCATATGCTGAGCAAGATGATAACCTATTTGGTTGTTGTTTGTTAAAAAAAAAAAAATTCTAGTTTGCTTCCTTAAGAAGGTTAATTAAGAATTTAAAGATCGAAAGTCAATCAGAAAAGACTTGCCATCTAAGTAACAAGTATGATTATTTGTTTATATTATGATCCTATTCACTGAAAACAGATTTTGATTCCGTAAATTACAATTTATACACTTCTATACGTTTCTTTCTATAAACTAATGAACAAGTACAGATAAGTGATCTTTGAACGATCTTTACTCAGATTAATATAATCATATCCAGTGGCTTTCAACTTTAAAAGAACACCACATTTACTACAAAACCCTAATTTTGCTAGATAAGGATCAAACTAAGTGCTACAAGTCTAGGTTAAGAATCATTTATCATATAACCTTATGACAGAAAAAAAATCTGGCTGAGAAGGCAATGAAGAACATTGCACAGAATAACCAAGTCTGTAAATGATTTCCATACCTCAATATGTAATCTTAGAAGCACTTGCACAAACGAGTTCGTTTGCGGCGGCAATGTGCTCGCATCCACTCCAACTAAGCTCACTAATCCCATGGCTTTGAGACATTCGAGCACTCGAAGAACTAACTCCATCAGATCACATTCTTCCTTCACTGTTATCCTTAGACTTATTCGCTGACCTCGCGAGCTTGATGCAATTTCCCGAATGATTCTTACTCTTTCATTTGAATCATCGGGTTCTTCAGCATTCTCGTTACTTGCCTGAAGCTGCTTTTCGAGCATTTGGTTCTTCTCCTCCAGTTCAGAAACTTGAGCTTTCAAGGTGTTCAGGTAGTCCCTTGTGCTGGCAAGAACTGAAGCCTTGTCCTTCTGTAAAAGCCCAAAAATCCATGAATGACAGCTACCATATAAATTATGGAGAATATAGAATTCAAGAAGCTATATATACCTTAGAGCCTGGAGGAAGGAGAGACTTAAGCGCAAAGAAGCTCTCATTGAGCTTTTCCCGCCGCTTTCGCTCGTTTATCATATGGTTCAACTGGTTGCTTGTCGGCCTGGTCTCCTGCGCCGGAGTGTTCAATCTCATGAAATCTGCTCTTTTTGAAAGAGCAATTGCCATCTTAATCATCTTCTGGCCATGCCATCTACCTTTCGTCTCAACTCTCGGAGAAAGAGTTGAGTTATAAGGTCTGAATGCTCCTACTTGGCTCCTAATTGGGTATTGATAAGTCTGAGCTGGTTGCTGATTCTGGTGTAACATTGAAGAAGAAGAAGGAGAGGAAGAAGAAGAAGAAGAGGAACCCGAAGAAATAACTGCAAGCATCACCCTTGTCATCGCTGCATCGTCACTTGCGGGGGTCGGAAAATGGTTATGCTTGAAGGTGTTGGGTAAGCAAGAAGCGCTCGGCTTGTTTAGGAGAAGAGACGAGTACTCAGGACTGCCCATGGAGAGAGAGAAAAAAGAGGAAGACGAAGACGGCGATGGCCGGTTAACGTCAGGTTGCATGAGCTCCAGTGCTTGTGATTGCTGTATGAAGTCGGAGAACCAGCTCTTAATATCAGCTTGCATGCTTATCTGAGCATCAGCATTATTCCAACAAAAAAAATTACGACTGTTGAACAAGTTCGAATTGAACAGGGTAAAATTTCGCAGTAGATTACATTACTCAATGCAGAAAATCCTATTTCGATCTCCCCACTGTTGCATCCGATGAAAGCAGCCGTCTGGGTTGACAAACAACAACAAATTTTTGTGTTTAAGTTTGATAAATTAAGATTAGTTAAAGAAAATTAACAGTTAGTGAATCTTCTACAAACTTTAATTCCGGCTTCCTGCAAATAATCAAAATCAAATGGAAGATCAGCATCCTCCCATTAACAAAACAAGGTTAGAAGCTAATCAAACAGTGTACCTGATAGAATTGTTGCTGCACTTGCAGTGAAGCCGAACTCATTAGCCCAGACTCACTTAGCTCCAAATAAGGAAGTCCTTCTTTGAAGGCCAAGCCAGGAACAAGCCTACAAAAGTCAAAATCCAGGCAAAATCAACAAAACCAAACCAAGCAGACCACAAGGCAAGATGTTTCGCAATGCATACCTCCTATGGATGCGGCAAAAGTTTCTCCGATAGGCCTCGAAGAACCTCCGAGCAACGCTGCTATCGTCTTCATTGAACCATCCGTCCATGCAGACTAAACAGCTGATAATACAGAAACCTCTCAAGCATGAAAAACCTTGCTCGGAATGAATAAAAAGTAAAGAAGAGAACAAGAGGAACATACTTAGATGGATGAGGGATGTAGGACCACAGGCAGATGTAGAGGCATCCGAGACCCCGGGCGGCAGATTGGAGGAAGCGTCGCCGAAAGTCGGGGTCGAGCAAGAAGATTGAATCCATGAAGAAGACGCATACCAGAGGAGGGAGGCTGGAGATTAGGGTTTATGGGATATCTTAGTGCAAGTGGGACAGGGTGAGGGAGATGATGATGGAGATTGGATTGAATTGTGGTGATCATATGGAGGAGAAGCAGGGCGGGCACCCAGCCAAAATGAAAAAGAAAAGTAGTCATTCAAAGTCTTTGCTCGCGAGGATTTGAAAAGGGGTCAAAGTAGGAGGCAGAAAATGAGAGGTTTTTCATTTGTTTTTGGTAAAATATAGGTCCTGTATGTTGCTTGCTCTCTGCTCGCAACCCTTTTTTTTTTTTTTCGGTTTTGGTTTTGGTTTTGGTCTGTTTATGATAACGCCATTCATGAGAGAAGACGTGGGTGGTCCCGGTCTGAACCAAGTGGCAATTTCATTACTAGGCCAGCAACACACCAACTCATTGAAAACTATATGATGCTGAAATTGAATAATTTTATTGTATCTAACATCATAATAATTTCTTAATAAGCCACAGAAACAACTGAAAAATAATAGAACTCATGTTGCCGGAGGTAGGATGTGCAACGGGAACACAAGATAAAGAGATTTTTGTCATATACAAATTCCATGAATTGCAGGGGGTCTTTGCAAAAATTCCATGAATTTTGTTAGAAAATAACGTCTTGGGCCTCATCCGGGCCCGCGGAAGGAAGCTGAATCCCAACCTGTCGTGTTAGAGGTCGAGACTTAGATTCCATTTGTTTTCATATCAGAATCAAAATTAGTATTTTTTTTAAATTTTTTTTAAAATAAAATTAATATTACTTATTTTATATTATTATTAAATTAAATTATTATAAAAAAAATTAAATAATTTTTCGAATTTTAAATTATTATAATATTATTTTAAATAAAAATACTAATTTATAAAAATAATTTATTAATTTTGACTTTTGATTCTAATTTCGAACAGAAGAAAACCGCGCGCTCAATTGACAAAATTGAGCGGGGTCCACCTCTAATCGCTAGAATTTCGTTTTGACTAATCTGTCGTTCTCCCGAAATTATGCCCGCATATATATCTCTTTCCCTTTTTTGTTTCTCAAGAAATTGCTCTCGTTGAAGAGGATTTTGAGTACGAAGCGCTGTAACCTGTTGGATTCGTAGATGGTGTGGTTTCCCACGTGTACCGGGATCTGCCAGCTAATTGTCGGCGATCTTGACAAGTGTTGGAAGAGCATGCAAAAGTCTTCGTGTCTGAAACAAAGAAGAGATTCGTAGTGCGAGAATTTTTCAATTCAATTCGTTGGAAGAATTCTAACGCTCACATGTTCTACTACTTTTCAAACTGATGTCAATGTCGGACTATTTCTTGCCCGCTTGATGCATCCATCATTGAATCTATTTGGAAGAATTACTGGCCAATAAATTGATTGTCAAAATAAAGAAAAATCATGAGAGTATGGTGCTGGAAAAAAAAAAAAAAAAAAGCAGTCGGTTTTTCTTTTCTTTTCTTTTTTTTTGGTGATGGGAAAAAATTTAGGTCACTGCCGCCACTTCCAGATCGAGGTCAAGGGTGAATAAATCATAATAATGGTTACATGCTCAATAATACAATGCCAAGGACCAAAGCGAAACTTTCCATGTCAAATTCACCTTTATATAATCAAATATTTAAAATAAATAAAAAATTATCTTATTTTTACTTATTTTTCTTATTTTCTGTCAGTCAAATAATTAAACTCTAATTCTGCACTATGAGAATTGCTTCATTCTGCGCATCTAATAGTTGGACTTCTCTTGTAAGTCCGAGTTTTCGATTAAAACTGAAATCGAACTGTCCCTTCAAGAAAATCAATGCCTAAGCTCTTGTGAACCCATGGCTTACAATGAAGTGTTTAAATTTCTGAAAATTTTTTTACAGGATTTGATGATACAGTTATTATCAAAATAATTACAGGCTATTCCTCTCTAATAGTCTTGAGGCTGGGCTCCCAACTGGAACCTGATCTCGCTGGAGAAGCAGGAACCAGCTTCCTCTTCGGAGAGCCCTTCACATCTACTCTCGCTCTTTCCTCCACTCTTCTCCTCTTCACCTGCTTCGGTTTAGATGAATCACCCTTGCTCAGTTTCAGCTTTGTTCTCGCCAGCAGGCGTGAGATGCATCCGTCGTTAGACTCACCTTCCGAATGTGGGACGAAACTGGAAGAGAGATTAGGTGTCGACGACGGCGTCGGCGTTGGCGTCGATCCCGGATACGAAACTCTACGAAGAGGCCCGCTGGGATATCTGGAATGGTGAAGCTGGAGCTTCCTGATGGCGCTGATAGGCACGACGTAGAACTTGTGGCCCTGCATGAGCACTGTATCCGGAGCAACCACTGCCCATGGCTTCTGGAAAACATCCGCGTGAGCGACGCAGCACCTCGGGTTCTGCTGCATGATCTCCGCCGCCAAAACCGGGCAGTCGTGTAGCTCGATGCGGCCGCCGGGATACACGATCCTGACGAGCATGTTCTTGGGGTTGTTAGCGCACAGCCAATTGGACGGTGCCATAGCTCTTTGTCAGAGATTGAAGAAGACCATGTCAACTAGGCTTTGCATTTATAGTTGTGCTCCTTCTCTTGTTATCACCAGTGGCGTTGAGGAATAGAATGCTGGTGTTCCAGTTACATTTGATGAACGATGGCTTCTATGCGGTGGAGGTGGTCTTCGTATGATTGTATTCTTCTGCTGGAGAATCTTCTTCGGACTCTACGACTGGTTTTTTGTAGGCTATAATCTTTTTATGCGAAGCACATTCACAAATTTATGGCGCAATCAGTTGAGTATGGCATCAAATGAGCTGCTGGGTGAATTTGATTGAGATAAAAATTTTCATGCACTTCTTAAAATTTTAAATTATGTGTTTTTAAAAAAATAATAAGAAAACATTTTTAAACTACAAATGATAATTTTATTGGATATTCATGAAAATGCACGTTTTATTGGATATTCATGAAAATGCAGTTAAAGATAAGCTTTTAGGCATCGTTTGATTTAGGATCAAGATTAAGATCAATATTTTTCAGAATTATTTTTTTCTTATAAAATTAATATTAATTATTTTATATTGTTATTAAATTAAATTATTATAAAAAATTAAATAGTTTTTTGAACTTTAAATTATTATAGCGTTAATTTTGATGAAAAAAATTAGTTTATAAAAGTAGTTTCCTAATTTTGATCTTATTCTCGAATCAAACGGTATCTTAGATATTTAATAAAACAAAAGCCTAATTATCACTTTTTATTGTGCTAAGTTATAAATATTTTTTAAATTTTTATTTTTAAAAATTATCTCGGCTTTTGTTTGAATTTAGTTATGTATTTTGAAGGCCTATAATTTAGTATCGTCTGGGTATTTTTATTAGAGATAATTACATATAACCCCCTAATTAACCTTAATTACGTTTAACCCCCCGTAATTTCTGTAATTAACCCACCCCGATTTTTATTTAATTAAAATTTTGCCAAAAATTTCGATTTTACCCCCGGTTATTTTACACATACACCCCTAAAAACTTATTTTTTATATTTAACCCCCGAAATTCGGATTTTTGCAAATAACACCCCGAAATAACTCAGATTTACAAAAAAATCCTCGAAATTCGATTTTTTGTAAGTAAACCCCCGGAAATTATTCTGATTTATAGAGAAGTCCCCGAAATTCGGATTTTTGCAAATAACACCCCGAAATAACTCAGATTTACAAAAAAGTCCTCAAAATTCGAATTTTTGCAAATAAACCCCCGGAAATTATTCCGATTTACAGAAAAATCCCCGAAACCCGGGTGAGGACGGCCACGACCGAGGCCGTTCCGCCCCCGCGTGCCGGCGCGCCGGCCTCGGCCTCCGTCCGTGACACGCGGGGGCGGAACGACCTCAGCCTTGGCTGTCCGCGCCCTTGGCCGTCCGCGCCCGAGTGCGGAGGCCGTCAGCGGCCGCGTGCCGGCGGGCCGTCGGGCCTCGGCCTCCGTCCCCGGCGCGCGGGCGCGGACGCCGGCCGGTGATGGTCCGGCGAGGGGTGTATTTATAAAAATTAGTTTTTTTTTAAAAAAAAGACTTATTTTATAAAAAAATTAAGAATTTATTTTTAATGTATAAATTTTAATTTGTAATTATAAATATAAAAAACCACTAATGTATTTTTGTAAAAAATTTTATTTAAAATTGATTAAAAATATAGACTTATTTATAAATAAAAAATTGAAGGGGTCTATTTGTAAATGCACAACATGAAACTTGTAATTTTAAATTTTAAGCTTTGAAACCTTCGATGACTTATTTGTAAAATTTATTTATAAAATAAATAAAATTTGGACGTATTTATAAAGAAAAATATTAAAAGTAGTCTATTTTTAAATGTAAAAATAGTAAACTTGTAATTGGAAATTTGAAAATTTTAAACTTTCACTGTATTTTCCGTAAATTTTAATATTAAAAATGATTAAAATATTGATTTATTTAAAAAAAATTCAAGAGGTCTATTTGTAAATGTACAATATGAAACTTGTAATTTTAAATTTTAAGTTTTGAAACCATCGATGATTTATTTGTAAAATTTAATTATAAAATAAATAAAATTTGGACGTATTTATAAAGAAAAATATTAAAGGTTGTCTATTTTTAAATATAAAAATAGTAAACTTGTAATTTGAAATTTGAAAATTTTAAACTTTCACTGTATTTTCTTTAAAAAAAATTAAGGAATCTATTTGTTAATGTATAATATGAAACTTATACTTTTAAATTTTAAGTTTTGAAACCTTCGATGATTTATTTCTAAAATTTACTTATAAAATAAATAAAATTTAAACTTATTTATAAAAAAAGTCACTTCTTAATTAATGACAATCATTATTTTATAACATATATCCTGACACAACAATAATAGAAGCTTGCAGAGGCAGGAACGGGAGTGGTGGATGGATCTGAGGCTGTCGAGCGGGGAGGAGGTGGAGGCGGGGCAGCAACGGCGCGAGGGAACGGCGGAGAAAGGTGGAGGCGGGGCAGCAACGAAGAACAAGATGGTAGCTTACCGAGGACGAAGGAAGGCGGCAGCGATGGGACGGCGGTGTTCTCGCCGGCAGGGCAGCAACGGCAAGAGGGCAGACAGCGACGGCGACGGCGACGTCGTGGGGGGCGCGGCGCAGACCAGCGACGGCGTGGGTGGCGCAGGGCAGCGAGCGGACGACGACGGTGAGCCAGCGGGGCAGTGACGGACGACAGCAGCTGCGCAGGGACCGACGGCGGCGGCGGCGCAAATGCGTTTAGGGCTACAGGAAGAAGAGGGTTTTATAAGAAAGTTCTGGACTTTTTGTAATTCGGAATAATTTCGGGGTGTTTTTTGCAAAACTCCAAATTTCGGGGACTTTTGTGTAAATTTGAATAATTTTGGGGTGTTTTTTGCAAAAATCCGGCCTGCGCGCCGGGGAACGAGGTGGAGGTCGGGGCGCCGGCAAGCCGGCGGCGGAGCGAAGGTAGAGGCCGAGGCCGGCGCGCCGGCACGCGGGCGCGGAGGGCCAAGGCCAAGGCCGTCCGTCCCCGGCACGCGGGCGCGCCGGCCTCGGCCTCCGTCCCAGGCATGCAGGGCGGAACGGCCTCGGCCTCGGCCTCGGCTCCCGCTGCCGGCACCCGCCCGCCCGGCCTCCGCCTCCGCTCCCGCAGCCGGCCTCCTCCTCCGGTCCCGCTCGCGCGACGGGGTGTTATTTGCAAAAATCCAAATTTCGGGGACTTTTCTGTAAATCGGAATAATTTCCGGGGGTTTATTTGCAAAAATTCGAATTTCGAGGACTTTTTTGTAAATCTGAGTTATTTCGGGGTGTTATTTGCAAAAATCAGAATTTCGGGGACTCCTCTGTAAATCGGAATAATTTCCGGGAGTTTATTTACAAAAATTCGAATTTTGAGGGTTTTTGTAAATCTGAGTTATTTCGGGGTGTTATTTGCAAAAATCCGAATTTCGGAGGTTAAATATAAAAAAATAAGTTTTTAGGGGTGTATGTGTAAAATAACCGGGGGTAAAATCGGAATTTTTGGCAAAATTTTGATTAAATAAAATATTTTCGAATTTGAGGGGTAATTACGGAAATTAAGGAGATTAAGCGTAATTAAGGCTATTTACGGGGTTATCCGTAATTATCCCTTTTTATTATTATGATTATGATTTAGAATAATGATTATGCAAAATCTTTTCATCTTTTGGCGAATTTGAGGGGTACGAATGAAATTCGATATACTTTGGGGCTTTATATGCGAAAGGCTCAAACTTTTCCGAGGAAATGGGCCATCCCCGCGTTTCAGTATCTCCGCTCCCCGCCCCTGGCATCGTGCTTGAGTCCCATTTGCTTCGAGATCGAAGCACCATCATCTCTCCCGGCGCTCGATATGGGGAGACTCGGAGGCATCGCTGCGCTCCTCCTCCTCCACTCCGCCAACGAGTTCTACCTTCCCGGCGTCGCCCCTCGCTATTTCCAGAAGGTGATTCCATTTTCGTTTTATCTATCGACACAGCCCCCGGATCTAGCTAGGGTTCGAGTCTGTTGGGGATTATTTCGAGATCTGAACCATTGTCGCTTTTTTGATCTTCAGTTGGTACTATATATGGCTTTGAATTTGCATGTTTTATCGTATATAATCATCGATTGATATGGATCAATTAAGTGGTTGCATGATGATGCATTCGATTGTTTTCAGAGTCGATTTGGTTGAGTATTATCTATTTAATATTTTTTGCACATTATGCAATGATTTAGAAGATATTATCCAATTGCAATCTACATGGCTAAGTTTAACTTTTTCTGGATGTCTTCCATGATTGAGATCCGATTTGATCTCTTCATGTTAAATGTTAGAGTTCGTATTAAACAGAAGTTGATGGATATGAACGGGATGAAAAAAAGCAAACTTGATTATTAGAGTGATTAATCATTTAAGTTTTGAGTAAGAAATCATTTCATATAGGTGATTATGGCAAATGCAGTTTCGCGGATAGTGTGTGCTTGATCAATGTGGTGACAGATTATTTTATTCCTATAAAATTTGGATGTACATTGGGGAATTGCTTCTTGCTCTTCTGATCCTGTACAAATTGATGCAAATGAAGCCTTGAAATGTATTGTCTGTCTGTCTCTGGAAATGATTGCTGAGCAATCATCATAACTTATATGACATGCTGGATTTATGGTCCAATCATTTTTTATAGAAGATTGGTTATTGGATTTACCGTCTCTGGACTTTCACTTAGTTCATGAATCCCCTGGTGCTTCTTGTGCTGCTTTGGAAATATTAGTTTTTATTGGTCAGAAAAAACTTGTCTGCAACCAGTCCTCTGATTGGCAGTTTCTTTTTTGAGCAGGATAATGAACTCCAAGTGAAAGCAATCTCTCTCATCTACAAAGACACAACTTCCGTGTGATCACTATTTCTTGCAATACTGCAAGCCATCCAAGACCATGAACAGTGCAGAGAACTTGAGAGAGGTTCTGATCGTATTGAGAACTCAGTTTATAGAGTAAGTTCAGTCCACCTTTTTTGTTCATGAATTAGCAAATTTATGCTTTGTGAAGGTTATAACTTAAGAAATTTATCCTCTTGAGGATCTTAGCACTGGTTGCACTTGTATGTTGATCCTTTTTGTTCATTTTAAACTCGTGATTTATGATCCAGTTTAAAATGATGAACAATGTGTCTTGCAAAGTAGCTTGTGGTGTGAAGCTTAACTCAGAATATACCAAGAAGTTTAAGGAGAAGATTGAGGATAAGTATCCAGTGAATATGTAAGTCTATGTTTTCTTACTGCTACTTCTTCATTCTCATTTCTCATATCTGATCTCTATTTAGCCCTATGAGAAATTATCCACTTCGTACTTGTATTTCTCCTTTTTTTTTCCCTGGCTAACGAAATTTTATTTAAATTGCTTAAACATTTTTACTTTGGTCAATCAGGCAAAACTGAGCCTGTATGCGAATTGCACTTTGCAGGATCCTAGATAATCTACCTGTTGCAGTTGTTAGACAAAGAAGAGATGGAAGTCAACCACCAAGTCATGAACGTGGTTTCCATGTTGGTTTCAAAGGAAGTCAGCTTATTGGTGTAAGTTTCATTCTTATATACACTTAGTTTATATTTTTTGGCTATTGCTTACATACACTATCCCATTAACAGAAAAATGATGGAAAATGTTACATAAATAACCACCTCAGCTTCAAAGTCATGTACCGTAAGGAACTTGATACTGAAGATGCCTGTATCGTTGGCTTTGAGGTTACACCAAGCAGGTGAAAATGTGCTCCATCCCTGCATTAATCATCTTTATGGATAATTATCTACGCTCTTCAATAATAAGATATCAATTTACGAATGCATTTTTGTTCATTTATTTTAGGGAACAAAAGCCTCATTAAACTGATGTTTCACAATAATATGCCATGCTGGAACTTATATTGGTGTCTATTAAGAATGGTCTATCACAAATGAAGTGCAGGATAATTGCTTAAGAATGCCTAGATGCTAGTTTAACAATCTATTTTAATTTATCCCCATTTGGCTCCTGTGTCTTTTATATTGGTGATGTTGTAAAAAGAATTTGTTAGTTATTTTTCATTTTTATTGGAGTTGTTATGCATACTCTGTTTTTTAAACTTTTTATATTTCCAATGTATCCTATTTCACTTGTGCTATAAATTATTTTCCATAAACAGCATGAGGCATTAGTACAGAAAGTGGGATGACAAGGATCCTCATGTGGCAACATGCAACCCGAAGATTGAAATAACTCGCCATGCTCACCAGAAAGCTGTTAAGAATGCTCACAGTGTGTTCTCCTATGATGTTACCTTTGAGGTCAGCACTCCCGAAACCTTGGAACTATCATGTGCGTTGATTTAATTCTTAGCTTCTTAGGGCCTCTGTCTTAAAGCCTAGTGAAATAAACTGGGTGTCTCTCTGGAACATTTACCTGGTCTAGAATGTGGATCATATTCACTGGTTTTCCACAGTGAATTCCTTTATGATTGTCCTCTTTCTTTCTGGCATGGTCGCAATGATTATGATGAGAACTCTAGGAAGAGATATTGCCAGCTACAATGAGTTGGAGATTGAAGATGAGGAACAGGAGCAAACTGGGTGGAAGTTTGTCCATGGAGATGTTTTTAGGCCACCCAACAACTACAGTTTGCTTTGTGTTTTTGTTGGAACAGGTGTGCAATTCTTTCGCATGATGTTTGCAACTATGATCTGAGCAATACTTGGCTCCTTTCATCTTCCTATCGTGGGGGTCTCATGACGGCTATGGTCCTTCCATGGGTCTTCATGGGTCTGTTTGCTGGTTACTCCTCAGCACATCTATATTAGATGTTCAAGGGCAAAGAGTGGAAAAAGAACACCTTGAAAACAGCTTTCGTTCCTGGGTGTTGTCTTCTCCATTTTCTTTGTGTTCAATTATTTAATATTGGGGAAGTCATCTGGAGCAGTTCCCTTTGGGACAATGTTTGCTTTGGTGTTCCTGTTGTTTGGCATATCTGTCCCATTGGTCTTTACCGGCAGTTACTTGGAGGGTTCCAGATGCCTGTCCCTGAGAATCCTGTGAAGACCAACAAGATTCCCAGGCAGGTACCTGAGCAAGCTGAGTATTTGCAGCCTGCATTCGCCATACTTATGGGTGGCATGCTTCCATTTGGCAGTCTTCATTGAGTTCTTCATCTTGACTTCCATTTGGCTGAATCATTTCAATTACACAGTCGGCTTCCTCTTCATAGTCTTCATCATTTTGATCATAACTTGTGCTGAGATCGCCATAGTGCTTGGTACTTCCAGCTATGCAGTGAAGAGTATCATTGGTGGTGGAGGTCATATTTGACAGCGGGTTCTTCTGCACTCTACCTTTTCTTCTGTTCAGCAGTATATTTCTTCACTAAACTGGAGATAACCAGGGTTGTTTTTGGGATCCTTTACTTAGCGTACATGTTGATTATCTCTTGTGCCTTCTTTGTGCTTACAGGTACAGTTGGCTTCTATGCCTGTTTGTCTTTGGCCCACACGATAGTTTCGTCTGTTAAAATAGACTGAGGAGATCATTGGATGGAGATCTTACTAGGTCCTGTGAATATCTGGATGGAGGTCTTATGTTGCAGTTGAGGATTTAACTGATGTCTGAACATAGTGAGATTGGCAAAGAGGCATTGTTCCAGCACCTGCAGCAAAGGCTATAACACTAGGCTTCAAAAATCTCACAGGTTGTCCGACGTTTTAGTCCGAAATGGTCTGCTGTATCTTCTTTTCTGCTCCTAGAACTGCAAAGCTTGAAGTGCATCTCTTTTCTGGTGTGATGTAATTCATTTCTAGACCTAAATCTCTCCTTGTAATTTCACGGTGTCTTAAAATTGATGTACCGACTGGCATCATTTTCCTGATCCATCAATATTCACTAATTCTCACTAAATGTGGAATTTGGTGGTATTTATTTCTGGCTTAGACAATCTGATTGTCCATTCTAGTATCATTTTATTTCGCTTTATTGGAGAAAAATATCTGTGTAACTAAGGCCATTTTGGCCCACCATTTACAAATTTGTATGAGCCCGGCCCGTCATTCTGCCCGCGTGCTTCACAAATCACTACTCTGCCGCCCTTCTTCGCCCTCAACTCCGAGTACCAAATGAGCGCCATCTCAGAACTCACCCGCCTATTCGCCCGTCTAGCCTCCGATCTCCGGCAACCCAATGCCGCCGCCCACGCCGGTGCTGTCTCCGACAATGGGGACGAAGTCGAAAAGGCCGTATCCTCCCTCGCCCATTCTCTCAACCCTGACGGCGCAGGAACGGCTAGGGTTAGGGTGCTTGATGCCGCTCTCTCCCTCATGTGCTTCAAATCCACCATGGTATAGTTCTAATTCACAGTTCAATTGATCGATTCACAGGTGTAGATGGTTCGATCTTGAATGCTTTTATTTTAGGCTTGCAATTCTAGGATCGAATGCACGGTGCAAACCATCGTTGCCGTGCTTTCTTCCCTGAGCTCGTGCAGGGTCTTGCGGTTCCCGGGTGGAGGCCAGGAGTTGTTGCAGGTCGGGAATTCAATCTCACATGGAGATTGCTGTGAGCTGATCCAAGCTTGTGTCAATGTGATCAAAATTTTGGAAGCGAATGGAAGTAGGTTTCCCCATCCCAATGTGAAGCTTTTGGACTTCTTCTAGAAATTTTTGAAGTGTAGGACTGAAGTAATCTTGCTATATATAATCATCCATATTGTTGAGTTCTTAATTGTGGCAACCTGTGGATCATCTTTTTGTTTTTTGCTATAATAAATTGCTGAAGTATTATACTTCTTTATTTTCATTTTTTATCCCATTATCTTTTTTTTTATGCTACAATAAATTTGTTTGAGAAAAAAAAATACATATTTTCAGAACCTGTACTGTTTATCTTTTGTAATTTTAATACTTCTTATACTTAGTATAGTTGTTATATACTGCAGGGCTCTTGCAAAACCTATTGTATGCTGTTCTGAAAGCAGCACTATCATCATCATGTTGTTCAAGTTTATGCCAAACTAATGCCGAAATTGCTGATAGGACGTCTGCATTATCAGAGTTGGCACAATTACTTCCTGAGGACATCCCTGCTAATTATCACGGTGAGATTCCAATGAGGTCAGCTGAACAAATTCTAATTTAACTTGGTTTTCTTAACATTGGGTGGGAAAAACAAATGAAAACATTCATAATCTTCACAGCATGACCTTGGTCTCTGATCTTCATGGTGTTATATTAGTCTTTTAACAATCAATTTCTGTTCAATTACAACAACAGCTTCAGAATTCAGAAATGCTTTTCTACTTGCTTATTTTTCCCTAATCTCTCACAGATTGATCTTGTGGTATCTTGATCCCTTAATTTTGAAGCATGATGTTTCGCAAGTGTTGCGGGAAACAATTCAACGACCTTTCCTCTGCTTGAGAAAAGAGCTGCATATTCGGTTGGCCTGGCATTCAGTGGTTATTTGCTTGGTAACTTCTCCAACTATGTTTATAGAGACAAGAGCACTATTGCATAGGTGGTTCCTTCTGACGTAAGTTCACTCTTTCGTAGTTGATTTTGGCATTTCTAGCTGGGAGGGATTTACCTTGGGTCCTTGACATATTACTTATTTGAATGAATCTTCTCTGCATTGTTTCCTCTCAAACTAGATATAACAGATCAAGATTGTATTCAATTTTTCTTACAATTCACAAATAAATTTCAGCCAACAAGCAGAATAAGCTTTTATGTCCCAAAACTATAAAAGATGGTTGTCAATTAAAATATGGCTTGACTGTGGACACAGACAGTGCAGCTGGTGTCTCTTCTGCTAGGTATTTTGAAAATTCATCCTCTGTTGATTGTAGTGTTTGTTTAAATTGGAAAATGCTTTATGTGCTATTTTCCCATTCATTTGTCAGACCTGGAGCCTTAAGGAATGAATGCTAAACCTCAAAAGCCTTTTCAGTACAAAATCTATTCATGTTCAAGTTCCCGTGATTTTGAAGGCATTATAAGTCCTTTTTATATTGTTTGACTGATATATTCTGAAGGGCATCCTGACAACCATGTCAGTGGATCTCAAATTCTTGTCCCATAAGCCTTCTATGCTTATATCAATTGACTTCTGATCTTATTTATGCTAGCTAACAATCTGTCTGCAATTCTTGTTTAAATAGTGGTTGGGATATCATTTTGGAGCTTAAAGTTGGCATAACCTCTGCTGCACTAGATGTGCTTTCCAGGCCAATGTGGTGGGGTGTGCCTATGGAGTTGGGATTGAAGTATCCCATTTCCCACGCTTATTTTCCAAACATTTCTTACGAGTTACTGACTGTTCTAACCGGACCTATCTCTCGCCAAAATTTCTTGGATCTGGCTTTCCATATAAAAGTGGCGGCTGCTCCTGTGGATGAATATTTGTACCCAATCACATCTTCACAAGGCATCTCTAAACCAGCAGGCGACAACAAAATGGTGCATCATAATTCTATCTGGTGAGTTTACATTATTCTCATGACCTGAATTCATTTGGCTCTGGTTCAATTTGAGTAAAATGTGCATGCATTATAAATATATTACTTTCAGGGCATTGTTGAGTGATTTTCCAGCATGGTTCTATTATGCAACTGCATTGATCTTCCATAGAAGGAATTTTAGTGAAGGTGAGGCAGTTGATGATCTGGAGCTACTTGATGCTGCCATGGTATATATTTCATCAGTTCTATTTCCTGGGGATCAGGTGCACTCTAATCTGCTTGTTGACCTTCTAAATGAGACATCCATGTCTTGGACCTCTAGCTGTATACAAAAGAATAGCCACAAGCAACAGGCATGCTTGGATACTCATGACAAAAATACTAGAATTCGAAGTACAAAACTCAGAATTCCCAAATCCACTACTTATGAAAAGCCTCACATGACTACACCCGATGATAGCTGCTCACAGACTAGATTATGGCTCTCTGAATTCCATTCCAATTATGCTAAGTTCTTCAGCATACCTTCTGAAGGGAGACCCAGACAATCTGGTAACCAGCAGACAAATTTGCTGTTACTAAAGATTCCTCTTGGCATATTAATCTCATGTCCTGCTAATTTAGATGAGAAGGGAGCTGAGCTGCTGCTTCACTATGCAGCAACAGGTGAAATACTAAGCAAAGGTTATCCTCGTCATGGTGATCCCGTTTCACAATCTTCACAGAACAGTAGTGAATGGGCTGTCAATGGTGCTCGCCTCGTGTTCAATTTTATGGACTTATTGGAGGATATTTCAATTGTCATATTTGACACCGAAGACGCTCGGGTCAATTTTTACAGGCAAGTGAAAGCCAAGGTCTCCCCATACTTGCTTCTGTGTGTGAACGTGCTTCTTGATCTTCAATTCCCACAGTTCCAGATTGATGAGGTTAACAGAAGAGATACAATGCTAGATCTTTACAACAGATTGATGAATTGGAAGGAGCAAAACCAAAGAGATTGTGACGGCAATAGAGTATTAGATATTGTCCTTGACAAAATTACGTGTTTTGCATCCTGTGATGAGGACAAACTGAACTAGCTCTTTACATCCCAATAAATTTATTTTGTTTAACTATATATTTATTGTGTTTAAATATATTGCTTTTCTACTGGTATTATGAAATTTTGTCAATTAATTTAGCTAAGCGTGTTGTTGCTATTTCACTGTCTACAGCTGCTCCTTCCGCCCAGCTACAGCAGCAAACTCATACGGTCGGATCCCAGCGTTGCACTGTCTTGGGATAGGTACTTTAATGTACTCGGATGATCGCCACCTGTAGCTGAAATTTGTCAAGAATCTGAAAGCGGTTTGGACGGCTAACATTCATACTCCGTTCCGATAGTGACAGGAAGCGACTAAGCAAGTTCTTCATCTTGTCTGATCTCACGCTCCAGACCTCCACGTCGGCCGAAATAACGGAAATGCTGCGAGCCTTGGCCCGTCAAACCCCTCTCCTTTTTCTCAAATTCATAATAAAATAAATAATTAAAATTTAAAAAAGACAGCTGGAAAAAGTACTTGAAACTACCACAAAAAAAATATAAATTTAGGGACCGTTTGATAATGGATTAGTATTAAAATTAGCCTGAATTCTAATTAGGCTAGTAGTTAAATGTCAAAAAAATAGTCATACTAAATATTTATTCTTTTTAAATAAAAAAAAATTGAATAAAATACTCCCATGCCTTTATCCTTTACCCTTTTGAATTTGGTCCAAACTTTATATAAATATATATATAATATATATATATATATATATATATGATTAGCATGTAATAAAACAAGTCTTTTTTAATTTATATAATATGATTATATTCTATTACTCAATTGTAATTTAATTATTCTAATTAGTTATTCTATTTATTATTTTTTAAAAAATAATGCATCCCAGGAATAAAGAATGTAAGGGCAAATTGGTCAAATAAAATTTTAAAATATCCTGTCAAAAAAAAATGAAGAAATTTTTTTTTTTTCTTTTGCTGGTCCTGCTCTCTGTTCTTTGTTATGATATGAATTAAATTATAGTTATTTTAACTTAAGTTGTAATTAAAAGTAATTTTAATAAAAATTTAAGAACTAAATTTAAAATTTTTCTTAAATAACATGACAAATACAAAACAAGATAGCTCTAATACCACGGAAAAATAAATTAATTAAAAATTTTGTTACTTGGCTTATTAAAATCTTTACTTTTAAATGTATTAACAAATAAAAAATTATTTGTTTATAATATTAAAACTAAAAGACTTTGATATCATACTTATTATGATTTTTGAGATTCTTTTAAAAACATAACTTATTTTTTAAAAAAATAACGGATCTATTGATACTATTTACACTTGTATTAATAAAATTTTGGTTGTTGTTAACGTTATAATTACTTTTAATAAATGAGTCTGATACCACATTTATTTTGACTATTTGGTGTCTCTTTTTGAAATAATCTCATTTCTAAGCTAATAAATTTCAAGGATTATAACTTTAGTAATTTGTGTAATCGATTAGATATTTTTCTTTCTTATTTTTAATTGTTTGATTGTCAACTTCTATATACTCATATTAGAACCGAATATTATACTTTTATGTTAAATTTATAATTGAATTATTTGTTCATACTTATTTTTATCTTTTGGTGTTTATTGTGTCATGTAATTATATTTATATCATTGATTTTATTTTCATATAATAACATGTTATTGAAAATTTGGAAAGTCAATAGAATTATCTTCGTATACTTTAAATTTTTTGGGAGGTTATTCGTAATAGTTCCAAAATTTAAATGCTTGATTATTTTTAAAGTAAAATAAAAATAAAAATAAAAATTGTTATGGGCCGACGGCCCAACATTCGGATGGCAAGGCCCACGTACGTTACAAATCCATAAAAAAATATTTAATTTGCGACTTATTAGCTTAGTTTGTGACGTATTAGCAAATATACGAATTTAATGGTGATTAGCTCACGCTTAATTTGTGAATTCTCGATAACTCAGGGAATATTGTGACTATGCTCGGGAGGAGAGAAAAAAAAAAAAAAAAAAAAAATTCCTATCCTCCGAAAGAGCCTGAGCATAAGCCTTTGGGATCTCCCAAGAGATAAAAAATCCCCTCTCTAATCTCCTCTTTGGTGGCCTCCAATTCCTGAATATTATTTATTTATTTTTGTAATTTATCTGCTTACTCTCTGCAACACGAATACTTGCTCATCGAGACCAAATGCACGGACACTAAGCCCTCGTTTGGTAACCGATTATACTAAAATTAGCTAAACTAATAAATTAACATTAATTATTATTACACTATTATTAAATTAAAAGTATTATAAAAATTAATTAATTTTTTAGATTTCAAATTATTGTATATTCAATTTAATAAAAAATATTAGTCTACATTCACTAGTTTTAGTTTTAATTTTATTCTTAATTTATTATCAAATACATCCTAAGTTTACAGCTGCCACCCTAACTATTCAAAAATAATATGGTTGACTGCTGATAAATTACATATTTTTTAATATATATATATATATATATATATATATATATTCTTTAACCATTGGAATATATTTTAAAAACATGTTCGGATGTGAATTTACTATTAGAATAAAAAATAATGATTTTACTATTGATTTGATTTGAACACGTTTCAAGTTGATCTAAATTAGAACTAGTGCTCAACTTAAATCAAATATAAAGTCCGAATGATCCAAATTTAGGGTCTATATTTTTGCTCATATTTTTTGTTATTTCATATTTAACAAAACCATGGATTTTTTTCATCCTTTAATTTTAACCTAAATAACGTTAAATAATATATATTTTTAAATATTTTTATTCCAACGGTAGATTTATATTCGAGAAGATTTTTATACTATATTCTTCAGTAAACCAATAAATATATATATATATTTATTTAAATTTAAATAATAAAATATTAAATTTACTATATTTTAAGAATTAGATATAATTTTTAACTTGTTTTAAAAAATATATAGTCTAACAAAATTTAAAGAGTTACGTGAGAATAACCCTAAAATCATATCATAAGGCAATCAGATATATGGTTCATGCAGCGGACAAACGTTTAGTTAATACAAAAATTTAAAGAGTTACGTAAGAATAACCCTAAAACCCCAGCCTTCCTCGTGGGCAGCTGCTCACGGAAAACGTTTAGTTAATACAAAAAAGTACTGCAGTGTAGTCTGCATCCATCCGCAACGACAAAATAAAATCTCTCTGCGAGTCTCTCGGAAACCCTAGGGCTGCGAGCCCTCCATCTTTTTTTTTTTTTTTTTTTTTTTTTTGAGAGAGAGAGAGAGAGAGCAAGCGACACCAATCAATGCAAAAGCACCTACCTTCGCATGGTCGATACCTGTCCCACTTCTCAGGAGAATCGTCAATAATCGATCGAATGATTTGAATCCAAGTTCACTTTTGTTTATCATCGTGGACTTTATACTCGCTCTTCTTCTCCTGGAGAATATCATTTCGGGAGAATCCTTGCTCCTGATTTTTGCCATTTCTTTCAGTATTGGCATTCGCTGCGCCGAAGACACATGAAACGCTGCTGGTGTGGCTTTCAGCGTCCCATCTACGCATCCAATGCGTCGGCGTTCGGTTCGAAATTTGACTTCAAATTGAAGTCAAGCTGAACCAGGTTGGACGGAATTCGATTGAAATTTTATAATGAACTTTCGGGGGTGGCATTTGGGAGACTAGTCAAATGCGTTGCGCCGGAATGGCGCATGTGCACCCCCATCCATCACATGGACCGGATCCGAATCATCCGAACACAGTTGAAGAAGTTGCCAACGCCAGCTTGCCACATCGTTAAACTACTTCGCAGTTGCAGCTATCGAGGTTGATGCACTCTTAATTAAAGTTTAATGTTGGTTTTCATATAATGCCCTCGATTATTCTTTCGCGAACATGTGCCTTTTAAACCGATGAACAGCTAAATAATAACAGAAAAGAGATGCATCCTCTTTGTATATATTAATTATTCTGAAGTTAATAATACTATTGTCTTATAATTAAAGGTTATGGCTTTTTTTTTTTTATTGTCGAATTTATTTCGGTCAAAGCTGTTAATTTTAAATACGCGAAGGATTCTTTGAAAAAATAAAATAAAAAGAAAATAATTTCAAAATGGCAAAAAACCCCACCAAAAGGGTTACCCGTCACCCACGACACACACGGACGGAAAGAGCAGCGCGCTCGAAGAAACCCTAACCTTAACTCTAATCCTATTTATTATTCTTTCCTTGTTTTCCAAACTCCAATGATCGGAAGAAAAACTGTACAGAGATTATGATTAATACTTTTGTTTATTTATTGATTGTAATTCGCTGTGAACAGTCGCCACGGCTGCACGGCGTCGTCTACTTCTCGCCCTGTTAGATGTCAAACCAATGCCCAATGATATCATTCCCTATAAATAGCCTTCTGGTGATACAAATTTTTTTAAAAAAATTATTTCGAAATAAAGAATGAAAGCGAAATTTAATTTTTTTAAAAAATTTTTGAATGAGAAACAATCGAAAATATATTAACTTCTCAGAAATTACTTCTAAACAACTAAATATCTAATGAGAATGAAAATGATCTTAATTTTAATTGTTTTTTTAAAAAATTTTTTGATAACGAAATAAATCCGAAATTCTAAAAAATTCAAATAATTATATACTTTTTTTTTTTAAAAAAAAAAAAAGATTTGATCATTACCATAGCAGAGCGGAACGCTAAATTTTGGTCGTGACAGCTACTACTTATCGGCTTTACTCTCGCTCTGTGCGAGAGGTCAACTTGGGATGGGAAGAAGGTCAACCAAAATGGAAACCAGAAAGAAACCAGCGTCCGCAGCCGAAACCCGAGTGGCAAATCGCGTTGCACGTGACGAGAGATAACGAGGGAGGTGCAGAACACGAGGGAATCGCGACACGGAGCTCGAGGCAGGCGAGAAAGCTCGCGCGAGGCGATGTATTGGCAAAATTTAAAATAATTTAAAAAGGACAGAAACATTTGACTTCTACTGATTGCATGGGCTTTCGTGTGATTTTTGCAGTATTTAATGAAAATGCTTACTTATCTACATTAATTAATAATTATTAAATTGTAGAATACGAATTCGAACGGTTGTCCGTGCGTCTGACCTCGTCTCCCTGTTGGACACGCCACCCAGACAGACGTACAGTGTTGTCACACTTTTGCATAAACGTCCCTGTCAAATTTTAAGACACAATTGAGTTGTTAGATAATAAACTATAGAGAAACAATCGTATGGTCCAAAGGATTTTATAATCACTGAAATACTACTGAAGTCGCGAACGATATTTTCTTTTTTATTTTGTGCTTTGGAAAAGATTGGAATGAAGTCCTTTTTATCATCAGATAAGATTTCCGACTGAGCATAGCTTTTTTTTCTTTCTAGAAAAGAAAAAAGACCTCAACGAACAGAATATAAAACCAAAGCCCATCGCATTATTTTTTAAATTATTTTCAATTAAAATACACTATTGCCATTAGAAGTTAAAGCTTCTAAATATAATCTAGAATCCTAGGCACCGTTTGATTCAAAATCAAAACAAAATCAAGATCAAAAACAAATAAAGTACTTTTATAAATTAATATTTTTTATCAAAATTAACATTACAATAATTAAAATTTCGAAAAATTATTTATTTATTTAATAATAATTTAATTTAATAATATTAATTTTATAAAAAAATATTTTTAAAAAATACTGATTCTGTTCCTAATCTCAAACCAAATAATACCCGGAGGTCATTTATTCTCTGGTTCAAATAACTTATTTCTTAGAATTTAGAAACTTACAGGGGGTTTTATGTAAAATGACTCAAATTCTACCGGATTCCGGCTGGATTGGCCGCATGGCAGAAGCCCGAGAAACAAAGAGAGCGGCCGCAAATTGGCACGTGAAACATGCTTTGCATAAGCGTAATTCAGATTTAGTTGGCTCGAGCTACTCATCATACGAAATTGAAAGGGCCCGATCGAGATGCGAGCGCCGTTGCCAACGAGAAGGCAGCCGCCTTTGTCAAGCGCCACCACACCAGATCTGCAGAAAGCGTCGCGCTCTCTCAGCTCCTTGCAAAATCATAAAGTAAACCATTTATTCGACAAAGACGTTCCGCTCTGGCTCCTCGTAAAATCATAAATTAAACCATAAATGACAGGACCCACCAATCGGACACAATAACAGATGAAGAAACACCCGCAAGTGCTGTCGCAAAAATTATTACAAAAAATAATTGTGTTTTTCTAAGGAAAAGTTAAGTATCACATCGGTTATGAGTGGTTATGAGCGGTAGGTGTTACCACAACGTAATTATATAACGGATCTCATGATCTCAGAGGCAATGAAGTGTATTCAACATATGTGTGCACAAATAGCATAAATATGAGGAAATAACCAACTGTGATAGTCGGTACCACTACGAGGAGTATCATGCGAGGAAGCGGGTGATCATGCGAGACAACGGACTGCCTCCAACATATGTGTACAAGGGCAACACACATAACAATAAGTAACAAAGTCACGATATGTTCGGATGGAGATCCGAACAGTCCAAACAGTCCTGCAGAATGAGCAGCAGGACATACTAGCAAAAGTGCATTGCGGGAGCGTATAAACAGTCTGGACACTTGACGTTTCAGGTTGAAAACATTGCTGCAGGCTGGAGAATCAGGGGCTGCACCTGTTAAAGGATATGTGGCAAGTAAAGAGGCAATTGTGGGTTCATGGAATAGGTGACTGCAGCTGAAAACTGCAGGGAGGATATTGTGGAACATGTTCTCCATGATTTTCAACAAGTGGGCTGCAGGAAGAATATTGTGGGAGTATGTTCTCCATGATCTCCATGGGTGGCTCATAGCCGTATGGGTGCATTATAGATAGACAGAGGTCTATTGAGCTAGAGACATACACAAGTAGAAAGAAACTTGTAATGTCATTTCGCATTAGAGTCGTATTACTTTTATGCGAGTAATAAAAGGTTGACAAGATTGCTGTACTTCTCTTCTCTTCTATACTATTGTGGATTTGTGCGAGTTTGGCAGACTAAGATGGACGAACCTTGGCGCCGTTTAGGACAAAATTTTAAGATAAAAGTTTGACCATGTGACACCAAGCATAATTAATTCCGTATATAATACACAAGGGTTAATCTGCAAAATTCTGAAAGTTTACAGTGAATAATGATTCGTTTGTTTCCAGACCAAGGTCAGGATCATCCTAGACTGACCAGTTTATTATCCAAACACCAAAAATTTGACCAGACTAATATTATATAATTTAATTAAATTATAAGTGAAAAATGACTAAAATGCCCTCGGTGCATCTCTACCTTCCGATCGCGCTCCAGCCACGAAACCTTACTCATCTTCTTCATCGCGTGCTGCTTAGAAACCCTACCTCTTCTTCATCGTGCGCCACTCAGAAACCCTACCTCTATTTTCAATTTATGAAGAACAAGAGCGGATGGACTTAAGATTACAATAGCCACAGGCCAACAGCAGGAGATTTGGAAGTAATGAGAGATTTCTTTATGGTATGTTACACTTTATGTTGTAATTTTTTGAATACATTATGAAATTTTATGTCTAATACTTTTTTTTAAGCACAACCCATTATACGAAAATGCCTGGATCATTGGGTTTTCTCAGTTATTTGAGGTAGAAATAATGGTGAAGAGCTCGATTGCGATAGGAAGGTGGATGCAATCATCAAGAAGTGCACCTGCAGAGCCACGATACCACAAGAGGGATCCGATTTGAGCGACTCACCGGTGAGGCAAAACACTGAGGTTGATGACGATCCAGACAATTGTACTGCTTGGAGGAACTTGTTTCCTGGTGAGAACCCTACTTCTGTGTCACATGGGAAACACTCTCTTGAAGGATTCGATGGTAGCAGTGGAAAAAATAGCAGGAGACGTAGTGGAGAGTTCCTAAGAAGTGCTGCGAGCAAGTCTGCAAAAATTGCTTATCAGGAGACTATAAATAGGTGGATGCATATTCTTGAGAGAAATTATGATGTTTTGGGTGGAATATATCTAAAGAAGGCTCGCGCCATAGGTGAACACACCGACGACAAGTATAACAAGTGCTTGACCAAGTTGTTCAGCTTTAGTTTTTTTGACACTTCAGATAGGTTTAAATGCGCTGAATGTCTGAAAGATCCAGTGCATCAGGATTATTTTTTGCTAGAGGAGGATCCATTTGGGCTGAAATTATCGGCTGAGATGCGAATAGCAGAATTTGATATAAATCACGCACCTAAGGTAGGTAAATCGTGTGTGTCATCCCCTCAAATCTCGGGTAACTCCGAGTAGGTTGTCAGATGATGGGATAATGTATTAGTAGAGTTCCGATCATTTTCCCCAATTGGATCCTCCATAAGTCCTGGGGCAAGCTCCTTGCCGGTACTCAGAACACGCTGTTGCTGATACTTTTCATGGTACTCTGAGCTATTTGATATGTTTTCTTACTGAATTATGAGATGCTGATACTTTTCATGGATTTGTAGGTTTTATTGTGTTTGCATTTGGTTATTCTGTCAGCAAATTTTACTTTTTACTTGCCCTTGATGTCGGAAGGAATCATTAACATGGTGCTTTTTGGTGTATAATTTGATGCAAGTCACTGTTTCATGGTTTTATCATAAATACAATTGAAGTTTGGTGTTTAGTTTTTAGCAGCAGCATAAGTATTAACAACCTCAAATTTGTGGAATTGTTACCTTGGAGCGGCAACTAAGCAAGTGTTTTTTGCAATAGGGTTCACTTGGAACTCAAATATTTGTGCTCTGAAGTTATCTTGCTTTTGCGAAAGAAAGCCCTTACAGGTACTGCCATTTTTTGATAACTTTGTTGTTACTATTTTCCTCTATTGGTACTCGGAACATATTGTTGCTACTTATTTCTGAGCTATTTGATATGTTTTCCTACTAAATTGTGAGATGCTAATACTTTTCATGGATTTGTAGGTATTATTGTGTTTGCATTTGGTTGTTCTATCAGCAAATTTTACTTTTTACTTGCCCTTGATGTCGTAACAAATCATTAACATGGTGCTTTCTGGTGTATAACTTGATACAAGTCACTATTACTGTCATTTTTTGATAACTTTGTTGTTACTATGACATGTATAATTCTTAGCATTTATATTTTTATACAGGTGCTTAATAAGGATGCGAATTGTTGGAAGACACTTCTAAGTGAACTGGCCTCCTGTGAATGATATATTGGAACTGTGAATGATCCATACTGTTAAATTTCTCATTTATTTGGCAACAACTGACATATTCTTTTGATTCATTATCAATCACAGGCTGATTCCAGAAATCGTCCAGTAATTGGGTTTCGCCTATTCTTGGAAGGCAAGAGGAATAAGCGGCTGGCACTCCATCTCCAGCATCTTGCATTGCTCCCTAGTGTCTTCTAGCTTTCTGATGAGCCCACTAGCACATATGACGACTTTGAATCCTTGAGCCAACAGGACTACTTTGAACCCATCAAATGGTCACTGCCCTCTCACGTCTGTACAGCCCCCGTCCAATACAATGGCACTTGTATTGATGACTCTGCCTCCATTGTAACCAAGGCATGGCTAGAAGTAAAGGAAACAACAATGCGGAAAGTGCTCTTCCTCCGTCTTGGCTTCTGCAATGTTGTGTCCATGAACATTCAAAGATTGGAGTGGGTTGGCCCAGCCAGCCTCTCACGAAAGTCCGGGGTATTGGGTGCTGACCGGCGACAAGCTATCTCTGGAGGGTGGTAGGATCTCCCTCAAGGTCAAGTACTAGTTGCTAACAGCAATGCTAGAGGATGATTTCTTAGGGTTGTTTAATATACTCAACTATAAAATGTAACTGGACACACAATGCATACTTTGTGTGAATTTATTTGTGGTTGTGGATTGCTTTTAGGCCCCTGGATGTGAATTCATTGAAACTGCGTGTAAATCCTCTTCTGTATCACTATTATTTTGAATTTTAAATCAATTGTGTCAGAAAGATATTCCTATCAGCAGATGCTTTCAAAAGTCAATTTTTGTATCACTATTATTTTTGGTGAATCTCTATGGATTATAATATATATTTATTTGTGTAATACCAAAATGATACGTCCTATCAATCATGCATGACTTATCAATCCGACAACTTTTGCATGTAAACTTTATTGGAATTTGTCTGATTGATAATGTCGTGTCAGTGAGACTATAAGCAGGTACTTCAATAAAGTCTTGCAAGGCGTTATCTCACTGAAAAATGATTGCATACAATTACCGCCTAATAATGCTTCAGTCCATCCCGCAATTCTTAATCGAGGAGGAGCGTATCTCTTGTTCAAGGTGAAATAAGTTTCTACAATATTCTCTAAGTAATGTCAACTTAAATGTCAACATATTATGTGTTTCATTGTAGGATGCACTCGGGACTATAGATGACACCCATATACCTGCGATTGTGAGTCGAAAAATGCAACTTTCATTTCGAGATAGGCATGGGTTGCTTACGCAAAATATTATGGCAGCTGTGTCTTTTGATATAAAATTTTTGTACATTTGTAGCGATTGGGAGGGATCTGCGGCAGACGCACGAGTCTTACGAGAATATTTAACGCGAGGCGATTTCTTCATCCCCAAAGGTGAAACTCGTACTTTTACTTTTGTTTAAACATGAATGATAATGTTCGTAATGATAATCATAGTTTATTTTTAGGTAAATACTATCGGTGGATGCCGGTTATGCCAATATTAGCAACTTTCTCGCATCATTTCGAAATGAGAGGTACCACATCAGACAGTTTGATCACGGTCGAGTCCGATATCAGAATCTGAAGGACAAGTTTAATCGCATGCACGCTAGTTTGAGAAATTGTGTGGAGAGGACATTCGGCATATTTAAGTAATGGTTTCAAATATTTCGCAAAATGCAACCATATCCTTACGATACACAATGTGCTCTAGTGGTGGCTTGTGCTGTGCTACATAATTTTATACATAGAAATTACGGTGAGGATTAACTATTTCACGAGTGTCGGGCTAATGAACGGGTTGATAATAGCACCGAAGAAGATACGGAAGCACACAATGAAATAATAGAACCTAACATCCGTATATTGTAACGTGAAGTACGAAATAGAGAAATGCTTTGAAACCAAATAACTATAGATTTATGGGATGCGTGAGTGACAATCTACTCTTTTTCAATATAAAATATCGTAATTAACTTTCTGATGTCAAATAAGTTAATAATTTTTTTGTTTCTTATCAATTGTAAGTATATTTAAGATAATTTTCTATAATCATGTTAATGATTTTTTCTATTTTTATTTATTTGTAGAGAATAATGTCATACTTTTTCACCGTGAAGTAGTTGCACGTGCAGTCGAAGAAGTGGGGAATTAGGCAAAACCTATGCTAGGCTTCGTGGCAAACTAGGATCTTTCTTCTTTCTGATTCTTTCTTTTCAACCCAGAATTTTTCAAACATTACTCGCCGTATCTTCAGTGTCTTGAAAAATTACTATATATATTTGATAATAATGTATATTGTGTTCTTCAGTATTTTCTTATGCAAACTCCAATATTAAGATTTTTATGACGTGTTGTAATCTTATGTTTGAAAGTTAAACATGTTCTCCATGTAAATGACTAGCTGATGATTCATTTGACACAGTTTTTGCCTTGGCAACGTCATTTGGCAAAAATTCCTTTTGATGCATATATAGATGAAAATTTGAAAAAAAGGTGATTCCCACAACCTGTGATAAACCAAGAATTGCATAATTTGATATTCATTTTTAATGACCATGGTATCATCCACACATCAACAAAGTTTTCAGCTTCCAATATTCAAAGGAAAGAAGATTTACAACGATACAAAAGAGTCACTATCGTCACCCAGACATCAACAAAGTTTTTAATTCCCTCCTAGCATCATCTTTGTGCCTACCATTTCTACATATTCCTTCACGGGACAAACAAGAGGGAGAGAGAGGTGCCATAAACAAATCTTAAGTATTAAAATCATACAACAAGGGGGTCATCAGTGTAATTGTCCATAGACTCCTTCAACTTCTCTTTGACTCTTTCTTGCAACGGACCAGTCCGTCCCCAGTGAAGCTAACGACTCATGTTCGAGCATCACTATGCCGCTCCCCACCATCCATCTGTTGAGTAAGAAAGAAAATGCTAAGTAATTGGCAAGGAAGAATCCAAGTTTGGCGTACCTCTTCGGAGACGAAGGGGTCGCGGCGTAGTCCGTCGGAGACAAAGGGATTGCGGCATAGTTCGTCGGAGACGAACGGCTCACGAAGTATCTCGTCGGAGACAATGGAGTTGACGGCGAGGACCAAAAGATATTTAAAGCAAAAGTTGAGGATAAGATGATCCAAAAAAATTTTAAATCATTTACTAGTCAAATCAATAAGCAAGCGTTAAAATTTTGATCAGATTATTTTTTTACATTTTAATTCTCTTTTTAATATTAACTTTGACTTTGATTCAAAATCAAACGGCCCTGACCTTTCATTGTTGTGTATGTGAAATCTAGGGAGAGGGAGAGAGAGAGAGACCGTATAATCTGATAGCGAAACAGCAGGCGAAGAAGAAATATTTTTCCGTTTCTGGATGAACACATTCACTTTGTATTTAATTTTTAAAATAATACATTATTTATTTATTAAAAAATGGCCATAAATTTCCCCGAGTTGGTACTTTGCCAGAGGCTTCTAAATAAAATAACAAAGCGAACCCTTCGTCCTTATTCGAATTGACTGCTCTTACGGCTACTATTATTAGACCTCCGTCGCTCTGCTCCTCTCTCTGTCTTCCTCTTCCTCTCCTCCTCTATCCCCGCAACCCCTCTTCTCCCCCACTCCTTCCCTTCTTCCCGTTATCCTCATCCTTCCTCGCACGCTCTTCAGAAGATGGTGGCCATGAAGCCCAGAGTCGTCGTCATCGGCGCCGGCATGGCCGGGCTCACCGCCGCGCACCGGCTCCACACCACTGCGCCGACCATCTTCGACATCAGTGTCGTCGAGGCCGGGGACCGGATCGGCGGCCGGATCTTTACTTCTGAGTTTGCAGGTGACCGTGTTGAGATGGGGGCGACCTGGATCCATGGCATTGGCGGCAGTCCGGTCTATGATATTGCTCGGAAGATTCATGCTCTCCATGACTCCCGCCCATGGGAGCGCATGGACGGCTACCCCGAGGACCCCGTCACCGTCGCCGAAGGCGGGCTTCTCGTCGATCCGGACCTTGTGGCATCCATTTCTACGCTGTATCGAACGCTCATGGACACCGCCAAGGCCGGCGGGCTCTCCGCATCCGCCTGTCCGGGCGTCGGCCACTTGCTCCGCCGCGGCCTCCACGCCTACCGCGCCGCCCGCCGCAAGGAAACGGGAGGAGTGCCAGCCGACGTTGGCGACGGGTGGACTGACGAAGCCCTGGAGGATGCTCTGTTCGCGATGAACGAGAACACCGAGAGGACCTACACCTCCGCTGATGACCTGACGAAGCTAAACCTCGCGGCGGAAAGCGAGTACCGGGAGTTCCCCGGTGAGCAGGTCACCATCGCCAAGGGCTACTCCCGCGTCGTCGAGCACCTCGCTTCGGCGCTGCCGCCCGGGACGGTCCGCCTCGGCCGCAAGGTCCAGCGCGTCGAGTGGTGCCCCGACGGCGGCGGCCCGGAGCTATCTGACGGTCCCGTGAAGCTTATCCTTGAAGACGGGTCGATCCTAGCGGCCGACCACGTTCTCGTCACCGTCTCTCTCGGCGTCCTCAAAGCCGGGCTCAGGGAAGAAGAAGGCAAGGGAGCAAAGCCCGGGGTGGAGTTCGATCCGTCGCTGCCGGATTCGAAGAAGGGGGCTATCGGAAGGCTGGGATTCGGCGTGGTGAACAAGCTGTTCGTGGAGGTCGAGGACGGCGAGGAGCCGTTCCCGTTCCTGGAGCTGGCCTTCGACCAAGACGACAAAGGGTCAATGAGGAAACACGTGGCGAAGATACCGCCGTGGATGAGGCGGACGGCATCGATCTGCCCGATCTACGGCGGGTCGCGGGTGGCGCTAGCGTGGTTCGCCGGGAAGGAGGCGGAGGAGCTGGAAAAGCTCGCGGACGACGAGATCATCCGCGGGGTCCACGCCACGCTGGACGGGTTCTCGTCCTCATCCGCGGGTGCAGTTAATGCTAAAACGGACCGGTGGTGCAGCGGAAGCAGCTTCGGGGTGAAGAGAGCGGCGACGAGTAGGTGGGGGAGCGACGCGCTGTTCATGGGGTCGTACAGCTTCGTGGCCGTCGGATCGAGCGGAGACGATCTGGATCTGATGGCGGAGCCGCTGCAGAGCAGCCCGCCGCTACAGATACTGTTTGCTGGGGAGGCCACACACCGGACGCACTACTCGACGACGCACGGGGCGTATTTCAGCGGGATTAGGGAGGCGAACCGATTGATTCAGCATTACCAGCAGATAAACTAGGATTAGGCGGGTGTGCATGCAGAAATGGGTATTTTGTTTTTTGAATTTATTTCTCGCGCTTCCTTTTTTTTTTTTTTTTTTTTTTTTTCTATGTTATGGAACAACATGGGCTGGTAATTTTGTCATATATACCTTAGGTTTTTCCTTCTTCATGGGATTCAGAGATTTTTGCAGATATTTTCTGAATTTCGACCACAATTTTAAAACCATTTCTTACTGTGCCCCAGCTTTTCACGAGTCCCATAATTCCAGGGTTACTTCTCATAATACATGTCGCTTCAATCATGTCGCAAACGGTAACGACAGGACTTTTCTGAAAAATACAAAACAAACGGAAGATTCAAAATCGATTTCTAAGGTGCTCAATCTTGCCCTCCAACATAGAGACATACCGAATGTGATCGATTTCGCTGTCAGGATTTAACCTTACCACATTAACATTATTACTATGTCGTCACTCGGTTGCCTCTTCGGGTGGGTTGGCCCGGTGGAATTAGTGATCAAATCAGCAAAAGGTTCCATTATTGTCGGGACCTAGCTATTCGAGGGATCCGGTTCCATCGTCCCCGCTGGTCTGGACCATTACCCACTGATCTGCTAATATTACTACTATATAAGTCGAACATTCAATTCACAAAATGAATGCATATTGTACCGTAGGGCTAGTACCGGTGTATATGTAGATTCGCAATTATGTAAGGGTACGTGTGCATAAAAGAGGGGAAAAATTGAAAGAGCTGGGGCAGAAAGCAGAGACAGCAGCGAATCGAGTTGAAGTCTAAGGGAGATGCGTATGTGATCGGAAAACAATACGGGGCCAGCGACCAAATCAGGAGGGGACCGACCCCACGTACTCGAACGCTTGTCTCGGGGCAATTGAAGGCTTTGTTTTATTTTTGGGACACCCCCAGCTCCAGCGATACAATCACTCTGCTATCATTCGCGATTATCACGAGGCTATCTGCCATCCCGTCCTTTTCCAGCCCCACCCATGTCATCACCTCGTCACTCTCACGCGAACACAAACAAAAAAAAAAAAAAAAAAAAACCATTACTCTATTGCTATTTTTTTTGCCGCGCCAAATCACTGGACGACAGCGAACATTATATTCGAGATGGAACTTCCAACATAGTGCGTACACTAACCATCGCAAGATAAAAAGCCAAACAGTTGCTAATGACTAAACCCTGGATTCGGGTTTTAAAATAACCTTCTATCTTTATGCCGTCAGCTATACGTAAGAGTCCAAATACAATTTTGCTAAATTGCCGCCAAACACGTAAAATGGCTGCCAAACAAACTAAAAGTAGAAACAGAACCGGACATGTAAAAAAAAAATCGAAAGCAGAGTTCAATGTGATAGCATACCACGATATTGAATCAGGATTTGGTAGTTAAAAGAGTCATCTGCGATTGATTGTGCTGCCTGGCTGATGCCTTATTTGTATTGTTACTACTGTTTCATGGCGATATTTTGGTTTCTAGCATATCAATGAGATTTGATCGACAGGTATGCAGTGTTGTGGGCCTAATACAAGCCGACCTCGCTGTCGGACTGGATGCAATAAGATCCAAATATGACGGATGGAACACTGAGTTGACAGCAGTCTCTATTATTCTTATTTGGTTTTTTCTAACAAATACTAACTGTTTCCAATTTGGATTGCGAGCAACGCAAAAAACAAAAAAAAAAAAAAAAAAAAAAACTGTATACGATGTGATGAAAGTTTGCAAATAAAAAAAGCATGAGAGAGCAAAGTGAAAACATATGGCTCACATGTCCATAACAAAAATTATTACTTCTGGACATGAGAGTTAAAAGAACAGTAATGGAATTGTAATTATGAAGGAATCAACTTTATGTGAAGAAAAATATTTGGGAAATACCAACCCATTATCGCATTCACTCTTCAACTTTTATGCGGCTTTAATTTTACTTTCAAAAAGTCCTTTACGGACTTAATACGAACACATGTGAATACATTAATCGATAAAATAAAATAACCTAAAATGTTAAATATGACTAACCACTGAGATATGAATATGAACCTCCCATCCATGGATGACGAGACTGCAGCCTAATGCCCAAGTTAGCCCAACTGTCAGCTAAATCAGTTCCTACAACTGTGGAAAGCTAAACTACGGTTTCCTTTTAGTGTCCCAAATCTATCAATGATACAGAACCCTAAATTTCGCAAAGTAAACTCAACAATGAGAAACAGTCTGATCATAAACAGAAATTTGGTGATTCTGCAAGTACGAATCCTCAACTTATGTGATCAACAATAATACTAGAATCATTGATATTCAAATTGTTCCTATTCTCTAGCAGACAATAATGAGTCGTTGAAAGTTCTAGGTCATTATGAACCAAAAGCTACTAAAGGGACAGTGGAATGCAACACGACGATTTCTACAGGACAATGATATAATAGATCTGCAAACAGGTCAAAAGAAGCTCGCTTCCAAAGCCAGACTTCACCAAGGTCTTTAATAGGCTGCGCATCATTCTACTGTAGGCTTTATTTGCCTCCTGGCCAATGATTTCAGCATCTTTCAACAACCTTCTTTTGCCACAAGGGAATGTCCCACCTCAAAGAATATCTAATATGCATACTGAAACAAACATGGACAAAAGCAGCAGAAAAAAAAAACAAACAAAGATTTAAGAGTATTGGTACTCCGCAAGGGTGATTTGATTGGTTTAGAGAGGGTTTGAACTTATTCAAAGAGATAGCCAAGGGCTATAGAGTTAAGATTCATACCTCAAGTTGTTCTTTAACTTGCATCAAGACAGGCATACCAATAAAAATTATTGAGCTTTTGAACTCAAGGAGATGATTTGAGCTCTGAATAAATTATCTCCATGCAAAGGTGAATAGACAAAGTTGATGCGCTCTTTCTTTTGCATTCCTTCTTTATTCTCCTATAAAGGATCGTCATGTCTCTCATAAAAGAATAGCGAGTTACTGAGCATCACATGACTTGGCAAAGTCAATCATGAAAAGACAAGACAAAATCTAATCAGATACTCAATGAGAGCTTTTGTTTAAACATTTAAAAATAGGATAATGAACAAGATGATGAGAGACAATCATGGTGATAATGCTGTCAAGGGGCCAGGCTGGCCTGAAAAATTCTAGTTTGGGCCTAGATTTTGTGTAAGGTTGAGAAGACTTGCCCATCTGATGCATTAAGGTAAAATAAAACATAGTTAACTTTAAAGACAGAACTGGATGGGTAAAACAGTTCCTGCTCAAAACTCTGATGGCATCTCACTTTGAATCAACTGGTTGGGTAGGTCCACTTAGACTCGATGGTTCCAAATCAGGGTAGTGAGCTATTTAACTTCAAGCAAATCAACTAATGATGAAGTTCCACTTGGACATGGATGAGTGTCCTATTCTGACAAAAAAGAAGCGTGGATGAAACACATGTAAAAGGTTGCTTGAGTTATGTCAGCCAGTACTTTAGATATATTGTGGCACATTATTAGTTTTTCATTGGGACAATAATGTGGATGTGGTCATGAAACATAGATATGATCATGTGTTATATCATAAAGACAATTCTATTAAAGTTTCTGGCTCCATCATTACTCTCCTAGGAGTAATCAACTGGTACCATTCTACAACAAGACAATGACTACATGTTACAACCACCTGAAATTTTCCATCATTGGTCAAAGCATGGTTATTTTGCCTAGAGACAATGATTGATTAGTATAACATGTTATAAAGGATACTTTGCATATAGATGGTTCTCATACTGGGAAGTGGTATGAGGCTTGTTTTGGTGCCTATCCTTTTTTTTTCTTTCTTTCTTTGGGCAGAAGCATATGCTTTTATTGGTCCAATTCATGTCAGAAATGCATTTAAAACAGATGCACCTGCATTGATGCATGGTCTTCACTGGGCGAGACCAGAATGTGGACAGACCATCACTTGTTAAAATGAGAGGTCACTTTGTTGTGATGTTATCATAGGCCACTGCCATGGAACTTGGAAAATGTCATATAGGATATCTGAAGTTGCTCCCCCTTCCATTATCAGACAATGGAGCTAACTCAATTGATAATGGTCCTATGCAGTTGTTTCTTACAAATGATATAAGGGGAGCATCTAGCTAACATTGTAACCAATATTCATCAAATTAAATGCTAAATTTGAAGAGAAAGGGGGATAAAATGTTGAGGATGATTCAATGATGCTATAGTAGGGTCAAGTCTAAGTCGGCAGTATTTTCCCAGAACTTATTAAAAAAGAAATGTTAAAATAAATAAACAAATAAAAGTAGGGCTCCTTGTCTTTGTCTGAAACACAATGGAGCATGAAAAGGGTAAAAGGAAAACAGGCAGCATTCAACAGCACCAATCGTCTAGATCTCATGCTTTATATTTTAGTTACTATGTCAAACTTCAAAAGAGAAGAGGAAAAAAAAAAACTAACCTTTGAAAGAGCAGATCTTTGTTAGATTGATAAACCTGCAATAATCGTCAATTTCTACAGATCTTTCCCTGAAATTCAAGTTGGAAATAACAAAAAAAAAAAAAATATGCAAAGCCTATAAATGTGAGGTAACTCAACTGCAGCTGATAGGCATAAAGGAGCTGAAGAGGTCCAAAAAAAGACAGTTGTAATTGATGGCAGATGATATGACCGAAAAGGATGTGAAATAGAAGCTGGTACCCAGAGGAATATATGGAGGATAATTCAGGTAACTGACCCCACTTTTGTCAGGATCAAGAATGTCGTGGTTGTCGTATAACCATCACAGGGGAATATCAGAAATATTCATGCTCCATTCTGATTGGAGTGGCTATCGTTCAAATATCAGAAAATATTCATGCATAAGCACTACGACTCAAATTTCCTGAAATTCAAAACAACCCAATCCAGATAAGCATTGCAATGAATTTTTATATTATTTATGTCAATCTCTTTCTATAACAACCAAACAAGCTGAATTGCATTTTCAAATGCATCAAGAATTATTCTACAGAACATTGTGCTAAAATGATTTCACTTTATATTCATATTTCATCCTGCTTTAACCTAAACAGAGAAATATGGTACAATATTGGAAATTTTCTTCGTCCAAAAAGTTAATGAAGCATCAATGCTTCTTGCAATATTTATGTCCACCTACAAAGATGACAAGAATCTCAACCCAGCGGAAAAATGTAATCCAAAGTCGCTGGGTAAAAATACACTTATACATAGCCCAACTTCTGAATGAACATCCTGGAGTCCTAGACCAAGGAGCATATTAAGATTTGTACCATTACCAATAGTACAGCATGATTGACATATTCTATAATGGCTGAATTGTGAGATTCAAGAACAGAGCTACTAAGTCTCGTGAAGGTGGTTTATTCTCATGCATTATCAAGCTTTTTAGTTCTTTGGAAGTTTTGTAAAGAGATTAGATAATAGTGTGAAGATACTTTATGGAGGAAATTTCACTTAATTGGAAATTTTAGCAACAAGGGCAAAATTTTATTTTATTAAACTTTCCCTCAAAAAAAAAATATTAACTATAGAAGTCCAATTACAATCTTCCATGTTTACATCTAAGCTAATTAACTCTCTTCAGAAAAAAAAAAGATTGCAGTTGATGGAAGAATGGGATTTGGAAAATTCTTTCAGAGAGAATACTATACAGCATGAGATTGTTTGGTTATGCATCAGCTTATTGCTTGTTTGTTTTAGGGATGCAACAAGCCCATTCACACAACACCAATATCCTTTTAAGCAATTAACCATAGGACATTCAATTGTTTAATTCACCAAGCAACACAGCGAGTATTACTTCAAGGATTGAATTATAGGAGGAAAGACACCAACCAGCAGGATCAGATACTGGCAGAAAGTTGATGCAGGCCATAAAAGTGCATTATGCAGCATCAGTAGCATTTTAAAAATCTAAAAGGAGCAATAGGCATTTAACAATACAGAGAACTGACACGAAAGAAAAAAGAATACCACTTTTGCAATTGCACACAAGATTCAGAAACAACTGGTGATATGTAGCTCATACTCTGACCAAGATTCGGAGCTTCCTGAATCACTATAGGTAACCAGTATTAAAAAAAAAATCAACTTCAATGGTTAAAAACCAAGATAGGAAGATTTAGTCATTGGAGAAGAGCCAAAAGGAAATAAGTTCCAAAAAGGCAGAAGCTAAGGAACAAATATCTCATTTCAAACAACAGAAAAATACAATTGACCGCAAATATAATTGTCCATTTGGAACCACTTCATGATGCAGAGGCAAAATTGGTTTCAGCCTTAAGTGGAGGAGCTCAGATTCAAAAATAGTCATCTCTAGGAAGATGACTTGTAAGTAACAAAATTCCTCATTTTGAGAGCATTCAGAGGATCGCTCAATTTCACATGATGCTAGAAATAGGATTACACCAAAAGCAAGTGCTCAAGGCCTTGGAAAGGTGGAAGCAATTTCTGAATCGAGAATGTATAGGATGTATGAGGTTTATGAGTTTGAGAGTTGAGATCCATAACTTGCTATTGATCCATATCTTCTTTTAGTGATCACTACCTTCATGGCCTTTTTCTAATGCATCTGGCAGATCCATTTTGTCAAGTATAGCATGACAATTATCTCAAATCAATGTCAACAATGACAAAGTAAAGTCCAAGTCTTTTGCCATCAAAATTTCTTCCACAATTACAGTAAATAAGAACAATATGATTGGTTCTAGAAATACAAGACTGTCATAAATGTCAAACCATCAAACATCAAATACAAACAATGAAATCCGTATTAGATATTCCGACATCCCCTCCAAATTACTCTCTCTAACTCTTCATAGTGGGTCTTTGATTACGAAAAAATTAGGACTAGAATCAAGGAATTAAAGGGATGGCACCCGCATACAACAAAACAAAATATTGTAAATACTCATTCAAATCCTCCAGCAATCACTTCATCTTCCAGCCCTAGAAACCAGTTATTATCAAATCGGAGAAACTAGCAGCAAAAACATTCAAATTCCAGCATCTATAATCATAGAGCTCACAAGCATCAAGAGCCCTAAGGATTATCTACTTGCACTCGATTAACACGAGACAGATCATGGTTGCTACGGATCTAAGATGGACTCATATGCATTCATATGCTCCGGAAATTAAGAAAAAAAACAAAACAAAACAAAAGGATCGGGGATTCTCTCGAATTGACTGACCTCGAATCCTCGTCTCGCGCGCTTTCGTCCGCGGCGAAATGCTCTCTTGTTTATAACGTAGGCCATGAATCAGGTCGGATCTCCAAGCGGGTACGGGTCCCACATCCAATTGCATTATCAACGATCCGATAGGTGAAGGTTAGTATGCCGTCGGTCGGACGGATAGAGAGTTCAATACGAAACAGGCCGTTGGATCGAAAGAAGCGCACGGGCATCCGGAAATTTGTGAATTGGAGTCTTAGTACAGGGAATTTATATTTACACATTAATTTGGATGATAATTGAGTCGATTGGTCGTATACTGAGACACTTCAGAGTTATATCTAATTGGATCAATTTGGCAAATTGGACATAAATTAAGTTACCTTTCTGTCGATACAAATTCACTTCCTCAAAACTTAGTTCAAGTATTTTACAAAAATTTTCACAGTAACTCTGCCAAAAAAAATCTCTATTATTGTAAAATTATTCCTTTTTCCAGGTTGACACTAATATTTATCAGTTATCACAATCCAAACCAGCACAAAAAAAAACAAATCACAGCCCAAACTCGCTTGGCATTCAAAGCCCAAACAACTGCAAGAAACTCGTGCTTTTTTTGGTATTTGGATGCCAGATAGAGAAATGGAAGCATCCGACCATTGCCGCAAACATCCAAAATAGAAAGAGCCAGATTTGTCGGGGCATCGCAGCAGAGATTACTCTGATGACCACTCATCATCGTATCCACTTTAATTAACACTAACAGAAAACACGCGTCCGCAGGCAGCCTCACATGGCGCACAAGCATTCAGATTCTGAGTACTGCCGTAGAAAAATCGTGACAGCCTGTACGCCGGCTAAACGCCAACTTCCCTTCACGCAACATCGCCTGATCAATCGGGACCAAAGTTGGAAACCAAAATAAAAAATGAAATTAACTTTAAATCGCCATCGTCCATCAGAACAGATCTGCTTTTGATAGAAAACTAAGGCTAGAAATACAAAATTTATTATTTAGATGTTACTTAATATTTCTCAACGGCCGCGGCTCAGCATCTCCTCGTACCTCATGAACGAGTCTAGCCGCTGCAGCTTCAGCTGCTGCCGGAACCGGTTAATGAAATCATCCGCCCTCGCGTCCACCGCACCATTATCCTCCTCTTCCTCATCATCCTCCTCAGCCTCCTTCACCGCCATCTCAGTCTCAGGCTGCGGCGGTGTCAGCTGTGGAGCGATCTCCTTTTGAGTGAAGTGGGCGATGGCCGACTTGTCGCTCGCCGACTTCTTCAGCCTCCTGGCCAGCTTCTCCGGCATCTCCCCAGCCGTCGGCAGCGCGTTGGATCGGCTCCGCCCGAAATGGTGCTCCTGCGACTCCAACAAGGCTTCCTCTACCAGATCCGGCGGCACCTTCGCGGAGGCTCCCTCAAGCGGATCTGGCAGCGACTCCATGGGGTCGTCCTCGACCAGATCTGACGGCAGGGCGACGGACTCTAGGGTTTCGATCCTGCTTGGATCGGCGGGAGGGGACGGGACAACGAGGGAGTCGATGGAGGGATCGGGGGCGTTGTGGCGATGTAGGTTGAGGTTGAAGGAGCGGAGGCGGTCGAGGACGAGGGAGGGGGAGCGGGCGAGCTTGCGGATGGGCTCGGCGACGGGGTGGTCGGCGTCCGGGTGGCGGAGGAGGTTGGAGGTGACGGCGATGGTGCCGATGACGAGGTTGAGGACGACGAAGAGGACGGCGGGCGTGAACCAGCCGTGGATCGACGCCCAGATCGATGGTACGGATTCTTCCAGCATTGTCTTTTCTTTTTTACTTTTTTAAAAAAAATCTGAAAAATAGAAGTAAATGGGAAGGGGAAAGGGAAGCGAAGCGGGTGATGCGGGGAGAGGCGCAGGAGGAGGAGATAGAAGGAACAGTGACGAGGGGTATTTATCGCGGATCTCGAAAACACGTCGCAGAAGCATGTGCCATACATGTGACGGCCCGGAGAGAGATGGGCCGGTGGTGGAGCATTGATTCGTTCGTACGGCACCGGCAGTTAGTATTTCGAATCAAAATCATTTTTATAAATTAATATTTTTTTTATTAAAATTAACTGTTTAATAATTTTAATTTAATAAAATATAAAATAAGTAATATTAATTTTAAAATAAATATTTTGATCTTGGTCTTAAATGGAACGGAGTCTTAGGAGTCACCATGATTTCTTCAAAATTTTCAAAATTTAATTTTTAAGGCATGTATATACATAAGAAAATTATTTCAAAAGAGATGAGAAATCAATGAAGTAAATATAAAAAATTCTTTAAATCATTTTTTTATTGAAAAACATTATGTACATTTACAATTAATTGGTCAGAAACGTCATGTTATTTCTCTGAGAAAACAAAACATATAATCTGAATTAGGAAAATCACCGAATAATTTTTTTGATATTATAAATAAATTCCATTGACGCTGCAACACACGAAAATGAACATATTTGTGACTTGTATTTTGCGACCTACACCAAAAAATATATGTAATATTGCGATGATAATAAGGAATCCCGAACTGTTCATTGTCTATCTTAATCGATGGATTCAGATTGATGATCCAGATTTGTCACTAGGTTGCGACCTTAAGTAAATTCGATTTTTCTTAGGGATGTAGGCAGTAGGCGCAGAGAGCGGCGGAGAACACGGTGCATGCTCTGCAAGAAGCAACATAAGTTGATTAATAGACTTTAGTTGGAAAGTCCCAGCGTAGTCTTTAATTTCGGACTACCAAACGAAATCATTTTATTTTTAATTCGGCTGCTGATTAAATAATTTAAACTTAGTCAAACTAAAGATTTCAGTTTTCTAAAAGAAAAGCTAAAATTATGAAGTTACCTCATATAAAATTTTATAAAATTTATATTTAATTACTTCATACGAAATTATTGTAAGGATAATTTTGAAAAAAATATTATAAAATTTTTATTAATCGAACTAATAACAATTAAATATTTTAAAAATAATTAAATTATTTTTTCATCAATCGAATTAAAATTTAATTTAACTATTTGAAATAATTTCAAATTAAATAGTGCGCAAAGAACTAATTAGAAATTAAAGGACATCGCAATCAAAGATTCGGTTACTCTCCGATGAAGGCCGCATCTTAGATTAATTAACGAAGTTTGAAAAGCTAGCTTAATGGACGCGTCGGATTGATTGAACTTCCCTTAATTGGATGGCGACTCCAACTCGAGCAATCGCCAAAAAAAAGGCAAAAGCGAAAACTCGCAAAGAAACTCATCATGACGTGTTACGAAGCCAAAGACGCGAAAGCAAATACCAGAAAGACGGGGAGGTCCAATTGGATCCACCTGTTGGCCCGTGGGCTTTTATTATCTATGCCTTGGGTCGTGGGGCCTATTAGCCCAGGAGGCGATAGAGCCAGCCCAAGTCACTAGGGTGCGCCCCAGTCTAAGCCCATATGTTTACCTGCATTGATTTAAACTAGCAATCAGATCACACGCTCATGATTAGACCGAAGTCAATTTAAGAAAAATTCAAATTCATAACTTCTCACATACGCATGTCAGCATCTGGTGTGTAACCTCTTCGTTCATGTACTTCGTGTGTCGTAGCTGACTTGCACCGAACACCAGCCAAGACAGAACATAACTCAGTTCATAGTTGATGACCCAATCCACCCGATTCAATATTAATTTGCCGACAAATCACTGGCGCGATCTCACAGATTTTCTTATTTTTCGCGATTTTTCTTTCATTTAAAACGATTGGCTGAGAAGAATATTATAGAATACAAAAACAAAAACAGAGCAGGGCACAGAACTCGCCATTTGGCTTAATGAACCCGGGGTTCCCTGAACTCCAGTTTCTTCTCAGAAAAAAAAAAAAGGAAGATGACGTTGCTTGGGTTTTAAGGAAGAAAAGGCTAAATAATTGGAGGATCTAATGCCTTTGGGACCTAAAAGTAAGTCATGGACCCAATCCATTAGCTTAAGTCTCGCGCATTTTGTACTTGGAAGTATCTTGTGTCATACTCTTGACTCAAATCATCTCAAAAACAAAATTTCTGACTAATCACAAACGAGCTTCAACTCACGCATGAGAACTGGTCTACTGGTCGTACCGATACACCTTGTTTATTGCAGGTCACGGACTCTCGCCTCCTGGATGCACATGAATCAAACCCCGATTAAACTTATTTTCTATTTAAAAAACGAAATTAAATCGAGTCTATTATATATAAACCCGCGGACTTTATTTTATTTTATTTTTTTATGTCGAGGTTTAGGAGCAGGAGGGCTTTGGTTTCCTCCGAACACAGCTAGAAAACTTGCACTATGATTAATTAAACCTATCAACTTCCTCATATTTAAAGCAAAGATCGGCGGATTTGGTTCTGTTGACCCATCACCCTTCACAATATTAATGATTGGATAATCGCGATTACGAGCTAATCAGAATATAATCCGGGCCAAGATGCCACCGAGCCGACGTTGACTCACTACCCACCAAATCAAGGTAAATTCACAGCCATTTCAATCCAATTGAGTTGAATTATACGTTTACGAGCGCGTGCTATGTATTATATGTGAAACACCACATGTGGAATGGTTGCCGAGGATAAGTAAAATATGTGCATAGAATATTACAAATAGGTTATAAATTATGATTAATGCCTTGTTAAGCGATGTTAATGACTTATTAATGTAATTCCCAACGTTTTAGAAAACTAGATTTTGACTTGGACACGTCCCAATAAAAATTTAAGGTTGGTAAATAACAAATTCAATTTATCATTGGATTTACTGTTACAACCCATTTATGTTTCTAATCCCATGAATTTCGTCACTAAATTTAATTCGACACTAATCCAACGACAGACAGTATTCACTCTGCCAACCATCATTACCAGCCTCTCTGTCCTCGACGGTGACCACACTCCCAGCTCCATCCACCCAAACCGAATCTCAAAGCCCCATCTCAATCCTCAACCCTCAGATCCCAATCCCAACAACACACGATGAGCTTAACCACCGTCTGCTCTTCTCCGCGTCGTCTTCCTCCTCCTTCCCCATATAAAAAAAACAGGAACAGAGATTAGTTGGAGAGGAACCATCTCTGTGCGGTGGGCTGTTCTTTTCCTCCCCAACCTCTCTCGCTATACATCTCCCCAAAACCTAACCCTAATCCAGAGAGAGAGAGAGAGAAAGGAAAAGAAGAATAGGCGAAGAAAGAAGTACCTCAATGGCGGACCGCGTGTACCCGTCGGCGAAGCCGAACCCACGCCCTCCGCCGCCCGCCGCCAACGGCGCCGCCGGAGCCGGCGGCCCCCCATCCTTCCCCGCTACCAAGGCCCAGATGTACGGCGCCAACCGCCCGGTCTACCGCCCCCAGCCATCAGCCAAGCACCGTCGCCGCTCCCGCAGAAGCTGCTGCTGCGCTTGCTGCCTTTGGATTACCCTCGTCATCGTCGCCTTGATCCTCCTCGCTGCCATCGCAGGAGGCGTGTTCTACGTGCTCTATCGCCCCCACCGACCGGCCTTCACCATCTCCTCCATCCGGCTCTCCGCCCTCAACCTCACCGCTTCCAACCAGCTCGCATCCCGGATCGACGTCAATCTCACCGCCCGAAACCCCAACCGCAAGCTCGTCTTCCTGTACGACCCCATCTCCGTCTCCGCCTCCTCCAACGGCGTCGACGTAGGTGACGGCTCGTTCCCGGGCTTCGAACACGACGCCAAGAACATCACCCTCTTGAAGGCGAGCCTCACGAGCTCTGGCCAGAACCTGGACGCCTCGGCGGCCTCAGATCTGAAGAAGAAGAGTAGCCTCCCGCTCGATATCGATCTGGAGACCAAGGCCGGGGTCAAAATCGGCAGTCTGAAGACCAAGAAGCTCGGGATCAGGATTTTCTGCTCTGGAATTAATGTCTCGGTTCCCAAGGGCAAGGGCAAGAGTGCGGCCGCGGGCGCCGTCTCGTCCCCGGACATCACCTGTACGGTCAAGATTCAGATCAAGATCTGGAAATGGACGATATAGATTCGCCCTCCGGAGTTTTTCAGCTAAAAAAATATTATAGGTTTGCAAATTTATTTCTTATTTTTCTCGGTATTGATTTTTTTTTTTGGTTGCTGTGGTTTGATTTTGGTGCTGGTATTGCTGTAAGTTTTTGTGATCTTTGTGATGAACTGGAGGAGAAAAATAGTACTACTGTTTGGATATTTGGATTTCTTTTTTCTGATATTTTTTCAGAGCGGGAACTACAGTGGAAGCTTCAGCTTCGGTCACAGCGCTGGGCCAGGTGAGAATTTTCCTGCTGCAATTAATTTCTTTTTTTTTTTTCATTTATCGGTGAATGAAAAATGGAAAAAAAAAAAAAGGGCGGAATTTTGTGAGTGTAATGTGTCACGGCACTGAATGCGATGACTCTATTTTGGAAAGTGTCGGTGTCGGTGGATTTTTAAATTTTTTTTTATTTTGAAAAAATATAAAAAATGAAGGAGAACGTGAAACGGAAGGTGACGTGAGACGGTGGCGCGCATGAACCAGCTGTGCGTGGTATTGTCATAATGGCGAGGGTGGCGGGGAGTGTTCGCAACCGACGCGGCCACGCTGTACTTTTGGATTCTGATGCAGGTGTTGGTTGAGCCGCGGGTTCGCCTCCGGTGTGCAGTTGATCCGGATCGTCCATGATCTAGCTCTAGCACAAAATTATCACAATTCGATAAAATCGTCCTATTTTTATATACAAATGATTTAGATCCAATGCGTGATTATTATTCAATTTCGGCACAATCAGCTCATATTATGCATAAATTGATTAAGGTGATATGACACAATTTAATTATTATGAACTGTCTAAATTTGATGTGCGATTGCAACTCTCAGCTACATAATTTAGCTGCTTCGGAGACACCAAAAACGTTCGATGCAAGTCGGTTTACTGAAACGAAGTGGACGCGCAACTCGAGAATAATACACGAGAAAGGAACGGATGGATGAATGATGGGCGGGAGTGGAGCAATGCGTTGCGGAGCAGCTTGGTTATCTTGGAATCGGGAGGGCACGTGTCCCACAAGAAGAACATTGTCTGCGAACAAAATGGATGACACGGGAAAGCGACCTTGGAGGACATCACAACCATTTCGCCTTCATCCTTAAAACAGCCCTTAGTGGTGGTGGTGGTGGTGGACCTGTTTCCTTCTCACGCATTCTTGGTGCTTTAAGATACCCCAATTTATTAGTATTTTTTTTTTAGAAGATGCATCGCTATAAATACTGTTGATTATAGCTTGAACTCCATCCAACTGTTTTGTGTCATCTTTTATTTCCTTTTTTTATAAAAATTTCTATGGGTGTTTCACCTTCCTCTCAACTTAATTTAGGATTTGTGCTTTTCGAATACATATCCAAACCAGTGGGCACCAAGAACTGTACCGATTCTGGAGATCTCAGTATTCTCCCTTATGGAATATATGTCTTCAGAGAAGGAAAACAAAAAAGAAACAATGAAGGCAGCCAGTTCATTAACGTAGCTTGAAAATCCCAAGCATTTCATAGCCTGCCATAAGTTCAAATTTCCTCGAGTTTGCAATAGAGTTTGCATACGAAGTATTGCAAAGGACAAATATCCCGCGTACACTTGAGAGTGGCAGCAGATTACTAAAACTCTGTTTTACTTTAAAATGGACTGACCAAACGCCCCACAGACTATACATGAATCAATCCATGAAGTACTTTATTTGATGCTAAGACCCAACCACAGGCTGAGCAACTCCTTTCGCCTTGGCAGCTGCAGAGGCAGCAGCAGCTGCCGCTGCGGCTGCTGCTGATGCTGCTGCAGAAGGTGGAGATGGAACAGATGGGGTGGTTGTCTGCTCTGCTGCTGCCACCACCACCTGCTGCTGTGTGATATTGCCCACCTGTGCGAGCAAATTTTTTATCTGACTTCCTGTAAGAGTTTCATGCTCGAGCAAAGCATTAGCAAGGGCATGCAGTTCTATGTTGTACATCGTGAGTATAGTTTTTGCATTGTTGTATGCCCTTTCAACCAAGTCTTTCACCTCTTTCTCAATAAGCAGCCTAGTTTCAGTGCTCATGCTCTTTCCATTATCGTCGTAGTTGTGGGTAACAAGGCCAACCTCCTTGCTCATCCCATATTTGGTGACCATGGCTCTTGCAAGGTTTGTTGCTTGTTGGATATCAGAGGAAGCACCAGATGTCACCCCATTCTCCCCAAAGATGAGCTCCTCTGCAACCCGACCTCCCATGCAAACATCAAGCCTTGCAAGCATTTGTCTCCTGGAAATGCTGGTCTCATCCTTATCAGGAAGTTGAGCAACCATGCCTAGAGACATTCCCCGTGGAACAATTGTGGCTTTGTGGACAGGGAGGGCACCATCAGTGTGGATGGCCACAAGAGCATGGCCACCTTCATGAAATGCTGTCAGCCTCCTTGATTCTTCTGAGATTACTGCTGATTTGCGCTCACTGCCCATCATGATTTTGTCCTTTGCATATTCCAGATCAGCCATAGTAACAGCTTTTGCCCCATCCATAGCAGCTTTAAGAGCAGCAATGTTAACAAGGTTAGCAAGATCCGCACCAGAGAAACCTGGTGTTCCTCTGGCAATGATCATCAGATCCACATCGTCAGCTTTCAGTACCTGTGCAATGACATCCCAGAAGAATATGTTAAGAAAAAATGAGCCCACCAAAGTGGTCTAGATAAACTAGACAAACCAAGAAATCCAACAATCATTACATGTAACTTGATTCTTTTGTCCTAAATACAGATATCAACCTGCCTGATCTGAGAAGTTTGATTCAAATTTGCATGAGTGTACACATCTTGCTATAGAACAACTATTAGAGTTGATTTTAGGGCCACTACAAATAAAGAATGACTTTGTAATTTCTAATGTATTATTTGCAGACAAAAAAAATACATTTATTTGAATTATAGAACCTAAAAGCTGTATGATTACCTTTGACATGTGAGATTCCATAATCTGCCTTCTACCTTCAACATCAGGATTAGGAACAACAATATGGCGGTCAAAGCGTCCAGGCCTAACTAGTGCTTTATCCAATGACTCAGGGAAGTTGGTTGCAGCAATCACAATGATCCCCTCATTCTGCTTAAACCCATCCAACTCAACAAGCAACTGATTCAAAGTCATCTTCATATACTGCTGGTCCTTAGGATTGCGACTCCCACCAATTGCATCAATCTCATCGATGAAAATTATACATGGGGATCGCTTCTTTCCTGCACTGAAAAGATCCCTCACCCTCCTCGCTCCAACTCCCACGAACATCTCTTCAAACTCGCTGCCACTGCATGAGAAGAAGGGCACACCAGCCTCTCCTGCAATGGCTCTTGCCAACATGGTCTTACCTGTACCTGGGGGCCCAACAAGCAAGACACCCTTGGGAAGTTTGCCACCTAAACGGGTAAAGCGCTGGAAGGATGCAACAAGAAATTAGAAAAGCAAAATTTCAAGAATACCATATAGTAGCTCATATATGCAAAATTTCTAGAATACTGACCAGGTGCAGTCTCAAACTAGCGACCAGTATTCCATAGCAATTATAACAATAAAACAGGATATGATGTTTATATCACTGGAGATAACATAATCACACAGCCTAAAACTATGGACTGATGTTCAGTTTAGTATTAAAACGGTTATCCAATATGCTTTTTAAGTAAACTTATGAACTCTTGTACTGGAACGATACAATATGGTTATAATTGTAGAGCCTCAGGAAAGAACTGCTTGAGCGAAATCTCATGGCTATGCTTTACCTTGGGATCACGAAGGTAATGAACAATTTCTTCTAGTTCAGCTTTAGCCTCATCAACACCTTTCACATCATTAAATTTTGTGCTAGAATCCATGCTTGGCTGCACTTCTTCATTTAGGCCAAGTCCTGCAGTATTTCACAGAAGACAGAAGTTAGTTCGCTTGAACATTTCTGGAAATATCAGATCCTGTTTGGAAGAGATCTGAGGAGCCAAGTTTCAGCTAAAAGATGACAAACCTTTACTAATTCCCCTATCTTCAATCAGTGCCCCAACACCAGATATCAGAAGAAATCCTAGAGCAATGGTGCGGACAGTACGCCATAACTGTTCTTTAAAACTAGTTGTGTCCGCTGTCACCATGTGAATAGGAGCACTTGCAGTTCCAAGAACTCCATCTTTAGTTGCACGGCCAACATTTTTCAATGCTGAAAACGATCCAATGCTCTCTTCCTCCCTAGGAAATTCAGACATGCCTGCAGACCAGAAGTACAATATTTTCATATAAGTTTGCAACTAAAACAAAAAACAAATAAAGAAAAGGTCAAGGAAGCAAAAAAATAAAATGATGACAAGTAGGAAGCAACCAAAACCTCCAAACAAAAATTCTGCCAGATAAATTGAAGATTCACATTACCAAAACCATCAAATGTTTCCTCCTATACTGGTTGGTAGTAAATACGCAGTCCTACTCCTTAAGCTATATATCACATCAGATAGGTTGTGTTAAATATACCAACTAAGCTATTCCTCTCAAAGAATTATTTTATTAAATATCTGTATACGATTGTACAAGTGCCTGATTTAGACCAGGGTAAACTTAATCTATACCCAAACTGCTGTACACATCAGGATTGCAGTTTACAAAGTGAAGCTAGAGCTTGCAGCAAATGCCACATAATAGTAATTATTCCACGCCTTTCCACATGAAAAAGGTAATTCAAGCCAGTTAAAATTGCAGAATAAAAAAAAAAAGAAGATAATCACTGTCTATGCAAAGCTGTTGAAACATATTTTCTCCATTGAAACATCAAGGTTAGATTTTTTGTAGATGTTAAGCCATAGTCATAACATCTACAGCAAGTCACACCATATGCAATTGCTTTCTTGAACATTGATGATTCAAGTAATTTTAGTTGAATAGTTCTCAAATGTATTAAAAGCTATTCTTAAACATTTCACTATTTTTGTCAGCCAGATTCAAGTAACTCCTAATCTTAACGATTGCAGTTCCCCATGATAAATGTTGCCCTGGAAGCTTGCTTTCCAAATGCAAACCAGCAGCAAAGTGAAAAACATGACCGATAAAACAACACAAATGTGCAAAAATACTGAAAATATTTACTGAGAAAGCAAATATAATAAACTCGAATATAATTGTATTATATGAAGTCATATCTATGAAACTAACATAAATAAGCAATAGCAAACTAAACCTCACCTCTCTGCAGAGTCTTGAGCAATGAACTTTCGTCCAGTCGGTCAACTTTGACTAAAGCTTTAACATATTCAGCAAGTGCTGAGGGATTAGAATGTAATGAAGGCTGACTCTCAAAAAGTCTAATTACCCCTTCGGGATCACTTCTGTAGAGCTCTTTTAGCAGTGTGACCTCATTTGTGCTCTCAAAGTCGCGTGCTCTGCGAGCAAAATTGCCAACATAGCTGGATTGAAATCTTTCCTGAAAATTTCGGATTATATTTCCTGCAAAGAGAAAAAATTCGATACATGAATGAAAGGGAAACGATTTAATTGTTCTTACAATATTGTAAATCAAAACAAGCTCAGTTACTTCTGAAAAACTAAAGCATGATCTTGAAACTCAACCAGAGTTTACAAGCCAGTGAACAATTACAAATGAAAACAGACATGTATGAAGAAGCAGACAAAGTCTACAGCTTGCACGCTAGCACCCACAAAAAGAAAAAAAAAAAACTAGCAATGTGAAACAATAGCGTCCTGGGAATACTCACTTATATCAAATATCAAGCCATTTGAAACACACACTGACACAATAGTCTAAAACCAGACTTAAATCATAATGTTAAAGAAGACAGTCATTACATGAAATATTGCCTCGGTCATGTAAAAGCCACCAAAAGCTTTTTCCACCATTCCCAATTAGTAACTCAAGGTTGTGTGGCTTAAATTTCAGATCTAGTTCACAACTGATAAGAAATAAAGAATTGGGTAAGCAGTAGGGATCCTTGATCACCAAGATTACTGGACAAAACATGAGAAACAAGACCTAGAAAGCTATTTCCAAGACTAAGGGTCCTTTGTAGTCCATAGGAAAAGAAAGGGATCTATATGACACGCAAAGAAAACAAGTCTAAAAAGTGAAAATTACCTCAAAAAAAGAATGAGCATAGAAAATATGTGACTCTAGTGCATAAACAATAGGACAAGAACCATTATTCATTCTAATTTTTCATTCTTGACCAAACTATAAATATCACTATATAAGCATGATGCCAAAGCAATTAAGACCAAAAATAAGCTGATAATTGGTAAATTTATTGCTCAATAGTTTCCATAGTGTGCTGGTCCATATCATTAGATTCAAAAACTAGCTTCCTGGCAACATAGCCAGAATGAAATACATTCATTCAACAGTCAAACCTTACAACAGTATTCCTGCTGTAGGTCTAAATGAATCAAACCTTCACATACCAAAACACAAGAAATAAAGGAACACAATCTTAAACAACTTACCACTTCCAACATTGTGTGAAGCAAGATGAGATCTGCCACTGATTTCGTTCAAATACTGATGCTTTAACTTTTGCCGACCAACCTTAAAAAGCAAATTAGAGGTAAACTAGTGAACCATCTAGAAAGTAGAAAAGAACAGTGGAACTAGCTACTTGAAGGAAATGAAATTAACAAAAGCATACTTATTCAGCTCAGATTCCTCACAAACAACAACCAATAGAAAGAAGTACTAAATAAATTGCCATTCATCTTCTTTTTGAACAGCATGATAAGTCCGAAGTAGGCAAAGTCTTGGTTCCACTTATATGAACATATTTTCTTAGGGGGTTTCAGATTCCTGGATCAAACAAAAGTTAATCATAAAGGAACTTAAATACTTCACAAAGCTAGGTCAAATTGGCATCTCCAGAGTCTGGATTTCTTGTCCAATTTGCAATAGAATGACAGGGAGTCATCTACACAAAGTCATAAACAAAGCAGCTCAAAAATGTCGCTGCTGGAAGAAAAGTTCGAACTTTTCCATGACAAGGAGAAAAAGAATTCGATTTCCTATTGCTAGCAAAAGGTCTTCTTTTCCCCAATTTTCCTCATGGAAAAAACCAGAAAATAAACAATCAAGGAAACGTCCCAAAAGCCCTAATTTCCGTCGAAGCCAATCCAAAATGCAAAATCTAAGTTCCAACCCTACCCCCGATCCATCTCGAGCAACCCTAAACCGCGATTTCCAAAGACTGATTTGTGATTTGCACCGAAATCAAAAACCAGGAAACAATAACAGGCGATTCAAACAACAAAAACTCAGAACCAAATCAGATCGTACCTGAAAGGGGAGACGCCGCCAAGACATGGCCGGAACCAAAATCCCTGCTTTTATCGCAAGCTCGCTGGATTTCGAGGGAAGAAGAAATCGAATCGAGTCAAATGTCCTGGGGATTGGCTTCGCTATCAGGAAAGAAAAATCTCGTTTTCGCTATCTTCCTCGACCTCAGACTCGGAGTTCGATTATCAATCTATTTATTTCTTTAACTTTTATTATCTAAAAGTAATTGTAGTTTGAAGACCGCGCATCGTACGTCTGGTTCTAAGCTCCCACGGCAAAACCTCCGGATTTTTCGAATTTCATAAACAAAACAAAAGCTCTATAACTCTCCGTGCGATTTGGGTGTAAGACAGGTGTCCGATCCAACGGTGAAAGATTGGACGTTGACGTGCTGCGATCGAAGCACGTTTGCAACCATCGCTCAAGCCGGTCTTCTCTCGTGACCAAGACGGGCTGGAATGCCACCAAATTGATCGCGAGATCGCATTCGGTTGCGGCGGATCCGACTCCAATCGAATGCTAATAAATAATGTGTTCCTCCTATTGACAGAACACAAAACATTTTTTTCCTCCAATCGCATCTAATGCTTCAAAATCACAAAATAACTATTTTTTATGCTCTAATTTTATGATTCTTGCTGCATCAACATCATGATAAGGATTACATTATCCATTTCACTCATCAGTACACCTGTTATGATGGTCTACATTCAAATTTATACCCAAATATCCAAATTTCTTGCAATTTTAAGAATTTTAGTTAAAAGAGAAACATATTCAAGTATCCGATGTGGATTTGAATGCAATTCGTGCACAAGTATGACGTCATAAAAAATTTCCTTGAAAGCGCATCCTAATCCCATGTATCATCAACCTATGCAGAAATTAGGTTTACAAGCAGGTATTCCCTTGCATTTATATGCAGCTCCTGTCAAAATAACCAACCAGATTTATGCTGTGAAAATCAGCCTTGTTAGCAAACCAAGAAAATATCAAATCCTACCCGAAAACCCATGAGGGACATATCATGTGGTTCATGGATTAAAAAAACATACAAGTCCAACTTCAACACTAGTCATAGTAACAGATCCTGCTGGTAGCATACAGATAAAGCTGTTCCTTCAGGTAAGTTTGCAACAACTATTGAAGCTTTAAGCTAGTCTTTATTGGCTCTTTTACATCAGAAAAAAAAAAGGTTCGATTCGCGTGGTAATGGAACTCGGGTATCAGGGCCCACTAGTGCTCACGACTAAACAGGCCTAGGAGGCATTACTGCCTCGATGAGCAGGATAGTATGTGGCTCTTGAACTTTTCCAGCTCTGCCAAAACCTCTTCTTCTGGCCTATAGATCAAGTCACTCATTCTCCAGATCTGCAACAACACAAATAGTGAATATCATGCAATCAATGAACAATCCTTCTCATGGCAAGAATTCTGGATTATAATTCTAATGTGTAGTGTGGTTTTAATTGGTATGAGTTGCATCATTGAGCTTCAAATACTTCGTTCACTACACTACATACGATAAGTAATCATTACCTGCAGGGTTCCACCTCCATTGGTACTCTCACAATCATCAGACACACTAACAATTGTCCATGGATCAGCTGCATTCCAGTGAAAATCCACCACTTTGTCCCTGCATGACCATTTTAGCCAAGGTTAGAGATAGACAGCTATCTTGCACAAGAAAAATAAAATATACATTCAAACATACATACATAGAGGCAGGAAACAAACTTGCCATCATCAATGGAAAACTGTTTTTTATTTTACAACCTCGTATCATTTTCTGTTTTTATCATTAATAATTTGTTTCTCCGAAAAATTGTTCGTCGATTGCATCACAGCCATCTTGTACCTAGCCATGCTCATTTCTTGAACTAGAACACAACTAAAATAGAAACAACCTTGTGCAAGCCTTATCTCATTTATATATTCAATCTCTAAATTTTATAAATTCAAGTGCATATTTTCTTCATATATATCAGATGTTTGTCCAAGTTCCTAAATAATGTTTACTGGTAACTGTATTCAATCATTGACAACCAAATAGATTTGCAACCACTATCTTTTCCTTGAAGTCAAGCTACCACTCCAAATACATGTCACATGTTTTTCATCCAACACTAAACCAAGATCACAACTATTGACCCTAGACAAGATCAGCCTACAATAACCACAGGAAAGACATGCACCATTAACACCCAAATGCTAAAAAAGAAAATATCCGCTAAGTTACCAATATTGAAAATGCATTTCTCTGAGACAACTTGAAGGATGGAGGTAATGTCAATTAAGAAAAGATCTCAAGGCAGCCTCCGTGCAGGTAAAATGCACATTCTGCTAATAACAGGATTACAATAGTAATGTTTGGGCAACACCTAAATAGAATAATAGTAAAGGTTTTCCACAGAGGAAATAGAGGGACAAAAGAAACCATGGTTACAGTTTAGGCGTTTAGCAAATTACTGGCATAACGGCAACAAGAGAAGAATGAAAAGAAAAGAACTACAAATGCTACTTGCCATATCTGAATTTGAGGGCAAAAAAATAATCAACAGCACTTAGATTGACAGCCAAGAAGTAACCAATCATTCCTGAAAATAATAGATGCCAATTACCTGTGCCCAGCATGTTGAAAAAATAACCCCGGGGGTGAGTTGGGCATCCTTGTTCCAGTCCGTTCTTTCTTTTTACCAATCTACAGTACAAAAGACAAGGTGAGCATACTCAAAACAATTTCTTTCCAAGGAACAGCCACACCTAACTCCATAAGTTTGATTTTGTTGTTCAACAATGCAAATTCTCACATATATTTAGCAATCTTAGTCTATCTTCTCCCCCATAAAGTTTTGCTTTTCCACCATGAAAAAGATGTGTTAGACAAGATTTTCAAAAGGGCACAAGTTATAGCCTCAGAATATGAAAATGATACTGAAAAAAACAGAAAGGTGAATATAACAGGCCCATGGCCAAGTTGTCAAAGGGTACTCTCCGAGAAGAAAATGAAAGAAATGCAAGAAATTTAGGGAAAAAAGGTAAAGACAATATAGCATGGTCAAAGTATAATATTGCGTGTATACCAAAGGGAAATTAGTGGGAAGCCAATAAAAAACTCTCAGATATGTTCTTAATCAACAAAATGAATATGGATTGTGAGGGAATCAATCAAGGCAACATTCAGAACTGAAAAGGAATTTAACTATTTAGAAGTTGCAATCTTAAATGAAAATATGAACATCTGGAGAGTTAACAAAAAAGCAAAAAACCATACAAATAACAAGGGAAAGCCTAGGCAAGCATAAACCCCAAACAAAAAGTAAAGAAACCTAAAATCATTGCAGAAAGTCAGTTCCACAATACTAAACCTATAAACAACTGGAAGAAAAGCAAATACCAAGCATCATGATAATGAACAAGATGTTTGTCCTTTTGATTACCACCAAAAAAGGACAAGTTGGTTATTTGGCTTAAGTTAACAAGACATTTATTTAAGTGCAGACGGCAGTAGCAAACAACCTTCTCATGATCCCAAACATTTAAGAAGCCATCTTCAGCAGCACTACCGAATACTGAAGCTTTGTCAGGACACCACTGGAATGAAAATCAAAAGGCTCATATCATCATATCAGGAATATCTTGCACCAAAGAAAAGTAGCTATACATGTTATACAGAAAAAAAAAAAACAATTGTCCATACCTGTACGCAAAGAACAGCAGCTTTATGACCTTCAAATTTATGTACAGGTGATCCAACCCCATTAGATGTCAGATTTCGTCGGTCATACATTCGGACTGTGTTATCAGCAGATCTGACTCAAATTGCAAATAAAACAATGACACAGCTGCAGCAGATTCAGTACAAACAGGTAAAGGGGAATAGAACTGTTAACAAGTTGATAGTAATACATAGTAACTGTATACCCTGTCAAGATAAGGTTTATATCATGAGGATTCCAATCGACACAATGAAGATCCGCATTATGAGCTTTTTCAACCTGATCATTTAATACTGAAGTCAAATGGAGAAATAGCACTAAAGCCTAAAAACAATGCAGAACTGACAAAAAGACAGTGAATTCATGTTGAACAACCTGCAAACCAATAGTAGGGGCCAATTAGTATTAAAGGAAAAAACTTTGCAGACCATGAATTTCCAGAAAATTTGCCTACCAGCTGAACAGCTACTATCTACCCAGATTTAAGAGAACTCATCAAATTTCACCAGAAATAATTTACCAAGCTTAAAAATGCTAGATAGGTTAAAACAGCATAACTGCATAAAATACAAACTATATATTTCCTTTTTGCAGAAGCTAACTAGTTGTTGCAAACTAGATAATTTTTCCAGCATTCTTTTGACATAATAACAAATTTGTAGCAAAGACGACAGAAGATAGTATAGCCACATCTGAATATGAACAAACCTAGTTTTCTGACAGTCTACGGAAATATGAGCCTAAAGCATGTGAGACCAGAGTGAAACATAAACCGGATGTTCCACTAATCACAAGGAAATGTCTGTCTACCACACTGGAAGAACACCAACTATGCATTTCTATGACATGTAGTCATTCACCTTCTTGTAAATACTAAAAGGTGGTACTAGCCGCAAAAGATAAATATGAACAAAAATACTTGAATAGTTGAATTATTCTTAAAAAAAGAATAGATGAATGATAATGAGCATATCCACTTGATGCAGGCTCGCAAAAGCAAATGACAGAAAGACACAGTAACAAATTGCAGTCTCTTGAGCCAGTTTGGTCAATGGATACATCGCTTTCCACTCAAGCCAACTGGAAAGCAAAACATAAGCCAACTTTATACAGTTATTGGAGCAACTATATATAACTGTAAAAGAAGGATCTCAGGAGGATTATCATTGTTGTATCAATTAAGTGGAAAATTTACTCCAGTATAACTCCACCAAAAGGGAAAAAATTAAAGAATTGTCAACCAACTATCTGTGGATTAGACAAATGCAAGAACAGAAATATACAATATTGACAATAGCAAATTGTTTGTAAAAAGGAAATGTTTGAGATCACATGAAGCTAACAAATTTGATCCATAAACAAGATACAAAAATTGAAAAACATGACTGGTACCAACACAAGCATCCCATATCTTACCTTGACAACAGGACTGGTACCAACACGAGCATCCCATAGTATAAGGCAAGAATCATCACCTACACTACAAAATTCCTGCACACTGCAATGACGCAAACAAAAGGTTTTAGTAATGCTCAACAAAAGAGCTACTAGGAGAGGTTGTGGATGAAATCAATCATAAATTTCCTAAAGCATAAGATAATACCTTAAGAGGAGAAGTTTGTCTAAATTAGAAATAAAGAATCAGAGAACCTAGGTTACCTGGAAGGACAGAATTGCACATCTTCAACAGTAGCATCATGTCCTTGGTAGATACCCCGAGGTCCAACATTAGGACTTTCTGAAACCTTTTCATTACCAGGTTTTGCAGGCTGCTTTCCTGTAGGGACACCAGAATGCACCCCAGAGGGTTTAGCTGATGTGGTTTCTGCTAAAGCAGAAACATGATCTTGTATGCTCCACAAAACAACAGATTTATCCTTCCCTGCATTAAGATAACGTGGTAGTGTTAACCAATTACACATATTTTATGATAAGTGCCTATATGTAAAGGTACAATTACATAAACAAAAAAACATTAGCGAATACACCCCTTGTGAGGACAGATGGGACAGTACATGTAAGAAGCATGAGAAAACATACGATAGGCAACAATTATGATAACATTTCTTTGTCCACAGCAATTTTGGTTCACATTGGGAGCAAGCAAACATTTTTTACAAATTGGGATTACATGTAAACATAAAAAATGATGAACAAAGTCCAACCTCCAGAAAGTACAAAGGGCTCGGAGGAGCACATGGCAAGAGCAAATTCTGCATTTTCTTGATGCCCTGTAAGTATCTGCATACATACAAACTCCTCATCAGTGGAGGATATGCAGTCCTAGTTGACCATGATTCCAGCTTTCCAAAAATGATCATTTACTACCAACATAATTTTAACATAATATTTGTGCTACACTCTTGCCTCCTGACAGAATATGAGCTTAAATGTATAAGAACATAAGCAAAAGGCACTGAGTCCCTACTGATCACTGTCATTATTTTGTGAGATGCTGACGTTTTCGGTTGCATTTTGTAAGAGTGGTTAGCTTTCTGATTTGTTGAGTCACTTGTATTATATTAAGTCCTAACTCTAATAAACTGTGCTACAGCATGATACCACCTTAGTTTAACACCCCACCACCACCACACACACCCCCCCATATCAAATTGATGGAAGCAACTCTCCTCTGTCTCCCATGAAAAAAGTCACATCAGTTTATCATCTGGTGGAAGTAAATGTAAGGGAAAATATGGTTTCATTGTTAATGGTAAACACAAATATGGAGTATTTTTTCCAAATGACAGCTCTTTTTTGTAGGCATCATCCAATAACGATCAGAGTCTATATCCATGCATTTTCTCAAAATTCAATTTGAGGATGCAATTCCACTTTATATTAACAAACCATAAACGAAGAGCTAATCCTGGAGGTAAATTTCAGGCAACATTTTAAAAGCATTGGAAAAAATATGGGTTCCTGCAGTAGTAAACACAATTAGGAGCCAAGACATACCAGATCTGGACGAGAGTCACCAGCACCATAAACAGCATGACGATTTGGTTGTGTCTCAACATCCCAAATAAGTACCTGAGAGAAGAACCACAAGTTGAAATGGAAATAATCCAGTTTTGCAGGCCAAAAAAGTTAATCCTTGAATACACATGTAGTAACACATAAACAACACCTACATCAGGACTGTCAGTGTGTGTTGCCAAAATTCTAGGATTTTGCGGCAGTTCCCTAATCCTGTTGACCTGCACACAATTTTAACAAACCTCTATGAAAGATAATTGTCCAGTACATTTTCATTTAACTTTGACAGATAGAGCAATCAGTTTGCAAGCCTAAACATCCAGGAGTGAAGACAAAATTTTATGGTGATGGTATAAAAATTCTGATTTATGTACTGCATAAAATATTGTTACCACAAATGAGGAACTCCAAATAATCAAAGCATTTTCCTAGTCCATTTGCTATAAGTGAGCTTATATATGTGAAATGCAGAGAAGAAAATTCTCAACTCATTAACTTGAAAACCTAGGAAACACTTTAACTCTTCCAATTTACTTAAAAATAAAGTCACAAGAATTGCATATTTACTCAAATAAAAAAAGGAATATTAGAAATAGTGCATTAAGACAACATCAACGAGGACACAAAGCAGAATGATTATGATTATAATTGTCATACCATTGACAAACTGATTGGAGGTTGTGTTATTTATTATCAGTTAACTAGATGTGAAAAGAATATTTTAGATTTTTTTTTTATTAGAATGATTTTGAATGAGAAGAACCATATAAAGAGTATAAAATAATGAGAACGCCCTAAACAAGGGAACAGTTACAGGTGACATTCTGTTTGAAACACAAATAAATTAACAAAGATGATGCTTTTAGATAGAACATTAATACCAGCCAACATCTTCTATCAATTTCAAGAACAAAGAAATACGAGTGATAATAATGCCAAACATGCATTTACATACCTCTCCAGGATGTATAATAGTCTTATGCTTTTTCACAAATGGTGAACGTGCTTCTTCATTGAACTGAAAAGCAGACATGAATCTTTTTACTGACTGACATCAAATTGTAACTGAAAATAATGAAGTACTCACCAAAATCATATAACATTAACAAGCAAGTTTTCTAAATATTACAGAACAGTGTTTTCAGATTACCAATCATTGCCACCTCATGTTTTCAGGGAAATAACATCCAAAGTAATCAAGATTAAAAAACCAACAATTATCTATATAGAAACTGAATCAGCTAAGTTAATAGTCATTTAGGTAGCAAACACTTGGACAAATTTCTGATGCAATATCATGAGCACCGTTAGTTTTCTAAGTAACATACTACTGGCATTGGAGCAAAGGGTGTATGATTTCAGTACCACAACATATTCCAGCAACAAAAAGCATAAACAAAATTGGCACTGAGGTTTCAATATAACAAAATCATATCAATAAAATTGTTTGAATGGCTAAGCCATATAAAAACCAAACTAAAAGTGTATAAGATTCGTGTCATGAAGATTCTTGCACCAAATAAGATAAAAAAAAAACCATATAGAAGATCAGATGCAGCAAGTGAATGATCTGATACCAAAATAGTTACTCTGTTTATGCCAAAGGATTCAAAGATGAAGTACCAGTATAAGAATTGCATAATTAATATCAAGTAGTAAGATACAATATCCAAAGGAGACAGCAATATCTAACCATATCAGATTTGAATGCACAATTATGCATTTTGATTTACTATAACTTTGGCTTTGATGTCAAATGCTGATCTTGGGCCCCAAATGTGAGAAGGCAGCTAATTGCACATAAAAAGAACTGTAGTAGAGCTCATTACAACATGCTAAACAGGGCCAGAATGTTATTGCAAAGTCAAGCAAGCTATCAACACATCCAACTATGTAATGACTACAACAGAAACACAGACTCGTTTTAGAACATTAGACCATGAGAGTGCAACCTGTGATATGTGCTCTGCAGCTGCAACCCTGGGTTTCACTACTTCAACATTTGCTATGACAAGAGTATTGGGAGCAGAATTATCCGTCTGTACAAAAAATACAATTGCAGAAATATATCTAATCAGATAGTAACAGGTAAAAATTCATATGTGAAAAATATGATTAATATGCTTGGAACAACAAAATGATAATGTGGAAAGGAAAAGGTTTCTGTTACTGTAGACTTTGTGAAAATTGACTTGGTTTTCCAATCAATTAGCTAAAGGCCTACCAACTTTTTTCGTTAGCGAAAAATCCTGACAAATATCATACCAAGAAAAACACTGATACAAGATTAACAAATAACAACACAAAAATCTGACTCGTTCAAAAAAATGAAAAAAAAAATCATTAACTTGATTCCCCCATTGAAGTGCTAGGGAGTATTAGACTGAGCAAAGCTTCTAGAAGTTGGTCTAGGCACAGAACAATTATAGAGTAAATGATAAAAGAAATCTACAGCTACCAAAAGATGTAATGACTTGGTTTTCCAATTAATTAGCTAAAGACCTACCAACTTTTTTCGTTAGCGAAAAATCCTGACAAATATCATACCAAGAAAAACACTGATACAAGATTAACAAATAACAACACAAAAATATGACTCGTTCAAAAAAATGAAAAAAAAAAATCATTAACTTGATTCCCCCATTGAAGTGCTAGGGAGTATTAGACTGAGCAAAGCTTCTAGAAGTTGGTCTAGGCACAGAACAATTATAGAGTAAATGACAAAAGAAATCTACAGCTACCAAAAGATGTAATGGATGTAGGTTATTGCATCACCACCATCAACTCGAATAGCAAGCTCACACGATAAAAGTATTTATCTACCTTGGACAATTGATGAACCACAATTTAAGTATTAGATAAATCAAAATAAACATCGCATACAGTCATAGCTCCTCACCTGTTCAGATAGGAAGAGCCTTTGTCGAGTCTTGTATGTTGCTTGATCAATTTGTGGGCCCCATCTTATCATCAAAACAAAATCAAGAATCATGAGAAAAAAATGCCAAAATAGGGAGGAGCAAATGAGAATAATAAGCCAAAGAGAAGTAATTTAAACAACATAAAAATGAGAGCATAGGTCCTGTCTAGCTTTATAATATAGAATATCTTTATTGCAAATCAGGGGGAAATTACTAAAAGTATGCAAGAGGATGCCTTTTTCCGAATCTTAATAAAAAAAAAATAATATGGATGCTTCAACCATGTTGAAGTGAAATTCCAAACGCGATAGACATAGTTGAGCCAAGTATGCACTACACTTGCATTTGGTAGCATCCAGCAAATGTTCTGAATTCTAAACACACTAACAGTCTGATATTCAGAGGCAAGTTTTAGGCATATTTATTAAAAAACACAGTCCAGATCATCGACATTTTACTTTTGCCTCCTACGTGTCGAACACTCCTTGCTGTCCGCACCACAGGTAAACTATCCTCAGAATCTCAAATCCAAGCCCAAATTCAATGTCGCAGACAATCACATGCAAAATAATTTTCGATCTATTGCAGAAATTTTATGAAACCCAAAAATAAGCAGCATTTAGCTTCCTATTTTGCACAAATTAGAGTCAAACAATAGCGTTCCACTTTATTTTCTCAATCGCGTCATCTCACCTCTCATACTAAAAATTCTTCTGATCTTCCCCTCGTGACTCCATGAACCAAGACGAGCACTAAAACACCAAACAAATCGAAACAAACAGCTCAAAAGCACCAAAAACGCTGGAAACACAAAAGCCCAGCTTGACACCACGAGATAAACCGCAAGAGGAGAGAAGAAGACGGATATGCAGCGGAGAAGGAGTACCGGCATGAGAGGGAGGGCCAGACGAGGTTGTGGTTGGCAAGCCAGTCGTAGAGGACAGGAACCAGTGTCTTCCACTGGGTGTACCTCTCGTCCACCGTCCTCTGGCCCGATTTGCCTCTCTCCTTCATCTACGCTGCTCGCGGGACTCAGGCCACGAGGAGGAGGAGGTGGCAGTGGTCGACGGAGTTTTTGCAGGCGGTGGTGTCTGAACGGGGAAATGTGGGGAAAATGGGGCAGTGGACTAGGGTTTCGGGTACGGATTCTGCGCCCGCTTCGCCAGCTGGCAAATTTTCTTGAGCGCGCTAAAGCGAAGTGCGGGCCAGGCCAGATTAGGCTCCGTGGGCCGGCCTAGTGGCAATCGTTTCCAAGGAGCCTGATAGACTGGGCCCCAATGGGCTGATCCAGCCTAACGAACCATACAAGCTGTGCTCATCGGGAATGTTTCTTCAAGTCTGTTTGGCTGCAATGAGTGGAGGGAAACGCCTGTGAGTAAAAACATTTCGCGCCACTTCCATTGTTTGTTTTGACACGGGGTTTCGAATCTCCAATTTATTTCCATTCATTTCAGTTTGGAAGTATAAATTAAAATAGATTTTACTTTTGAAGTTTCTTGTCCAAATTTATTTCATTTCAATTCTATCCAATAAGGACCGACCTATTTTTAGGTATTTTTAGAACTGGCACGCATTAATAACACAATAGTTATTGAGTTGACTGGAAAATTGGGAAGCGACAATTTTTACTTTCCCTACTTTCATACCACCAAATAGTGATCGACTGAAGAATTGGCAAGTGACTTCGTTTCTCTTCCCCTAATTTCATACAACCAAATAGTTATCGGTAAGTGAAAAATTATAATTAGTTAATTTGATGAGTAGTGATGAATTATAAAGGAGTTTTAAATGAGTATATTTTCTAAATTTCGATGAAAATATCCTGATGTTGATAAGATTGATGGTAAAATTCTAAAACATGTATGGGTAAGTACAGAGTAATGGATAATGGAAGCACAACATCAGAAGTAGAAAACAGAAAAGAAAAAAAGAATAGATTTTTAACCCTAACACAAGTTTTGACCTCAATCACAGGCTGATCATTCAAAAGATCTTCGAAACCTGACTCCATAAGGATCATAATTGTCCAGATCAAGACTTATAATCCCCAAAACAGAGATAGCTCCATTTACATCACAAATAATAAGAACACACATCCATTCATGAATCAATCCCATCAGCAAATAGTGTGTATACCAAAACATGATCAAAGAAAGTTGCCAAATTCAATTTTGTTAGTTCATTCAGCACTTTTAACGCAGAACAGGTATATAAGAACTCGTAAACATAGAGGATTCCGGGCTACAGGAAAGCCAAACAAAACATCACATTCTGTACAGCTTCAATGTAAAAAAAAACACTAGCCTGTTTTTTTCATCAGTTAAGCCCAGATTGCAAGGGCGGACATTGACAAAGCACCAAGGAACAATGCAATGTAGGATGCCACCTGTAGACGGACATTGCAGCTCATCCTCCGGCTGAGGAAGTCCGCCGCAATCAGATCCACCAGTGCCATGTATATCAGAATCCCTGCTGACACTGAGTCAAGCAGCCCCTCGATTGTGAGTGCTCTCGGGCTGTGTGAATTGTAGAAAGATGATGCCCCTGCACCCACTGCAATCCCTGTTGGCGTTGTGAAGGCAAAGAAGCTTGCCATTAGCACTGCTGCCAAGTTCTTGAATTGTGCCTGCAGTCAATAGCATCACCAATCAAAGGAGCTGTTTGGTTTGCAGCAAAAAACTAATTATAAACCAATATGTTTTGCATGTGGATAAATCATTTGCTTGATTTGATGTAAGAACTCCGCATAAATATAAGTTGACTTGCATCAACAGTTTCAAGTACAGTATTTCAACTCACAGCAACATTAAATGCAACTTGAATTGCAACATTCTACACATGAATTTGAATACATTTGGTTATATATATATTATATTCATTTTCTACTTGATAGTATTGCTAATATAAATGTTGACTGCTTACACTTCTAAAATAGACGACGCTGACGAATTCTAAGTAATTTCAATCAACATTATTCCACTTCCATTATTCAGATCATATTAATGCAAACATTAACTAATTAAATACTGTTTCTTCAATTAAAATATACAGAAGTAAGAAAGCAAACCAATAGAGAATATAAATAAAACCGTTCCAAATACATCTGAATCATCATGCATTATAACTTCAAATGAATCAAAGTAACTCATGACATTGAAACCAAGAGGACACAGCTTGAGAGTTCACCTGTGAAATGCACCCTCCAAGTGCAAAGCCTTCAAAGAATTGGTGAAACGAGAGAGCTGCAACCAGCGGCCTGATCGTGGACGGGATCCTGGACACACCCAATGACAGCCCGATGATTACCGAATGCGACACAATCCCAAGCTCCAGAATCTAACAATCCCCAGTTACTCCAATTAATGCTTAACCATCGACACAAAAATCAGGATTTTTGAAGAAGAGAAAAATATTTACACTACCTGAGACACGACGACGTGACGTACATGCGACGGCACCTCACCATCCCCCCCGTCAGAATGCGCGCGCTGCAGTAGCCTCTCGCCGCATGCCTCGTGCCCGGTTGCATGGCTGTGCCGGTGGGCCGCCGCGTGCGCGTGCATCCCAACTATATGCATCGCATCCTTATCACCTCGTTCCTCTTCCGCCCCCACAACAGAGATTCCCTCCTCTACGGCCGCTAGCGCGGCTGCAGCGGCCTTCACTCCCATTGCCTCCTCCCTATGCTTATTCTCGTAGAACTGCGTCCCTACAAAGTCAGCCACCAGCGTCAACAGCGCCGCCACCATCGCCACGAACCCGGGGAAGGGGAACTTCCGCCATGGCACCGCCGGGAGGCAGGGGTTCGTCAACGCCGCCTGCGCGTCGTGTAGCATGTGCACGAAACCCGTCGCCAGAATCACACCGGCGGCAAACGCCTTCGCCAGCACGAACAGGCTCCCATCCGTCCGTAGCATCCTCCGCTTCCTCCCTAGGAGCGGTATCGCCACGCCGGCCACCCCGGAGGCCAGAATGGCGGCCATCGCCATCAGTTTCAGCTTCATCGCCGCCGCGTCGTCACGGAACTCGTTGGCGCCGCCGCCGGAGCAGCTAGCTGTCGACATGGATTCCGACACCTTCTCAATTAGGGCTCCTACAACAAACAGCAAAATCACAAATTTCACAAAGAAAATAAAAATCGATCGAAAAAGATCGAAACTTTGGATATTGGAATACCAGAAAAGCCGCGGATGCGGCGGAGGATGAAGAGAGTGTCCGGGTCCTGCAAAAACGAATCTTTGGGATTAGTGTTGGGAGCCCCGATAAGGCGGCGCCGGGAGGCTGGAGACTCGAGAGCAGTACCTGGTAGGGATACATCTAAAGAACTCTTGCGGGTCTAGGGTTTCGGGTGGTGGAACTTGAGATCCGATAGCCTGCAGGAGAAGGAGGCGAAGAGAAGCAAAGGTAGAAGAAAGCGGGGGACGGGAATGTCGTCATCTTCGTCCTCATCAGTTTAGTTGCAAATCCCAAGAAGGGTTGCAACGACCTCCATCCGTTAATCTTGTTTTGAGATAGTTACGCGGGAATCTCTAGGTAAGTCGGACATGCTGGATCTCGGTCCCACGTAAAGGGCGGCTAATGCACCACAGAGTCAACGGGATGACGACAAACGCGGAAGGAGTTACTTGTCGTAGGATCCGAATTGGACGGTGGATCTTTCTGGATGAGGGGCAGGAATGGGACCCACAATCATGGGTCGGACCGTCGGATCCAATGTCAGTGACACGTTTACGGATCAGATTCGTTTGGAGGGATGTGGTAACGATGTCGACATTGTAGCATCGCATTCGGGTCACATCGGATCGAAGCATTTGTCTTTCCAGCTAAATCGAATGTTTGTGGGTTCCACAAGCTGTGACTTGACTCGACCACACCGAATTATTGCACCACCGAGTAGGTTTGACCAAATTGTCAACTGACTCGATTCACAAACCCTAAATTGCTTAATTAATTTTGTGACTTTATTTAATATTACCGTATATCATCACTTTCGCTCTCTCTTTTTTTTCCTAAGATTTTAAGTTTTAATTTTCGAATCGATTTCCACGTCTACTGAAATTAATTTGTTTGGATCCTTTTAGTCACGTTTCAACTTTTATCAAATTTTATTAAAATTTTTTAACTAAAATTTATTTTTTAATTTAAAAAAAGTAAAATGAGAAAAAAATTTATATATATATTAAAAATATTAGATAAAAATTTTTTGGGTTAAAAAAACTTAAAATATAAAAAAAACAGTTGGGAGGATTTGATTCTATTTAATCCTTAATCGCCAAGCTAATAATGTCATGTGGTATAAATATAATATATAAATATAAATAATATTTTTTAAAAAATTCAAAATTATAAGTATATGTTAAAAATATTTGGGCCAAAATTAAAAACTATATTTTTTTATATATTTTGTGCAGACAATGCCCAATTATGGTTATGAGAGAGTCCAAATACTCATTGGATGTTGAGCCTGATCCCCGCGTGAAGAAGTTCACCATTTCGTAGCTTGGATTATCGAACACTCCCAAGCTCCACTCCTTTTAAGTCCTGTTTAATTTAGAATTAAAAACGAAATAACCTCATTTTAATATAGTATATTTAATTTAATTTTAATTAAAATTAAAATTAGCTAATATTATTAAAAAACAAGTTTTCAAATCAAACGTTCGCTTAAATTTTTCAACTATAATTAAAGCGAGTTTTTAATACGACAAGGCAAATCACTACTTCTGAACACTGAAGTCTTTCCGTAGTGCATCTCATATCGTGGATTTCCACAATAATTTTCCAAATCATTGAATATATTTATTGAGGATAATGGGAAACAATATTTTCCTTCTGTTAATGCATTATAAACTGTGGGCGAATGACAATTACAACAGCTGCAATGATGAGAGTTGCAGCAAATGAGAAAGCTGAGACTGAGAAGGTGATGCAAATCGAGCAAGCTGAGGGTGATGCAGAAATCAAAAGTATCTTGCAGGTTTGAGGATTGCATGACAGCGCCAGGCCATTGTTGGCAGGTTAACTAGGGACTGTGTGATTGGTTTCTCAGTGAATGTGCCAGGGACTTTAGCGAAGGATGTCATGGGTATGGTTCTTGTGACACAGTACTGCGACACCATGAAGGAGATTGGTGCATCGTACATCCTCGAAGTCCTCGTCAGTGTTCATTCCTCGTGGGCCTGGGGCTGTGAAGGACATAGCTGCACGGGTAAGGGACGGCCTATTCCGAGCCAACGACACCAATCTTCGAGAAGAAAGAGACACTCTTCACGATGAGACTATCGATATAGTGCTTTGTTAGCTTTACATTTTTCTGCGCACGAACATTTATAGCTGTAGTGAATCAACCAAGGGCTTTCATTGGCTTACATCGGTATCGTTATCATGACTAGTACAGTTCTAGAACCCAATGATGTTAATGGTGAGCTAAATTGAGTTGAAATAATGTCTGTTGAATTCTATGTTGATGTCTCGATGGATATAATTTATATTTCCCAGGTGTATTTCAGGGGGCTTTTGTGTGACACTATAACAAATGTTTCCCTGGTGTATTTCAAGGGGCTTCGTAACACTGCTTGGCGATGGATTGGTTTCCTCTTTCTGCAGCTACTCTGCCTTGATTTGTCAGAAACTTCATCAGCAGTTAGGTCGGCGCCGATGAAGTCTCTGACAAATCAGGTCCGCGCCGACCTTGTCCAACCATGCCCACTAAGTGGGGTTGTCTAATCATGCATTGTGGGTCGACGGTCGGGAAGGCACCGAGCTGACATGGCATTGGCCGAAAATCGCAAGCCCCTGACTATTGCATATGTTTGATGCGGGTTTTAATTTTATTTTTTAATGTAAGACTCGCGAGAAAAAATTATTTAAAAGTGAATTAAATAAATTTACATATTTTAAGTTTTAAAATAAAATTTCAAAATTTTTATCTGTAATTCTTAGTTGATCTCCTTTGAGTCTTTACCATTCTTTAACAGAGAAAAGTTGAAGAGGAGGAAAATTTTCAAATAAAAAAAAACTAATTCAAATGATTAGAGAACAAAAGAAAACAAAGAATTTCGTTCTCTCGTTCTTTCTCTGTTTCATTCTGAAGTATGCTTGATGTTAGATTTGACTTTTTACAAAAAGACTCCTTAAATTTATTATAATTACAAATCAAAATTTTATAATTACAAATAAGATCAAATATTTATAAAAAAGTTTAAATCCCAAATAATTCAAATAAATAAATTTAAATTCATATTTTAAATCAGATTCACTCTCATAAAATTTATCCTCCTTCAACTAGACAATCTCAATATAAGATCAAATGTTGGGTATATTCTAAAAAATTTCGACTTATCACAGAACACTCAAATGGGCACACATATAAAATTTGGCTCTGTCTATACTGTCATCCATTATCATACAAATATCAATCAGATAGTTAAACTTGAGTCACTCACTATATTTTCAAACTATTTGACCCGAATTATACAATCAAACTTATTTTAAAAACAAATCAATAAACAGTTTATAAGGTCACATGACTAATAATTCCTCACTTAGCCTATAGATCTATTTATTTATACATATATAAGTAGATGTATATCAAATATAATTTTTTGAGAAATTAATTTTTATATGAGATCCCAATTATGCAATTCAAAGATAATAAACTATACCACTATTCCTCAGTAGTCCGCATATATGCCAAACCATGAATGAATGTATACTAATGATATACCAACCATTTTCATATCAAAATAAGTAAAGCACTACATCAGTTGACCCGAATAACATCAAATATAAGTATAAACAATATGCTCGTGGAACAAGACATATAATAAAACATAATGGTAGTGAGAATTTCTATGTCTTTTCCACTGACGGTTTACTCATTTCATATTTCTCTCAGAAATATATCACTTAGATGCACAAATTTTACTGAGGACATGTCACAACTGTTAATGCACTTTATCGAAGTGAAAAGTGTAAAACGGATATGATGTTTAGTCATACTTTCACCTCAAGCATTTTAGGAATCACCTACATATGATCACTAGGTCCTCACGTAGGTGGTCATCACCAACCTATTTAGTGACCCATGACATTCCCAAGGACTTCATCTGTTGAGGAAGCCGAAAAAGTGTCAAACTGGAATAATATAGTGAATCAGACACCAAATCATCCCAAAAACTTAAGCTCATGAGATATAGGTCTTTTTCACTATATATATTCGACCCTATCTATCCAATATTCGATGTGAGACTAATTCATCATACCTGACATTATAACAATCTCCCTCTTTAGGTGTGATTTGATCATATTAATTTTAACACTCTTAATCAAGAACTCTTTTACTCGATCAGTTCCACCATGTGACCCATACTAACGGGTTTTTGTCTCATTCTTTTAATTTTTTTAAGAGAAACTAACATGCGACTCAATTCAATTGCACCATCACGATAATTTCGGTCTTAAGAGTTTGTACAGCTTCGAACCTGAAGCTCTGATACCATTTGTTGTGGGAGCCGAAAGAGTGTCGAACCGAAATAATATAGTGAGCCAGACATCAAACCATCTCAAAAGCTTAAGCTCATGGGATATGAGTCTTTTTCACTATATATATTGGATTCTATCTATCCAATATCCAATGTGGGACTAATTCATCACACCTGACATTATAACATTCATCTTCCAAATTGAAAGATTAAAAATAAAACACATTAATGGAATCACTTCAAATGGGAAAAGTAATATTTTACTGATAAATAAATTATAAACAGATAAAAAAGCATGTAATAATTAAAATATGATATCATCTTTATAAACTATCCCCATACGAATGACATACTCTTTAAATATTTTCACTGTAAAATCTTTAGTCATTGGATCAGCCAGATTATCTATAGAGGAGATCCGTGAAATAATAATATCCTTTTTTTGATTTTTTTTACGGACATAATGAAATTGCAGCTCGATATGCTTTACGTTGGAATGATATATAGTATCTTTAGTGAGAGATATAGTTACATCATTATTACAGGCTATTTGCATTAATCTGTCAATATGATCAACTACTTGTAGGTTAGAGAAGAAATATTTCAACCACATAGTATGTTTACTAGTTTCACAATAAACTATGTACTCTACCTCCATAGTTGACAAAGCAGTAGTAGTCTATTTCATATTACACTATGAAATAACCTCTTCTACTAAAGTAAACACATATCTAGATATTAACTTTAAACTGTCCTCGTATTTTTTTCAATCAGAGTCTATATATCTAGGAATATTTAATGATTTATAACCATCAAATAGAAACACATAATTTTGGATTTTCTTTAAATAACGAAAAATCTCTTTAACTACTCTCTAATGAGTTATTCCTGTATTACTCTGATATCTATTAAGAAATCTTGCAACAAAAGTAATATCTGGACAGATACAGATTATCAAGTATATCAAACTGCGAACGGCTGAAACATAACGAATTCTTTGCATCTCCCGTCTTTTAATTTCATTCCGAGGACATTGCTGAATATTAAACTTATCACCTTCGACTATAGGTGATTCTTCAACTTTACAATTATCTATACCATATTTTTAAAGAATTTTAATAATATATGTCTTCTGAGAAAACTCAAGCAATCGATACTTTTTGTCTCGTATATTTGAATGCTCAAGACACATGAAGCATTGCCAAAATTCTTCATGCCAAAAACTGTAGATAATATCTTTTCAGTCTCTAAGAGGGAATTCAGTTTATTACTAGCCACAAGATATCATCAACAGATAATATCAATATTTGAACTTTACCCCTACTGACCTTCAGGTATACATAATTATTAGCTATATTCTCCTGAAAGTCAAATTTTATAATTGTCTCATGAAATTTAATATACTGCTGTCGAGACGCTTGTTTTAAATTATAAATAGATTTATGTAGTTTACAAACTTTTGTTTCATCACCTTTTTTGACAAACCTTCTGGCTGAATCATATAAATTTATTATTTAAGAATTCCATTTAGAAATACTATTTTAACATCCATCTGAATGAGTTCATAGCTATAGTGGAACATTGTTGTATACTTGTCAACTTCACCATTGTATTTCAATTTAGTCTTACAGACTCATTTACAGTCAATTGGTTTGCAATTTAAAGGAGTTTGCACTAGAAATCAAAGCTTATTTTTCTGCATTGAGTCGATTTCTTCAATCATTGCATTCAACTAGAATTTTGCATTCTCATTGCTTATGGCCTCTGAAAAATTCAATGGATCACTATTTTCTGAGATCAATGACATATATATCTCATCTAAATTGTTTGAACTCTAAATATGCATATATCTAGTTTTCTCTAAATATGTAACGTAGTCATCTGATATAGTTTATTTATGTATTCTTTTGGGTCTTTTATCTGATTGGTCTGACATAGCCATTAGTGCTTTATCTTGTTTAACTCTATCTGACTCATCCTTAACTTTAATTTTTTTCCACTTACTTGCTTTGACAGAAGTACCCTGCTCAATAAATTTAACATATCTACTTTCAAATATGGAATCCTGAACGGGATTATATAACCTGTAATCTTTAGATTTTTCTGGAAAATCAATGAACTTACAACTTAAACTCCGAGATGCAGTTTTTTGCATATTAGGTTCAGCAATTCTAGCTTCTGTATCACAATCTCATATTCTAAGATGATTCAGACTAGGTTTTTTGTCAAGAAATAACTTAAATGGAGTTTTAGGAACAAATTTGGATAGTACTCTATTTAAAGTGTATGTAGTCATTTTTAGTACTTCTCCCCATAAAGAGTCCGATAATTTACTGAAAATCAACATACAACGTATCATGTCCATCAAAGTCCTACTCCTCTTTTCTGCTACTCTATTATACTATGCATTTCTTGTAATGGTTGTATTTGCAATGATTCCATACTCCTGTAAGAAATTTTGAAAAATATATGAAGTGTATTCATCTTTTCTATATGACCTGATGACTTTAATCTTTTTACCCTATTGATTTTCAACTTCAACCTTATATACTTTAAATATTTCAAAAACATCTGACTTTCTGTATAACAAATACACTTATTCATATCGTAAATAATCATCAATGAATATTACAAAATACCTCTGGCTGTTCCTTGTGGCTTACCATATTCAAACCACAAACATCTATATGGATTAAATCTAATAAATTATCAGATCTCAATGCCTTTGGAAATGATGTTCTTGTCATCTTACTTTTAATACAATCCACACAGACACTAAAAATATCAAAATTTATATTCTACAGAATTCTATCATAGTAGAGTCTTTCCAACTGTACATTCAAATCACAAGAAAATATATGTCTGAAATCGATATTATAGCACTGTACTACAGAGTCAACTTTCAATTTTACATGCAATTTATATAAACCATCATATACAGTATCAGGAGCAATATTAACACTATCATATATTAGAGATACATAGTCTTTACAAAAAATAAAATATTAACTAGTTTCTATAAGTATGACGACCGACAGCAAGTTACATTTGATAGCTGGTACAAAAATTGTATTTGACTGTAAAACAGTATGACCACTATAGAGAACCAGAGTGTATGTCCCAACACCGACAATCTCAATTCACTCATTATTTCCTATAAAGACATACTTTTCTTGATCATATGATTTTCTTAAATCTAGGAATTTCTGCATAATAGTTAATATATGAACTAATGATTCTGAGTCCACAATCCATGCATCAAGAGAAATATCAATATAATTTGATTCAAAATAAATTAGACATTCTAACTCATATACTTTGGAAAATATTGTCAAAATATTCTCTCGAACATTCTCATACTCAGTTAATTTTGTATTGTGGAGCTTGCGAGTCAAAAGATGATTTTTTGGCTTTAGAGGACCTAACAAACTTGTCATGAATGCTTTGAAATAATTCTTTAGCAAAATAAACATCTGGCAAACTGACACAAATTATTTTAGAAATTATTCTTCTAAAACAATTTTGCTAATTTACCTATTTTGTGTCATTTTTCAAACTGAGATCTTTCAAACTGGCTAGACCTAATAGGCGGTTCAGTAGTGTCAAGAACAATGTCAAAATCTTGAAATGCCAAATGAGCCTCTAGTTTACTTATCCAAGTCGAGTAATTTGTTCCATTCATGATCTCGACCTTGAAGAGCTGACTACTAGATTTCATATTGTAAATTTTGCAATGGATAGCTCAAATATACAACAAATACAATTCAATAATAAATAATCTATGATTCCATTGATTAAAATAAGAATTATTATTGTGATATTATATTATCTCTTATGGGAGACTAACATAAACTACGGCATCCCACAAATCACAAGCAAAACTAAAATTAGGATAAAATTATGATATTGTACTATTACCTTTGGGAGAATAATACAAATCTCGAGATGCTACTAATAATCACAATAAATAATAAAAAGTCCGCTTTGGCTTCTTTTATTTTTAGAAATAAATTTTTTAAATATTCTATATTTATTTCTTATCTACACCAACTTAACCTTTTGGTCAAATTGACTAAAGTTAAAAATAAATATATAATAATAATACTTATAAATTAAAATAACTTCAAAACTCTTTGAGAAAATATTTGGTTATTTTAACTCATAAATATAGCCACGAGTAAATAGTAATGAAAATTTATTTTCATTAACTCAAATAATCATTAGCGTAATTAATCAAGATTAATAATCTTGATTAATATAAGTACAATACTAAGATTGGATTTAAATCACAATTGAATTGCAATTTTTGCATTAAAGCCCTTTTAAAATTTTAATTTATAAAAAAATTTCAAAAATTTAACTGATTTAAGAAAACTCACTATAATTAATCTCGAATTTTTCTGTACCAATAGAATTGTGGATACTAATAGATTATTCAAAACTATTTTCAATCAAAACCTGAGGCAAAAACTTAATTTTCCCAAATTGAGTTTCAAAAAATTCAATAGAAAATAAATTATAATTCAATTTTTCGTGGATTAACCATCAAAAATTGACTCTCAATTCAATTGTGGACTCTAATTTTACCTTTTGATGCAAAACCCGCGAGAAAAATAAATTTAAAATTGAATTAAATAAATTTACATATATTAGAGTCTCAAATGAAATTCTAAAATTTTTATTTGTAAATTTCAGCTGATCCATCTTAAGTCTTTATCACTCTTTAATGAGAAAGAGTTGGAGAGTTGGAAAAATTTCAAAAAAAAAAAACTTCTTCAGACGATTCGAGAACGAAGAAAAATAGAGAAGAATTTCATTTTCTCATTTTTTTTCTTTTTATAACCCATTTTAGATTTGACTTTTTGCAAAAAGTCCCCTCAAATCTATTATAATTATAAATTAAAATTTTATAATTACAAATAAGGTCAAATATTTATAAAAAGGTTCAAATCCTAAATAATTTAAATAAATCAATTTAAATTCATATTATTAATTGGATTCGGTCTCATAAAATTTATCCTCATTCAACCAGATAATCTTAAGGTGAGACCAAATACTGGGTATACTATAAAATATTCTGACCCATCACAGAACACCTAAATTAACATACATATAAAATTTAGCTATGTCTATACTCTCATCTATTGTCATACAAATATTAATCAGATAATCAAATTTGAGTCATTCACTGTATTTATAAACTGTTTGATCCAAATTGTATAATCAAATTTATTTTAAAAATAAATCAATAAATAATTTATAAGGTCACATGACTAACATTTGATACATATATTGTCACCCCACAGAGAGAACAAAGTTGATTTTTTCTCACTAACACTTTAACCATTCCTTGCAGTAATTAATAATCGTTCAAGATCGTCGAAAATGAAAAACAAAAAAAAAACCAGATTGATGTCCTCCCTAGCTTTCTCATCATATAAGAAAATAAGTTTTAAATGAAAGAAAGAAAGAATTGTGGCGAGTGAGATGAAATGAAAATAGAAAAATAGGAATGATGAAAAAGTAAGGGAAAGGAGGAAATTTAAGCGGGACAATAATCGGAATGAAAATGAAAAAAATCAAGTTTTTTTGTGAATATATCCTTAAAAACACTAAATTAGTATAAATACTCTGTAAAGTTTCTAATTGCAAAAATACTCCCATGCATATGTATCCCTCAAATTAAAATAATTTTTATTTTTTAATAAATGAGCTATAAAATGATCAAGATAAGTTTACACTTGAACTTAATTATTTAATAATTGACTTTGGTGAAAATAAATATTTTTTAGCCGCAATGGGTGCCGACCGGAAAGATTCTGTCGGCGTCTGACAAAGGTCCTCGTTCAGAGCAAGGTTCGCTGTTTCGGCCGAAACCAAAACATTTCGGCCGAAACGGTTCGATTTCGGCCGGAACCGCAACGAAACCTGCGGTTTGTATCAGTTAGAGTTTATTGTTTATTACTGTTCATTACTGTTCATCTTTGCCAACGAACGCATACGGGAGCGGGAGCTCGTCGGGCTCGGGCGGGCGGGAGCTCGCCGGGCGCGCGAGGGCAGGCGAGAGCTCGCCGGGTTTGCGCTCGGGCGGGCGGAAGCTCGCCGGGATCGCACGCGGGGGCGGGAGCTCGCCGGGCTCGAGATCGGGGAGGCGGGAGCTCGCCGGGCTCGCGCGCGGGGGCGTGAGCTCGCCGGGATCGCGCGCACGGGCGGGAGCTCGCCGAGCTCGCACGCGGGCAGGCTCGAGCGCGGGCGGGCAGTGGGAGCTCGGAGCTCGCAGGCGAGCAGGGGCTCGAGCGGGAAGGCGGGAGCTCGCGCGGGTTGGGGGGGCGGGAGCTCGGGGCGGACCTCGGCGAGCGGGGGCGGGAGCTCGCGAGCTCGCGCGGGTTGGGGGCGGGGTGGGGGGTCGCGGGGAGGACCTCGCGCCGACTTCGTGTTCGAACTCAAAAATCTTGTGCTCTTACTAGTCTACCATCGTTCTCTCGCCTATCTCGTGCCCTCGCTAATCTGACTCGTACTCCCGTAAGATGAGGCTGGCCTTACACTAGGGCCAGTGTTGTCGCCAATTTAATTTCGACGTCCTTATCGGTTTCTGTCAGATATTATTTACGTACATAATATTATTCACGTAATTATTCATTATTTTAAAAAAAATTTAAATATATTATAATTTTTTAATTTGAAGTTAAAAAATAATTAAAATTAAATTAAATTTTAGTCAAAATATAATTTTTATTTTAGACCTTCGATATATGGTTATCCTTCAGAACCGCTGCCATGAGATCGCGTAGAGCTAATTGTTTTGATTCATATGCCCATAAATGCTCGTCCGGATCATTCAGGTACTAAATTTGTAATTCCACACCCAGATGTTCCAAACTCAATCGATGATGATTATGATGATTAGTTGTATTATCTTAGAATTTATAAATTATATACGTGTGAAATACATTTTAATGAAAAGTTAAATTTGCTTATGTTAATTTTTAAATTTTAATCATATTCATATCATTTCTTATATATTTTTTTAATATACTAATATATATTAAAAGCAGACAATATCAATGACTAACTATCAAAATTAATTTTAATTAGCTTAAATAATATTTGAAATTATTGTAAAATTAAGTATAAATTCATTCATAATTTTTCAAATTTTTTTTAATATTTTATTGTATTTTTAATTTGAAGTCAAAGGACGGTTAAAATATAGTCAAACTCTGGTCAACGCCCAATTAATAATTTATAAAATTCTTTCGGCCGAAACCGAAATGGCCGAAACTGAAACCGAAACGGCCGAAACTTATCGGTTTCGGTCGGTCCCGAAATCGAAACCGAAACCGAAACCGTAAACCATGGTTCAGATCGAGCAAGATAAGCGACTGGTGGGCTTAACTCAAGAGACATAAGTGTAAAAATAAATAATTTAAAGGGATATGTTCGCAATTAGAAAATTTAAAGGAACACATGTACTAATTTAATATTTTCTTTAAGGGAATGAATGCAAAAATCTCCAAAATTTAAACATCAGTTAGAGCTTGTATTTGATTTTATATGGATACATGAGCATGAGCTCACTCTAACAAAAAATGGAAAAAAAATAAAAACAAAAATAAACATGGAATTGAAAAGGCGAAATTGCTTTGCAGAAAATTACTTGGTTAAAAGAAAAATATTATTAGAATATTTAACCTGAATTTATAACTTGAAATCAAGATATAACATTTATGGCAGAGGCAACGAGGGGCATCTGACAAATAGATTTTCCGAATGTTACTTAAAATATGATGAGTTTTGGTCATATTAAGTGTAATGCTTTTGGTCTAATAATATGATGAGAAGCAATAACCAAAGCAAATTATCATGGAATTGAGCAAATTCAACTTGAACAAGCGACAAATAAGTCAAAGACCCTGCAGGCATGCTGCTATCAACTGACATACCGAGTGGATAATAAACAAATACAACTCATCCCTAAAATAACAAAGCGGGAGAAGTGGGAACCAGCAGGAAAACCAGTTCCAATCTCCTTATTTTTCAGAGAGTGGACGTGTCAAACGGATTATTCCGAACCGACATGGCTTGCTTGATCAAATCATCAAAATAGTAACGGATTGTGTCTGATATGACCTGTCAGATTTTCGAGAGGCCTAGCACAGTCCATGCATGGTCTACAGGTTTATGATCGCATCGCGTCTAGACCCCTTTTTTTTAATATATAAAATAAAAATACATAAATTATAAAAAAATTTATTAATGGATTATAGTTTAGTTAGTTAAGTTTTTTACCTTTCATTCAAAGGGTATGAGTTTAAATCTTGGTTAAGAAATTTTTTTTAAAAAAATTTGTAAATACCTAAAAATCTGAAAAAATAAATAAATAAATAAAAATAGAAAATAATATTCATAAAAATAAAAAAATACTTGTACATAAAATATTGTATTTTTAACTTTTTCTCCTGTAAAATATAATGTTAAAGATGTTTCACCTAACCAAAATTTTAATCACTAACAAAAGTATTGAGCGGAGAACTGAACTACCAAACTTTAAAGTTACTAACAAACAAATAAGAGTATTAACCAATTTTGTTCACTAGTAAGATATGTTTCCACTTCAGGAATTCCCCTTTTTTAGTAGTATCTTATCATGCGACTATTCCGAAAGCTGGCAAACTTGTAGGATGAATCATTTTTCATATTGATTATAAAGTCTAAAGTATTAGAACCATATGTCAGACTAAAAGCCTCAATATTAGCTATCTTCAATTCAACCCCATCGCCGTGTTCTTTTTTCTTTCAATATGTACACTAACCGATATCCAGCCCGCCAAGTTCTTATTTGAGAGAATTATAAATAATTTACATATACAATTTTTATTAATAAATAAGGATGTTCATCCCCAACTCTAAACCTCTTGTTATTAGCAAGAAAAAGTTATCTCTAGATGCCCAGAGAACTCCAGTTCAATATTATTGTCTTCTATCAAAGAGATTTTTATGATGTCTTTTATTGAAATATCTACTAAATCCTTCAACTCCACTAAAAACGTGTGACACTCTCGACCAAGTACGATGTTATCTCAAGATCCAAAATTTTATTTTTTCTAGCTCCCGAAAAAAGATCTCATTAGTACTAGAGATGACGTAGAGTGGTTTTGATATTAGTATGTGACTTAATCTTTTCTCCTACAAAATATAATTTTAAAATGTTTCATCTAACCAAGATTCTAGTCACTAACTTTCATCATATAGTTCATCCGAATTTCATTTTCGTTGTTGGGTCTACAATAATCATCATATTTAAATCAATATCAACTCCGACACTTTATCGATGTGGGACTAAAGACAACTATTGACAGTTATAAGTCTATTGTCTGTCTATTGGCCCTCTTACAATCTCTCTACTTCAAGGGCTCAACGTCCTCACTGAACTAGTTTACATCGATCAAGAGGTACGGAGTGGTTCTGATATCACTATGTGACGTCTCCAACCCAGCACAATATTATTCTTGAGCGTCTGTGGTTCGCAACCCACCCAATTTCAGGGTTTTGTTTTTCCTAATTCTCCGAAAAAAGACCTCGTTGTTGGGTTTACGGCTGTCATCATATTTAGCCCAGTTTCAATTCCGACGCTTTGTCAATGTGAAGTTAAAAACAACTACTGTCAGTTACAAATCCACTGTCTGTCTACTCGCCCACCGACTCATTAGGAACTTCCCCTACTTGCAGAACTTTCACACCCGTGGCCGACACTTCCCCTGACTCCCCCAACCAGCCCTTCATCTCCACTGATGGGGTCATCATCGCCAGGGCGAGGGTCCTTGGTGGTGGCACCTGCATCGATCCTGGCTTCTACCCCAAAGCAAGCCCGATGTCTGTCCTTTTTTCTTCTTTGATATTAACTAAATCTTATAAAATTAAAATAGCCAATATGATACTAGATACATCACTGTAATTCCAAAATTAATTTCTCAAACTGGATTATGATTGGATTAGTTCTATCACCTTCTTAATTGGAGTAGATGGACTGAAATGAGAAATACATAAACTCATATTAGATCTTAATTGTTGCTAATGAAATTCATCAGCTCAATGAGAGAAAAGGTGCATTGCCAGATTCCATGGTTTTGTAAGAATTATTAGTCAGGGTTCAGTAAACAAGGGCAACTAAATGAAAAAGGTTGGCAGAGCTGCCTTGCACGACTGTTTGGTTTGATTTGATGGGAAATTAAATTGTCTGGGCCCCCAAATGTGCTGCTTGATTCCAATGATATTTCTTCAAAACAATCAAAGCAGGCATAAATTGTTGGCATACAACTAGATGTTTTAACCTATCTACTGAAGTGTTTTCTTCTTCTTGATGAGATTAGAAACAAAGTCATTAAAAGATGATTTTGTTGCAGCTACGTGAATAGCGTGGGCTGGGATGGAGAGTTGGTGAATGAGCCGTAACCGTGGGTGGAGAAGCAGATCGGCCACTGGCCAGAGCTGGCACCATGGCAAGCCACGGTGCGAGACGGGCTCAAGTCTCTCCCTTGAATGGATTCACCTATGACCACATCTACGGCACCAAGGTAGGGGGCACCATCTTCGACAAGAACGGCTTCCACCACACCGTCGCTGACCTCTTGGCCACCGGCAACCCTGACAATCTCATGGTCTTGCTTCACGCCACAGTGCAAAAGACAATCTTCAGCACATTTCTGAACTGAAGAGCGACGGCTACTTCAGTTTGAAACTTTCTCAAGTAACCCCTTTCATATATTCCAAATTGAATACCGGTACAGGAAAGTGGCTGGAGGGGGCCGGAGTGGTCTTCAAGGATTAGAACGGCGAGCTACTCTGAGCATTTCTCAAGCCCGACAAGTGAGGTGATCTTAGCCGCCAGTGCTAGTGGGATGCCGCAACTTCTAATGCTGAGTGGGATTGGGCCGGAGGACCTCAAGAAGCTTGGCATTCGGGTGATCCTCCCCAATGAGCACGTCGGGGAAGGGATGTCCGATAACCCCATGAATGCCATCTTCATCCTCAAAAAGAAGCCTGTCGTGCATTCGCTGATCCAGACCGTTGGCATCACCAAACTTGGTTCCTTCATCGAGGCCAACAGCGGATTTGGAGAGTCCCGTAACAACAGTTATTATTATAATATTAAGTGTGATGAATTAGTCTCATATCGAATATTAAATAGATAGAGTTTAATATATATAGTGAAAAAGGTCTATATCCCATGAATTTAATTTTTTGTGATGGTTTAGTATCCAGCTCGCTATATTATTTCGATTCGATACTCTTTCAGATCCCCAAAAAGTGATATCAGAATTTTAATTTCAAATCTTTATAAACTCTTAAAACCGAAATTACCATGATAATGCGATTCAATTGAGTGACATGTTAGTCTCCTTTTAAAAGAAATCAAAAATTGAGATAAAAATCCATTAGTATTGGTCACACGGTGGAATTAATCAAGTAAGAGAGTATCGTGATGATATGACTGAGTCGAATCGCATGTTAGTCTTTCTTAAAAAATATAAAAAATGAGACAAAGATCGTTAGTATGGGTCAGACGATAAAAGAGTTTTCGATTAAGAATATTAAAATTGATGTGGTCAAATCACATATGAAGGGGGAGATTGTTATAATGTTAGGTGTGATGAATTAGTCCGATATCGAATATTAGATAGATAGAGTCTAATATATATAGTGAAAAAAGTCTATATCCCATGAGTTTAAATTTTTAGGATGGTTTGGTATTGGGTCCTCTATATTATTCCGATTCGACACTCTTTCGGTTCCCCCAACAAGTCACTGTCACCACAACATCATGTTTGTCGAGGTCCAGGTTCAGCTTTTCTTTGTTGAATTTTGGGTGTCTTGAACTCGTATTAGAGTTTGAGTTAAAGTAGGGTTTCAAAATTAGATTTAAACTTATGATTGATTTTTAATACTTATTATGTAATAGTAAGAGTTGTAATTAAAGTAAAATTCAAACTCAATAAGGACCTATAAATATTTTAGTAATATATAGGATTTAGGTATGGTGTAGTGTCGATATTGAACTAGAGAGAAATAGAGAGAGGATTAAAAAGAATAAAGAGAAGAGAAAGATAGAGAATATCGGTTCTCATGTGTGAGTCTTTCTAGTGCTTCTCGATAGTCTCTCATGGTGGTTTTTTGTGATGCTTTTTTAGAGATTTTCTCTGAACGTAGACGCGTTACTGAGACTTGGTGAAAAAGTTTAATTAAGTAGAAAAGAATACAATTTTTCTTATAGACTCTTGTAAAACCTTTTGATAGTAGATCTTTCACTCCCTTTATGGGCATAATCCAATTTTGGATGAATCACGTATATCGCTAAGTATTTTCTTGTTATTTTTTTATTTTATATTACTTCTCGTTTTTTGTGTTATTTGAGAATAAGGTGATTCGTGAATCTTTCGCTGCGAATTTTAACAATTGATATCAGAGCTTAGGAGTAAACAACTAAGATGGTAAAGCCCTTATTCGAGGTGAAGAAGTTTGATAGTAAGATGAATTTTGTCTTATGGCAGAAGAAGATAAAGGTAAGCTAATGTGCAGGAACATGCCAGTGGCGCTCGCGGGAGGGAGTGCGAGGCCAAGCTGGCAAAGGGCCACGCAGGGCGTGGGTCCGCCAAAGCAGGAGAGACCGACGAAGGGTCATATAGAGCTCTTAGTCAATGGCGATAGGGGTTTAGATCAAATTTTTTTTTGGTTGGGGGGGGGGTGCGCCTTTGGTGAGGTGCAACAAGGCATCTTAACTAGGGCTCAATATGGCTAAGCAGCTGAGAGGTTAAGGTTGTCAAGTGCGGAAATAGAACTCATGCGTGCACAAAAGGCGGAGCTCAGGTTGGTGAGTTGGGAAACAATACGTCTATAATTGGGGCTGATCCTGCAATAGAGAGAGGGACATAATAAGGCCATGAGATCGCTAAGGCTATGCGACAGTGACGGAGAGTCACTTGTAGATGGCGCAATGATCGAAAGATGATGAGATGGTGCCTACATAAGGGGATTACACAGTGCCACGGCGGCAGAGGTCTTGCGCGAGCAGCGCACAAGAGTAGGCATGCAAGTAGGTTGTGAACATGGTCTGATGAGAAGGTAGCTGGTGAAATGAGATAACCATGCATGGATTCGACGAAGCTCATAACTTGGCAGTGACCATATGTTGAGACGAATCGGCAATCAAAGTACGGGAATCATGACAGCGCAATACATCACGAGCACTTGGCTATTTTAGCAGGGTTTCGCCCATGATATGGAGAGGTCCAATCAGAACTGACAGAGTTTTGACTGAGTTCTGGAGGGATTTGGCTAAAATTGGTTGTTCTAGCCGAAACTAGTTATGGGTGTTAGGGCAAAACCATAGCGAGGGGCTAACCCCTCTTCCTTCAGATCCGGCCCAAGCAATGGCGCATGGGTGAGGACGGCTCCAATCCGATTGCAAGTGGCGACGGTCGGCTTTGATCGGCGAGCAGTGGAGGTGATGTTGGCCGCCTGATGGTGCTCCGGCGAAGAGGAAACAAAGGTCAAAGCGTGTTTGGTTGGGGAAGATGGAGCTTAGTGGTGTACAATATGGAGACGGTGGAAGTGATGAAACCTCCCCTCTCTATTGGCTTGCAAGAGGCGATGTTGCCCTCTTCAGCAGCTTTGAGGCTGATGGTGACGGTGCAATCTAAGTAGATCACACTTAGGCACGATGTGAGGTGGTTCGATGAGGGCGGTGCAGTCGCCGGGGTTGATGTCCTGGCTGGTGGTGATGGTAGAGAAGAGTAGGAAGAGAAAGGTTAACTAGTGATTAGCTGAATAAACTAGAAGTTCAGGAGGAGGCCCTGGATGAGAGATGATGGCTAAAGCTTCGTAATGATGACATGCCTAAACTCAAGCCAATATAGAGATTGTTGAGTTTTAGGTGTTTCAAATTCAAATTAGAGTTTGAGTTAAAATAGGAATTAAAAATTAGATTCAAACTTGTGATTGATTTTGAACATTTATTATGTAATATTAGGAGTTGTAATTAAAGTAAAACTCAGACTCAATAAGAACATATAAATATTTTAATAATATATAAGATTTAGATGTGGTGTAGTGTTGATGTTGAATTAGAGAGAAATAGAGAGAAAGGAATAAAAAGAATAGAGAGGAAAGAAAGAGCGAGATTGTCGCGCTCGTGTATGGGTCTTTCTAATACTTCTCGGTGGTCTCTCATGGTGGTTTTTCGTGATGCTTTCTTGAAGATTTTCTTTGAATGTAAAGGTGTTACCGAGACTTGATCAAAGAATTTAGTTGATTAGGAAAGAGTACAAATTTTTTATAGACTTTTGTAAAATCTTTTAATAGTAGATTTCTCATTTTATCCGTGAACATAATTCGATTTTGGATGAATCACGTATATCGCTAAATTTTTTCTTATTTTTTTATTTCTTATATTATTTAAAAATAAAATGATTCATTAACGTTTGATTATAATCCCAACATTTCTTAAGTACTATTACACCACTGTTATTGTCGCTAGTTCTCGGTTTTGGGGAATCAGATAGGGCAGCTGGCAACCATTCCTCTGAAGCAACGACGCTGGAAGCGGCCAAGTAGTACATGAGAAACAAGAATGATCTTCCTCAGGAGGCGTTCCGGGGCGGCTTCATACTGGAAAAGATCGAGGGGCCACTGTGAACCGGGCATCTCCTTCTATCGAACACTGACATCAACTGCAACCCGGAGGTCACCTTGAACTACTTCATCCATTCCTACAACCTATGGCGATGGGTCTACAGAACCCGGACCGGTGAGTACTCTGTACGGGCGCTGCTCAATGTTAGCGTGACGGTGAACGTGAACATGATACCCAACCACACGAACGACACGACGTCGCTGGAGCTGTTTTGGAAGGACACGGCGACGACGATATGGCACTACCAAGGCGGATGCCATGTGGGCAAGGTGGTGGACAAGGGTTACCGGGTGCTCGGAGTCGGCTGGCTTCGGGTCGTCGACGGGTCGACGTTCGCTGGCTCGCCAGGCACTAATCCTCAGGCGACAGTCATGATGATGGGCAGGTATAAGATTCTACAACCCATCGAACCACTGTTAGCATAATAAAAGAATGCTGATATGCTCCATTGATATTCAGATACATGGGAGCGAAAATAGAGGGAAAGACTGGGAAGAGCAGCCGGCGGAGTATAGCTCTAGACGAGGAACAACGTGACACATGTTGAGGATGCAACGATGGACACACGTTTCTCATGGGAGGATACAAAATGCCTGGCCGTGTCTCTTTTCTCTCCCCCCGTCGGTGGCTTCCTCTTGTTCTCCGGTCTGGATCGGCAATTTTAGTTCGAACTCGTCAAAATTCTTTGGGATGTTTTTTTTTTTTGTTTTCTTCGAAAATACACGAAGCATATGGAGCACATTGCATGCTCACAGTGAGATCCTTTAAATTTTGAAAGTGGGTGGGGCGATAGCAAAAGGACGGCAATGTTGATCCGAACGGGAGAATTGGAATCTTGGCCCATGCCATGCAGGTCGGTGTCTGGGCGGGTAATCTGGGTTGCATGGACCTCCACCCCCGTGCGCGCGTGATCGAAGGCGCCGATTTTGGCTCCGGCTCAGGTGATTTTGCCCATTTACGAAGGATCGAAAATCATAAACAGTTGAGATGACATAGTCAAAATGGTTCAATGTTAGGCGACAAACATCTTAAACTTATAAGCGGACCTCTTAGGCAATTTTTCTTTTAAAATTACAAAAAAAAAAGTATTTTAATTTTATATAATTAAGATTTTAGTTGTAAATATAAAATTAAAATATTATTGTAAAAAAGAACAAAAATGAAACAACAAAAAGAACGACTAAATTGTCAACTTAATCTGATCAATTGAAAATTTTTTCCATATATTCTTATAAAATCATGATATTTTTTCTATATCCTCATAAAAATTATAATATTTTTGAAAAATGAAAGTTTTTCTCAAACGTCGGATTGATTTTGTTGGATAAGCTTGAAAAATTCTGTTTTTCTCAAATACATCTCTCAAAGAAATATTTGAGAAAAAAACTTTATTTTTCATAAATATATAAAAATTACAACTTTTGCAATAATTTAAAAAAATATCATGATTGTGTAGAAATCCACTGTTGACGTGTAAGACAGCCAAAACATATGAATAGAGGCTACTGAAGACTACTAATTGCCTGGATTCAAGGAATTGTTTGCAAATACACTCTACATTTGATGCTATTTGCAGAAACATCCCTAAAGGGCGTTGACCTAAAGTACACGACCTTCAACGCATATACATATGTTCTACAAAAGGCTACGTACATAGCCGGTATATAAAAATGGAAAAAGGGATTTTTTTTTTTTAAAAACAAACCAGAATACCAAAATCACATCAAAGAGTAGCTTTTCAGGGTAGCCCAGGCGGAGGAGGAAGAGGAGCAGGTTTTGGGATCACGAGAGAATGAAAAGCGCCTCGTGATGCGTTCCCCTGATGCCTCGACATCCCACCACCTTGGCCCCAGAGAGACGTGACAAATGCTCGAAAAGGATAGAAACAACACACAACCACCGCCTCTGGATTCCACTTCACCACTGACCGACTTCACCTTCTCATCTCTCTCATCTCTCTTTCTCCCTCTCTCAACTCTTGCGTCATTATTTAATTTTCTTCTCGTTCTCCTCCTCCTCGTGAGCAATCACCAGCCAATGCTACTCTCTTTTGCGCCTTGTCTTTGCCTTTGTCGAGTTTTTGACTGCTAAAGCGCCTTTGTCTTTTTCATGTCCCCGTTGACAATGCCAAGCATCTCTCTTGCCTCTCGGCCTCCCCTCTAATTGCAATTTGGCTCTGGTTTCCATGGTTGATTCACTTACAATGATATTGCTGGAGATCTGTCAGATTCAGAGGGCCCGGCTAGAAGTCAATCACTGGGTAAAAAATGACGAGTTTGAAGACTATGCCACGGTGAAATGCTTGATGTTTTAGAAACGGTGATGCTCCAATCATCTAACACACTGATGAATTGCTAGACCTTGATGATATCATATCATATATGTTGTACCGTTGATTCTCTCCAAAAAGAGAAAAAAAAAGCTTGCTCATGATTGATATCTTTTCAAGCTGCTCATAGCTTTTTCATCATCATCGAAGGCACACCACGGTGTTTTCTCAAGTGAAGATTTGTAGAAAATGGAAGGAAAGGCATATCAAGGTGATCTTTGGACTGTTTGTTTACAGAAAATGATTGTTTGTTAACCACTACTATAGTTGATTTCTCAATAATGGAAGATCACCTTGTTTAAAAAAATTACTCCTTTGCCTGATGAGACACCCTACGGATTACTGTGTAATGTAGGAAAAACCAGGTTATATACATGAATCTCAATTCAAATCCTTATGTATTTCATAAGTTGCAAAACTTTTTTATCTAATAATTTAAGCAAAATTTGGCAAAATATATGTTCTTATAAGGATCTAGGCAGTACACGACTCATCAATATATGCAAACAATATAGAAACATGTCATTTGCTGGTATATGCAATCCCTCAGCTAAAAAAAAAAGATTAAAAACTGTTATCAAAGATAATACCCTAAAGAAGAGAATGTATGTCTCTCTTACAAATGGCAATATAGACGAAAAAAAAAAGAAAAAAAAAGCAATGTTATAATGTAATATTTTTTATATTTAGCCTTTGCAGAGCAGATTAGGAACAATGAAACCCTAGATAAACATGCATGCAACAAAGATAAACAAGTTAATTTGTACAACACATTTGGAGAACACTAGTCATCCAATCTGAAGAACAACAAAGAACAAAAAAGCAAACCAATAAAGATTTGTTCAAAATTCCTACCGTACATATTATTAGATTAAATGAGAACTATTGTTTCATTATTTCGAAAGTGATTACAGAATAAGAGCATTTAGCTTCAGAAGAGGAGCACATAACAAGAGGATTATTACAACATGAAAACAAGAACATTAACATACAAGAAGCGATCCATGGGTGCAATAGCAAACTCAGAGATCATGGGGGAACACATACTTCGAACTTTTGATGCTTTCCTACCCTTGGGACAAGAGAAAAAGACAGTGCTACCAAAAGAATAAGACAGCATTTTTTCCTTTGCCTACGAAATATTCAAAGCAAGAGAGGGGGTGGGGGTGGGGGGGGTGGGTGCGCAATCCATACCAGTTCTTTTCCCCAAGTTCTCCTTACTTGGTTAGGGCAGCATCATAGGAGGAGGAGCTCATGCATGGGTCCAGCCCAGCCATGTTGAGTATTTCCCTATGGGACAATGCCCTAAGTCCCAAGAAGTCTCTGGTCAGCCCTTCGTTCCCACCACCACCACCGGTGCCCCCTACTTCCTCATTCCTCCTATGGATTCTTGCAATACTCCTCTCCATGGCACTTGTTCCTTCTTTTTTGGAGCCAAGAAACCCTCCAAAGGCGTCCTCAAAGCTGCCATCAAAGCCAGAGGCTTGAGGAAGAGGAGGGAGCATCATGTCATGAAGGAGTGCGGGTGGATCTGGTCCATGACCAAAACCACCACCACCACCACCACTCATCTCTTGATGTGAAGACAAGCCAAGGCTGGTGGTGTGAGTGGCCATGTGCCCTTGGGAGGAGGGCCGGCTCATTGTTGCACCCATTTGAGCTGCTTTCTGAAGCAATGCAGTGGCTGACAAGTGTGGAGACGCTGCCACTGATGATGATGAGCTTTGGAATGCGGTGGAGAGAGGAGCCTGAGCTTGGCTTTCATGTGAGTAGAGGGAAGAAGGGAGGTCCATGTGGTTAAGTGAAGTGGTCGTAGGTGGTGGACCTGTTCCTTGGCAGGCTAGCCATGGTGGTATGTCTGGTCTCATGCTGAAATGCTGCTCTCTTTTCAGTGAGAGTTCCTGGATCTCATGGGTGTTCATCAAGTTTGGGAACTCAGCTTGTAGGGAAGGGTGTGGCGCCGGCGTGTTGGGCTGAGAGAACAGCAAGGGATGGTGATTTATCACAGGGTTTGCAGCTGTGATTGCCCTTGCACTCTCTTCTGCCAATGCATCACAGAATGCCCTGTGGGTAATAAAGCTATCCCTCCTGCAAAACAAAAAAGGAACACAAAAATTACCCAAAAAATTTCCTTCTATTTCCATTCTCATCCTCATCTTCAACTTTTTATTTGAAAATTTACCTTGAGAAGAGGGTGCCACAATCACATCTGTATTCCCTGGTGCCACAGATCTTGGAGTGGGCTTTCCAATCAGATTGAACAGCATACTTCTTGGAGCACTTGTCACACTTCCACTTCTTCTCGCCATGCTTCCTGCTGAAGTGCTTCTTGATACCAGTGAGGTCACCAAGGGCTCTGGAAGGGTCATGGTGGACGCAGGTGACTTCAGGACAAATATACACCTTCTTCCTCACCTCCTTGCTGCTTCTCTGCTTCAGCTTCCATGGCAGGTTGTGGCCTCTCCTGTGGAGCTGCAGATTCTGGTCTCTTTGGAACCCTTTGCTGCAGATCTCACACACAAACCTGTTTGTTGCCATTAGGGTCTTGGGCGACAGTGCTATCACTTCTGCATCTGGGTCTGAGATCCAAATAAAAAAAAACTGTAAAAAAAAAAAAAAAAAACAAAACGCACAAAAATAGAAAACTACAGTTCATGAAATTGTTCTGTAAACCTGGGTTTCCTGGAAGACTTCTCTTCTTCTTGACTGGGTTTGGAGTGGGAGAAGCGAAGGAAGACTGCGGCTGGTTTGAGGAGTTGCTGGCCTCACCAGATGCAGATGTGAGATTTGACATGTTTTCCTCCACTTGATGTTGCTGAATTATGAACCCTTTCATCATCAACAGTACAAATACACTTATACACAGACAGGTAGGGAGGAGGGAGAGAAAACCAAGGAACTCTAAGTACTGAAACCGGATCTATATCACATAGATTCAAAAGCTACAGAAGAAGAAAGCATTCATCTACCAAAAGCATGGCATGCATCTATAACGAGTATCCCTCGAATCCACAAAAAGAAAAGCCGATGTGGTGCAAAAACCATCTAGCTGAATTTACAACAGAAGATGGAAAAGATCTAGCAAGGTTCAACTCCACCCCTGCTCTTTTGCTTGCCACAAGCAAAATTTTAAGAACTAACACATCAAAAAAGCACAAGAGAGACAGAGAATTTCAAGAGAAAACTAAAAGAAAATGGAGATGAAGTTTGCTTTTGGAGACTACCCAAGAAGAAGAAGAAGAAGAAGACAATTTGAAAGAAGAAAGAGAGAAGTGAGAAGAGAGAGAGAGAGGTGGGTATATGCGGATGAGGGGAGCAAAGTAACAAGTGTATAATTCTCCACCCATTTGATTTCTTACCTTCAATATACCCCCACAACGCTACAGTCCCTACTCTGACGTTGCACTTTCTGTCTTTTCCTTTGTTCCCTGCGCATATCTAGAAATTCCCTCCCCCTTCTCTCTCTATTCACATTCTCTCTCTAGATATTTCCCTTTCCTTTTTCAATATTTTACAGCATTGTAATAAGTGTTGCCATGGGATTTTCTCCGAGCCAATGTTTCTCATCGACAGATTCCCACTGAATCAGATTTCTTTTTTGATGTTTTTTCTTTGCAGCTGAAAAGAAATTTTTTACTAAAATTTCGTTGTTTTTATGAGAATTGAACATCCAATTATATACGTATGTAAAGAGATTAATCGTTGATCATTGATGTCAAATCACTGAAAAACAAATGTTGAGTCACTTCTCAAAGTTGATAGATGATAATAAGCCAGGTTTAAAATTTTAGCTCAAATTAAAATATCTAGATTTAAAATTTAATTTAAAATTTAAAATTATATTGCATTTAGTTCTACATATTATTTTTATTTTAGATTAATTGGTTAAGATTTTGTTTCAAATTAAAGTGTTTCCAATTCGAACTTTGGGTCTTATATTTATTTTTATTTTATACTTTAGGTAGTTTTTAAAAAATATTTATTTAATAGTTTTTTTTTAAAAAATTAAACTTAAAATTAAAATTAAAATAAATTATAAATTTAAAAAATAATTTAATCGAAATCAAAATAAGATTGATTTTAATCAAAATAGTCGAAATATATTAAACTTAAAATCTTGGCTGATAGCTCAAGCACCTATAAAGTTCCATCATCTTTCAAGTGGATTTGTGGATGAAGAAAACATAAAGAAAGGAGGCATGTGCAAACATGAAAGTAGAATATTATCTATAAATACCCAACTTTTGATGAGTTTTTACACAAAACCCCCCCCCAAAAAGATTAACCAAGTATCTATGTAAAGCCATCACAAAACAAAGGCTTGTAGTAGCCTTTGCATGAACCCATGGATGTGTCGGTGGACCCCCAAATTTCTTTCTTCGTTGTTTGAGCTGTGATGCAAATGAATAACAAATGAATAGTTATATACATGTACCCGCCTTTCATGAAAATAATTAGATTAATATTTTTTTGCATGCTTTTCCTAAAAAGCGAGAAAGTTGGGATGGAAAAGGAGGGCATGATGGGCTCTTCATACATTTCACATTGTTTTGGGGTGGTAAATAAAAAAAAAACACAACACAAAAGATGCACATCATTCACCTTTTCACCATTTACATTAGCATGATTGGTCCATTGATTGAACTCATGCTGGCATGCTCATGTCTCGCCATTTTAAACTCTATATTTTTTTTTTTTGCTGTATTCTCTCCTTGCATTAAGATAACACATTCTCTCTTATTTTCTTACTTTTCTAAAAAAAAAAATGAAAACAAATGAATCTTATTTCTTGATTTTCTATCGTAAATCTCAACAAAATTTTTTCTTTTGTGTTTTTTAAGTGTATCCGCATAGATGACCGCCAAGAGCATTCTTTGGGTTCGAGCAAAGTACCGTTGCAATTTATAGTTCGGATGACAACATCTCGCATCCATCTGTGGGATCATTTTGCACATACACCCCCTCTTAGAAAAGCTTAATTTTAAACTTTCGCATATAACCCCGCCTCAAATTTCTAATTCACATAATGCTAGCTAACCCTTCACCGTATGATCCTTCCCATTAAACAAGCTCGGTTGACTCGGTACCGCATCCATTGTCTCTCTTGTTGTCTGATTTCAAGTTAGTTATACATTAACATGAATCTGGACAATAATTTGGGAAAAATGCATTAAGATATCTTCGTAAACTACACAAATATCTAGATACAGTTTTAGGTGATGGACGATGATACAAGGAAGTCCCGTGAACTTGCAGCTTTTTTGGGTCTTTCGTGGAGGCAAATGGGCCACTTGTTCGCTTATTATTATGCATCTCTTTGTCATTTTCTCGTTACTTTCTCACTTAATTATGATTAACACATCATAATGTGCTAATAATACTTAGTTGCATGCTCTCCCAGCTCATCAGATCCTATTGAAAAAAATGGATTAAGATTACACCAATGAGTTTTTTATGTCATCGCGTGATTTGGAGCGGCTCGGATGTCCTTTGTTGGAATATGTAGCAATGTAGTGGCTGTCCCCGAAAAATGCCTTGAAAATCGTCGAGTTTTTTTAATGAAATTTTGAAATATTATAGATCTATAGGGGTGAAGTCGAGCATAATGATCCAAAGAACAATTAGGTTGAACGCGAACGCTGGTCTCTTTGGATTTGTTTTGCCGTATACATTAGGGTTCTCTGAACGACAAAGTTTAGTTCGAATATTGTCGATTCAGTATAAAAGGTATTGATTCTTTTCATTTATGTTTATATTTATGCTTGTTGTACTACTGATCGTTTTCTAGGTTTGTTCGAATATGATTTGCTTGAAATATAGAGCAAAATGCATGGTTTTGTCTCTGGTTCAAAGAGCTGCAAAAGATTTTAGCAAGAAGAAAACCCTAATTTTTGAAGATCGCAGAATCCATGTCTTTTGGACCTGTCGAGTGGAAACCAGAGCGCAGAATAAATGTGGTCGGCTTCCTATGCTTTATTGTGGTCCATTTCCTGATTTTAAAAAACAAATTTATTAATTATGAGTTGGCGCACAACTTAGCACATTTTTTTTTTTAATTCAAATTGTATTTTCACAAATTAAAAGTTTTTCTTTTTAAGCTTCACGAAGTAAAAGTCGGAGGAGATTAGACCTACAACAAATTTTATTTTTGAGATTTTTACGATCGGTCGCTAATATTTTAATAATTACATGTAAACCCTATCACAAACACGCCCACTTCTCTCATTACTTGTTTTACTCTGAATTTGTTAGCATGACCAATTTGGGGAAAAAAAAAAAAAAAGAAATCTCAGTGTAGTTTTTGTGATTTTATGGATTGTAGGGGCTTATGTGAAAGACTCTCTTCTTTGATATCACATGCATGACAATGATGAATTTGCATTGATCCCCTGCCCTGTTGTTCTTCACTTCCGTACCACTCGACTACTATTTTGACTCAAAATAAAAGAAACAAGTAAAAAAGCAAAATCCAAGTCAAATTTTCCCCAAATTCTCTGTTTCCGAGTTAAACTCATGCGGCAGAACAAGATCTGTAGTTGCACGTGAACCTTGCTTAAAAATTTACTTCAAAATATCTCTTTTAGAATGTTAAATTCAATTAATATAATAAATCAAGTATTAAATTATTTTTAAAATTTAAATCGATCAAATATACTTTTTTAATTATACATATCAGATAATCACTCGATATAAAATTGATAATATAATATTTATCCTCGTTATATAAAGCCAAATAAGAAATGAACAGGAAGCATTCAATGAACTCGAATGCATAAATATCTGAAAAAGGAAGCATGAGAGGAGTTCAATCCCAATTACAACTGGTCGAAGCAGGGTTCTGCGACAGCAAAAGCAGCAGATACATCAACAGAAGCTAAGAAAAAGAAAGGTAAAAAAAGGCGGATGTGGCCCCTGGGAATCACTTCCAGTTTCCCTGAAAACATCTCTTCAGATTCATGGAGCTTCAAATTTGGCTGAACCAAGGAGCCCAGACATGATGAATCCATCTCCTTGTCACCTTCCACATGTTCTCTAGCTTCCTCCTGCCCCTTTCCTGCTCTCCAACTTCAAGTGAATCATGCATCCTTTTCCCCAGCTGACATAACAACACTCGCTGCTGCAGAAAAAAACAAAGCCCATGCAGTAGTAGAAAACAATCAGACATGGAGGGGGAGGGGGGACAAGGTGACTGATGCTTCTGTTTGGGAGAGCTCTGGTTTGCTGGAGATTCCCATTCATTCCCCTGCTCTTCTGCCTTCATTTATTGAAGAGAAAGAGAGAATCGCTGACAATCTCTGTTGCTTCTGCTCTTGATTTGATACGCAATAAGTTCTCTCATTGTCAGTTGTGGAAAGCAGCTGATGATCAGCTAGTGACAGTTTTTCATGCTTGATTGGTTTGAGAAAATTGCATCATAAGATCTTTCATGGGGATTTTTTTTTTTTTTTTTTGAATCTGATGATATTTGGCATTGCATTCATGTTTCTTTCAGCAGTTGCATGAGTATGTGTACCAGTAAGGAAGCCATGTGCATGATGACAGGGAATCATGCTGTCGTGGCATGGAGCCAAGTCACGGGCCACGACATTTTCAATGCTTTATATCATGAAAGTTTCAATCTTCAACTTGATCTTCATCAGTTTTTACTGTTCTGTGTAATTTGCTCTCGTGATGCTTGATGCTGGTTGTTTCCGTCGGTCGCCAACTTAAACGAGCCACAGCGTTAGCCGCTGGTCACGGATGATGTTGATTAGTCGAAACCTCTCGGTAATCGTCCTCCATTAGGAAAATATAAACTTGATTTGGTCATAATCTCTAGCATTATGAACATTAGATATGTCGGGCAATTGGAATAAGTAGTCATCCTTCTGGCAGGACTACCGGACACTGCCGGTTCAGGCAGCGCAGGTACGGTTCCGAATGGATGCTGTTTATCAGTTGCGAACCGTATCACGGACGGACACCTGTCAGTTCTGGGCCCGCTTCCGTACGGCTCAATCCGCTGCGCGTCCGGACCAAAACGAATCCTGACTCGGATCAGTTTGGAGGCCTACAAATCGGCCCAACTTTTTAGACTGCGACTGGTCAATGAGCTGGGGCAATTGGGCCCTCAATGTGACGTCATTCTATTTTAATGATTTTTTTTTTTTTTTTCAAAATGTTAGAAGAAGATATCAATCAGTTACCAATTCAGAAAAAAAAATATTTATAAATTGAAGATTATTGAAGATTAAAAGAACAAAAATGCAAATAAAAATATTTAACTTTTACGATCATTTTTACAAGCATTAACGAATTCAGCGCAGCGTTTAAGTTGATGTTTTTTTGTTCCAAATAGTCATCGCATTAGCATGTAATGAACGGGCATGTAAAGGTGAAGGAAGGAGACAACAGCCAACACGAAGAAATAAAAAATCCACAGCATTGAGCAGAGCCATCTCGCATAGAAATCAACTAGACAAGTCCGCCATCATCCGAACGTTTGGTTCTAGGCCATTAAGCTTCCTCTAATCTTCCTCTCAACACCACCACGGAGTGGTTGCTCCTCCGCCGGATCTCTAATTTTCCTTGGCATATGGTTCAATCTCCATTTCCTCTAAGCATCGTCCGCTGAGTGTGGCCATACCCTCAATATTAAGTTTGAAAATGAGATGGTTCCACGATGATGCAGCAAAAAGGGAAAACAAAAACAAATGGCCTGCAGTTTCCCATCCCCGAGAACACAAAACACATGATCTATCAATACTCTGTCATCCCTGTTGAGCTACTTCGTTCCTTCTCAACACTTGGTAGTTGAGTAAAAGCCAAGTTAAGGATATTGCTTTGGGCAATACCGAAACTCTTTTGGAATCTATGATCACACTCGATTCATGAGTCATTTATAAAAATTTCTCGCTGAGAATTCCCCACATAATATCAGCTTTATCGCTCCCTCCAATCAAACCTCTTCCTGGAGAGAGTAGAAGACCAAGATAAGAAGTTGGGAGAGACCCAGACTTGCAGTCGAACACCTTAGCTAGCTTTTGTCCCATCTCTGCATTGCTGCCCAAATAAAAGATTGTGGTTTTTGAATAGTCGATTGACAACCATGTGAGATTAAGAGTGCGAAAACTAAACTTTTTGGGCTTGATTATAAATTATATTATGACGAGGAGTTTATGGCAAAATCCCTTGAAAGCCCTGCTGACCTCGATCTTTCCTTCTCTCTCTCTCTCTCTCCCTTGCGATTCGTGTCCGACAAACGAAGAGACGACGAGGGCAGATCTAGGATTTCGGCAACAAGCTCGGCGACCGCGAGAGAGAGGCTAAAGCCCAATTTTTTGTCATAGAACAGAGAGGATGTCGCCCTTCTCCATCAATCCCACGGCTTCGAGTTCGAATAGCCGTGACTCTTAAGTTTTACTCTTTTATCTTTTCCTCCTCTATTTTCTACAAATCATTACTTTAATTTAAACTAAAACTTGTGTAAATAAGTCCAATTGTTTTTACAAAATATTTGGTCTTATTAGGAGTTTTTATCCTTTGACTTTGACCTAAAATAATGATAAATATTTTAGATTTCTCTCTATACATAAATTTTGGCTTATTAATATGATTACCTTTAAGTCATGATTTTTAAGAATATTTTGGAATGTTATTGCTAAAATTAGGATGCTTTTGTGTTCAATTTTTTACCTAATTTGGTTTTATTCTAAAATTATAAGAGATCCATATGCATGAGTTGAAATTTGATTATATATGTTAAATGCTACAATCTTGAAAATATTGTGACATTAAACATGGGATTAAATTATATCCATTGTGACCGTGTGTTGTTAATTAAATCTTATATAATGCTTTTGAAGAGTATTAAATTAAGGGCCGAGGAGCTAATTATGCCAAAGAATTGAGTTCAAGTATTCGTGAGTGATTATTGTGATAACGGTACGAAAGAAGTTAATTTTTGCTTTCATATTTTAGGTTTGAACAAAAAGGCTTGAACTATTTTTTTTTAATCATGCTTCTCTATCATTTTAAGTTAGCAAATAAGTGACTATTAATAATTTTAAGTTAGCAATCTCAATTATAATTTTATATTATTTAGATGATCATGAACCATGAATATATGTAATATACACTTTGAATTAATTTTTGATATTTTAAAGATATTGTGAGAGTATTATGCCCCATTTTGTATTTATGTTATATTTAGTTGTTATAAAAATGTGAAAATCATGTATGTGAATTTACGAAATAGTTATTTACCTTTTAATTTTTATTCGGAGTTATGTATTCAAACTTGAAAACCATGCATCTGTTCTCGCATAAATTTTTTTTAATTTGTAAATATTTCATGGATATTAATGTTATGATTTGCATTTAATTGTATTGTCTTCCATTTGATTTTTATGTTATTTCAGTCATTCGAGTTAACAATGACTATGTTGACAAGTACTTATATTTCTACTAAAAATTAATTTTGTTATCAATCACGAGCATCAAAGTAACATATTACCGATAAGATTTCTTTCATGCAATATTCCTTATTTTTGTTTTAGCCATTGACTTCAAGTGTATCAATTTATGTATAATTTGGGTTATTAATTATTTGTATATCCACTATTTTGTGCAGGAGATATCAATCACATTATTGTTGATTTGATCTATAATTATCTAGATGAGTTTTTGCTTTATTAATTTAGTTTTTTTCTTGTTAAATTTATAAAAAAATTATATTTGTAATATTTGTTTTGAAGTTTTCAAAGGATTTGATTTTTTTCAATACTGATTACTGGTTTATAGTATATATTTGAAATATTATGTTAACATGAGATCATTTATCTTCTTACATGTTTATTCATTAGATTTGTATTCTAAAGTATCAATTAAGTCTGTGTAATAATATGAGAGTTTAGTATAAATTTATTTATTTTTGTAATTATTGGATATGTGAGTTCATTGTAAAATAATTTACAGCTATATAATTATATTGTCCAAGATTATTTTTGTGAGTCATAAATTTAATTTTGTGGATTATTATTTATACAAATTTAAGATTGTGATTTTGCATGCCTATAAAATTTTGACTTTATAAATATGCAGTATTGTCATATAATTAAGTATATAAATTTTGAGTTTGGAGTATCACAAAGAACATGATCCAAATCAATTTTGCCAAACAACAAGGTGTTGTCGGCACATTGCAAATTGTAGAAGCACAAAGCTGGACTTTTTCTTTAATCCCTTCCACCAAACCCTTTTGCATAGCTAAACTTACGTTGAAATTGACATTCTTAATTATACAAGAAATCATAAAAAATTTCATCATAGAAAATAAGCAGGACTATAAAATTAGACAAATTTATTAAATGCAGTTCAATGTTTTTAAACGATTTTTGATGTGTCAAGTTTTTTTAATTTCTCAAAGCAAACACATCTGTCAACAAATCAGCACTTGAATATGGAAAAGCTGCCACTAGAGATCAAACTGATATGCAATAGATATGTTACAAGCTTGTATGTATTTCTCTATAACTGGGGAACTTGCTCTAACCCCATAAAAAAACTCTAAAAGAAAACGAATTTTCGTACAAGAAAATGGCTAATAAGACCTACACACCAACTATCCAGGTAGGAAAAAAAATGAAGGAAAAAAGGAACAACTGAAATATGAGCAAAAGTTATGACGCTGTAGTATGCACACTCATCGCTGACGATTTCTTCTGCAACCTCCCCCTCAACTGCCTGATATTGGCTTCCACTCTCGCTGTGAAACCAATCTTCGTCTTCTGCCTCGCCTTCGACTTCTCCCTCTTCCACATATGCTGGTCCTCCACATCCTTTCTGTAGAATTTGATCTCCTGGATCACATGGTGGTCCAGTGGATTGAACATTCTTTGAAAGGAGATGTGGGCAAAATAAGGGAGGTTACATGTAGCAGTGACCAGAAGGGTTGCGGCCCAGTAAATGGGGGCAGGGGCAAGGGCGTCCATTAGTATCTGATAGGAATTCCCAGAGAAGAGGGGTGAAGATATGCCGTAACCAAGCAAGAACAAGTACCACGTAGCAATGCTGCCCCACACAAAGAGATGCTGGATCCATGTGAAGTGGCTCATGGTGAGGGCTATCTGCATGTTGACAGCCCAGATGATGCAGGTGAACATGGTGGTTCCGACTACGGCCATGTCCGCGGTTTGCCCACCTGAGCGGAATGCCTGATGATAGACAATGTGGATGTTGAGGAAGAATATGATGAGGGAGGAGTAGAGGCCATTGACCATCCATCCAATGATCCTCTGCCAGTCAAAGAATAAGTTCTTTGGACCTTGCTGGTACAATGCTGGAAACTGCAGAAAGTAACAAACAAAAATCAAGGCATCTGTGCAGCAGTTTAATAGAGAGAAAAGATGCATCATAAAAATTAGTCTGGTTATGTGAATTGATAGAGGCACATATGTAGTACACACAGAATCCTGCAAGAGAAACTGACCTGTAAGCAGACTTCAGAAGAAACATCTTGCTCAAAGACTCCAAGAGAAATAACAGGCAATGAAGTGAGAATGACATTGAATAACAGCATATACCAGTCATCATACACTGACTGCCCAGAGAAACCAGTGTATGCCTCAAAGTAGAAAAGCGTGAGGCCAAAGGCTATGTTCTTGTAGAAAAAATAACAGATCTGACACCATTTTTGAAAAGCCATAAACAATAAATGGTTAGAGAATTTTCTTAAGACATCTCAGCAAAGGATGGCATAGATATGCAAATTCAAAGGTCAAACAACCTTTAACTCTCACCATTTGTGCAATTCTCTTATAGCACCAGTGCCCATGGACAACAAGAAGCCGCTCTAGGAACCGAAACTGTGCAATGGAGAAGTCACTGGCCATCACAGCCTGCAGAAATGAAAACAATAAACATACTAGCATTTTACTATGTCCTTCTATAAATGCTAAAAATTGGACTTAGGTAACAAGTAAAAACAAGTATGCTAGTGAAGACCATAGGAATAGTGTTGTAGATAAAGCATTATTGATGCTCGTAACCAACCTGCATTCCTTCTACCCCACTGATTCCAACTCCAATATCAGCCTCTTGAATCATCCCAACATCATTTGCTCCATCGCCTATTGCTAATGTAGTTTTGCCTGTCCCTTCTTTAACCAAACGTGTCACCTACAGGAAGAGAGTTTTTGTTCAATTGGTAATACTTGATGCATTTGGTCATGCCTATATCAGTACAGAACAACTAGTACCAGAGCTTTCTGCTTTGGGGAGACCCTGCAACAAACGACAGATGCACAATCAACTGCCAGATGCAGAAACTGATGCTTCATATCATCCTCCAATGCATAAGTCAATGTTTTGCCATCAATGATTAAGGCAAAGGCTGCATGAGGATCCTTCTCAAGCTTGACCATTTGAGAGCCATTGGCGATTTGCATCAAGATGTTCTCCTTTGCAGCCTAATTTAATTGCAAGAGAAAAAACTCCAAATATTGAAAACAACTTCAACCAAACAAGCAGAATAACAATGGTGAAGAGAGCCAAAATTATTGTACCTTTTTGGCATCTTGTGCTATTGAGTCTGTGTTCATTGTGGTTATACAGATCTGTTTCATGCCCTGCCTCAGTAAACTGCAAGCAAATCTGCAGAAAAAAAAAATGATCACATTTTAAGTACATGTATCAATTTATGGCATCACAAACTCAAATTTGGACATGAGTCATACCCTATATTTATTGCAGTCTCCATCTTATCACCTGTGAGAACCCAGATCTTTAGACCTGCTTGTGCTAGTTTGTCGATGCATCGTGGAACCTGAAGGTGATAAAAAAGATAAACAGAAATATGAAAGTGAAAGAACCACCATTTAGTTCTAGAAGCAATCCAATTGAGCTTACCCCTTTTTGCAATTTGTCCTCCACAGCCGTTGCGCCAACAAGAATTAAATCTTTTTCAATAGTATCGGAAACACATTCAAGTTGGGATTCTCTATCTGGTCCGATAGTAGTCTTTGCTTTGAGAAATTCTGTATTCCACTGAGCATACTCAGATTCATCAAGCTTCCGATAAGCTAGTGCCAATGTCCGCAAGCCTGCTTCTCCATATTCATTCAGGTGTTTCCTTGTATCTTCCTCATACATCCTTCCATTTTTTGACAGTCTATCGAAAATTATACTGCAAGTTTCAAGAAAAATAAAAAAGCTAAGAACAAAATAAATAACGAGGCACAAAAGTAATTTGCATATAAATACCCATGCATGCAATGATCTAAGAAAGACAGTTAAGCACAATATAAGATTCAACTCCACAACAATTTTGTTTAATAATAGCATAAAGTCATAAAGATTTGTAAGGACACCAACAGACCTGTCTGCACCTTTGCATAGAAGAAGAATCTGCCCAGTCTCATCCCGAACAATTACTGACATCCGCTTCCTTTTGCTGTTGAACTCCAAGAGGTTGAGAACTTTATACTCCCTGCAAAATAGCTGTCTTTACAAGTTAAAATACTAGAAACCTAAAGGAGTACATGTCCATACAAGCAACTAAAGTATCACAGAGAATTCATGTCCATACCTTTCTATTGGGGTTCCAGAAGAAGGGCAACTTTCCCGGATAAAGACGCTTGATTGTGTTCTTTTACAGAATTCAAACCCAAATTCTCTAGCTGCAATGAGAAAAGCCCCTTCATCTGGGGATTCTGCTTCATATGTAAATCCACCTGTTTCTTCATTTAGCTCAGGAATGGCAGTGTGACATAGTGCAAGTATCCGGAAAAATAGAAGTATGGTTCCTGCATTGGGCTCCCTTGACCAATTTCCATACATAAGACGATCATCATCAAAGCTGAAACCCTTTATTGCAGGCTTCTGAAACTTTCTGCTCTTATGTGAGATCTCCCTTTCTGGTTCAATTTCTGGCACTCCAATTTTACAACCATTGTCCTCCCATTGCTGCTCATGAGAATGGGAATTTTCTGATGCCATCTGCTTTGCTGCAGCAATTTCTACTTCACTGGCATGCACACCATATGAAACTCCAGCAATGGAGCATTTCAGGAAATCCATTCGGTTGCAAGTCAAAGTGCCTGTTTTATCCGATAGGATTGTGTCCACCTGACCAAGCTCCTCATTTAAATTTGAGGTCCGTGCTTGAGCAGGATTACCTGTTTCATCGTCATACATCTGTATATCATGGTTGATGAACATGGCCTGTAGCACCTTGACAACTTCGATTGAAACATAAAGTGAGATAGGTATCAAATATCCATACAGTATAAGAGCTGTAACTAGATGGAAAATGCCAGATAATGCAGGTTTTGATGGATCATACAAGTTTGTAGTGTTCTTTGGTTGCAGAAACCACCAGTTTGGCATCTTATACTTCGTCACCACTGCAAAACCAATTGAACTGATCAATGAGATCAGAACAAGAAGGGTAAAGAGGATGTATATTATGTAATCCATCTTCCTCTCAATCCTGCTTCTTTTGGATGGAGATTGAGTTGCATTCTGCATGACTTTGCTATCATGCCCAGTGAAAATAACCACTCCATAGATATAAGAAGTGTTCCTTAGCTTTGAATCTCTAAGCAAAATCTGATTTGGATCAAGAGCATACACCTGCCTCTCATACTCAAAATTGCCCACAAAAGTATAGAGGCTAGGATTCGGGTCTTCACAATGAATAGTGCCACTGAAGTCCTTGAAAGTCATATCATCATCCAATGGCAAAGTAACCTCCAAAGACCTCTTAACCTTCAAGTTTGTCTCTCCATCCAAATTCATCGTCTCCACATAGCAGATTCCATCCTCATAGCTCGATGAAAGCAAAAGCAAATCAGCCGGAAAGAACTGGTCCTTCTCAACCTTCACAACATCTCCAACTCGAATCTTCTGCCAATACTTATACCCAAACCTACCTTCTCCCCTATGAACATAAACTTTCCGGCTATTAACCTTCATATCCTGGATAAACCTCCGCCAATCCTCTAATGCCTCTTTCGCCATACTGAGTCCAACAACAAAAGCTAAAGGAGCGATCATGCTGATGGCAGAGAATGGGGTTATAGGGGTAAGCGACAGCATTGCAGCTAAGAGAAAGTAGAGGTTGGCAACACGACGGAACTGCTCGAAGATGGCTTTGGGGAGGAAGGTGATGATGTTGTACTTGGTAGTGGAAATGTAGTTGGTTGGGTATTTCAATGGTTTTTTTCGATGGAGTCGGGGCTGGTTGCAATGGACAATTCGGGAGTAGCCAGGGCCCTGAAGAGAATGCGGGGCCTCAGGGTCTAAGAGAACGTTTGGGCGGATACAGGAGAAAGAATAGAGCTTGCTCCATCGGAGCCTCCCACCTGTCCGAGCCATTGCCGTCAGCTTCTTCTTGAGCTTTCTTTAGCTTAGTATCAAATGGGAGTTCCTTTGCTCATATCTAAATTTCTGGATTTTCAAGCAACGCATCAAATTTCAATTCTTTGAGTGGTCTGGCCCGAAGAATCAGATCCCCAGAAGTGGAATCAACAGATAACCCCGAAAAAATCGGAAAAAAGAAAACAAGACAAGATATTGGATTGAAATCAACGACTCCAGTTCCTTATTATCAGCTAATTCAGATAAGCACGAGGATTTGGTGAAAAAAAAATACAAAAAAAACAAATAAGACAAATTTGACTGGCATTAACTTTCAGCAATACAGATTACTTCTAATTAAGAAAAGAAGAACGCTCATTTCTAAAAAGCAAAACCTAAATCTGTTGTATAGCAATACCGGCACCTCCAACTACCAAAATCCAGCAATAAATACCATGAACAAATCCACGAAAAACCCACGCCAAGTTGCAAAACCGAGAATAAATAAAAAACAAGAAAAACGAAAAAGAAACACCCAAGAGCGAGCAAGATCCAGCACTCGAGAGCGAGTTCGAGGAAACCACACCTGAGACCGACAGCCAATGCGAGCACGATCTCGTCCAACTTCCTCCTCCGGCGAGCTCTCCGCCGTCGGATCTGCCTCGGAAGAAGTGCGACGCGGCGAGCTCCGCCGGGATCTACAGCGAGAGCAGGTGCGAGCACAGGCCAGGCGACTCCCGGTGTTAAAAATCGCAAAACTTTTCGGAAAACACCCTCACACAAATTAAATCACATCCTTTTTGAAAATTTAACTAACTTGAAAATAATAACGATATTTTATTGGGACTTGAACAGAAACACGCTGCATTTTGAAGAATACGAGGGCGAAGTGATGTGGAACGCATTTTTTCGCCACTAAGCGGGTCCCACGGATTCGACTGGCGTTACCGGATTTCCAAATTGGATCCGTCTCATCGGGTTCGGCTCCTAATCCGGACTCCCGAGTCCCGACACTATTGTTTTTGTTTGGTTGGGTGTTGTTTCGATATCGGATGCTAATAGTTAGATTCCAACCCGAATCCGACCGCCTTGAGGCACTTGGAGAGTTGGTGGGGCCGATAGAACAGTAGCACATGGAATCCGTGTGAAATTCTGCGTGGCACGTGTCATAATTCTATTGGCTCTGCATGGTTGTAGTGGACAAGAACCTACAGGCGATCTCACGAGCAAGAAGGGTGTGGTGTCGACTGACGGGGGTCCCAGCCAGGTGACAGCTTGGCACTTGACGATTTTTGCTGTGATGGGAGCATAATTTTGAAGCATATGGGGTTGTTTCTGAAAAAAGAAGAAAAACAAAATTTTTTTAATATATATTGTTTACATTGTTCAGATTCAATTTTTGGTGGTCACGTTCGTTATTAAAAGGAAATGTTAGTTGGGAGGGACGACCAATGATTATCTAAGATTTGTATCAATTTTAAACCTCGATTAATTTAATTCAAATAAGATTAGACGGGGAATCACTGACTTAAAAATTGATTTAAATAAAGCCATTCGTCTGTTTCTTAATTTTTCTCGCAATATCGTACACAATGGCTTAAAACATATTGGAAATTTTGGAATTAGCAAAATATTGGCGTGATGTGGAAAAATTTGAACTCTGAGGGGGTTATATGAGAAATTATTTTTTAAAATTTTATCTACCATGTCGTCCAGGCTGCGTGAATGAATGTCTAAAAGCATTGAACATCGGGAGTCAAATGTGCTGAGTCTTGCTCTTGGTGTGAGGGTCCTTTTATAATTTTAATTGTTGTGCTAATTTTGCGTGCAAAGATAAAAATAAAATTAAATTTAATGCTGGTCCCGAGAAATTGTCTAACACGCTTGACGTGAACAGAACGGCTTCCGCCCTTGTCATCAAATTTTATAAATGTTCATGCATTTTGAAAGGATATTTAATAATAAGTTTTGTATGTACAATCGTTAAAAAAAAAATTAAATTATGTATTTTTCATTATTTTTAATAAGATTTTAAATCATTCGAATACAAGTAGTCTGAAAAAAAATACCAATTATGATTGAATTAAAAGGTAAAATATTTATTTTATTTTTAACTTAATATATTTCTTTCAGTGTTGAAGATGATATTCCATGCACAAAAAAAAAAAAATTTTAAAATTTTAAATTTAAAGCTTTTATTTTAGTTGTAGTTATTGCTAAAAAAATTTTCCTAAATGGTATCTTATTAATTCATAATTTTATTTTATTTATAGAAAAATTTTCAACAGCTATAATAGGAGTATTTTTGTCTTTTAATTATAACTATTGAGATATATACTAAATATGTTTTATGTAAAAAACAATTAAAATTTTAATAAATAACAATATTTTTTATTGTGAATTTATGAAAAATCACCTATCTTATTACTATTATAAAAAATCACTCACATTCTATTATAAATTTACAAAAATAACCTCAATCAAAATATTCAAATAATATTTTTTAAATTAAAATTAATATAAAAAGATCAAATTATTCTTATTTAGTTTTGATTTAGATAATTATTAAATTAATATAAAAATAATTTATTTTACTGTAGTTTTGTGAAAAATTAGTTGTCTAATATTATAAAATTGAGAATTTAAAATTTAATTTTATCAAATCAATTGTCGGTATTTGTGAACTAGCTGTTCAAAATAAAATAAAAATCAAAATAAATTAATTTTTAATAAAATTAAATAAAAAATATTTTTAAACTATTTTAGTTAAGATGATTTTTTTGTAAATTTATAAATAAAATGAGTGATTTTTTGCTAATAGTGATAATGTTGGTAATTGTTTCCTAAAAACTTAAAATAAATTTTTTAACTTGAAAACTTGAAACCTCGTTGAAAAGATAAGAATTATATATAATTATTTTTTAAAAATAAAAATTATAATAATTTATCTATTTTTAGGGGATTGAAGGTAAATTTTTTTTAAATTATCTCATTTGTTTTAAACGTTAAAAAAAATTCCTATTTTAAATTATGAGACAAAATTTGAAAGTGCGAATTCAAGACTTAAAAATATTTTATTTGTTATGAATTAAATGTTTCAGTCTCGAATATGAGTCAGCTGAGAATAAAATTTCAGACTCCCGCGATCATCTCGTCATCCATTTGATCCAAATATATAAAGGAAAAAAAAACGAAATTGGCCAAATATTATAGATATATCCAAAAAAAACTGACCATGGACGAAAGAAAGACAAAATAATAGGACCCGTCTGATTTGAAATCAGGATCAGGGATAGTCTATTTCAGAAATTTCTTTTTATAAAATTAATATTACTTATTTTACACTATTATTAAATTAAATTATTATTTTTAAAAAATAATTTTTCGAATTTTAAATTATTAAAATATTAATTTTGATAATAATATATTAATTTATAAAAAAATTTCAATAATCTTAATTCTAATTCTAATTTTGATCCTCAACCAAAGGGTGGTTAGGAGTCGAACGATGCGTAAACGTAGACGACGTCCGTAACAGGTGTGGGCCCCATGTTATTCATGAAGTGACACGCTAGGGGCTATTTGGTAATAGCTCGAATTGACTGAACTGAGAGATTCAATTTTCTCAATTTGACTATTTGGTTGTCAATTGAAAATTCGGAATTGAGTGAATTCCTAATTCCGATAATTCATAATTCCGGGTTTAAATTCGAGATTAGAGTGGCGAATTCGCAATTTGGATCCGAATTTAATGGGCCCACCACTAGCCGAAACCATAATTCGCCCCTTTAAATAACAGCCGAATTCGGAATTCCGGTCACCCGAGCCCCGAGCGCCTCTGCCCCGAGCTCGAGCGCCTCTGCCCCGAGCCCGAGCGCCGTCGTCCCCGAGCGCGTCTCCCCCGAGCCCCGAGCACTTCCAGTCACCCGAGCCCGAGCGCCGTCGTCCTCGAGCGCGTCTCTCCCGAGCCCGAGCGCCGTCAGCCCCGAGCGCGTCTCCCCCGAGCCCGAGCGCCGTCAGCCCCGAGCGCATCTCCCCCGAGCCCGAGCGCCATCGTCCCCGAGCGCGTCTCCCCCAAGCATCTTGATCTGAAATTTTAGGTATTAAAATGTACTGAGCTAACTTGTTTGGATTATACTCATTATGTTCTCAAATATGATGTTTGACTAAATATTATAGAACGGGTTGCATAATCTACCGTGATTCAAATTTTATTTGAGGTGGAATGAACACATCACACTGTAAAGAAAATGCTTGCAAAATGAAAGGTGCTAGAGAGGAACACATCTCAAGAAGATAATCACATTGTCATTCTCATCCACTTGGTCTGGGCTTTAGCAGTAAGTGCCTTTTTTTGAGGTCTGTAAGGGTCCGTTTGGTTCGATTCCGAATTTAGGAATGGTAGAATCCTGGGAATTGAGTGATTCTGGAAAATTGAAGGAATTGAGGGAATTAGATAATTACAGTATTTGGATGAGTATTTACTGTAGAGAATTGGGAATTGTCAATTCCTTTCCGTTATTTAGTTGATAAATGGAATTGATCAATTCCATAAGTTGTTGAATTCTTGTGTTTGGATGAGTTTTTACTGTAAGGAATTGAAAATATATTAAAATAATTAAAAATAATAAATAATTTTAAGAAATAAAAAAAAGAGTATGTAAATATCTTATTATAATCAATTACAAATTTATTTAATATAATTTTGTTATTATCTTCTAAAATAATTTTTAATAAATATAAAAAATATATACTTATTTTTGAAAATAATTAATATTTAAGTAATTTGAGTAATAAAATAATTTTAATTTTAAAATTATTGAAATAATTTTAAAAATTAATAAGATTTTACAAAAAGACAGAAAAATGAAAGGATTTCAGTTTCACTATATGTACAAATATCATAATAAATATTACGATGATTTGTATCTACTACAGAGACAACTTAATATATTAGAAAAGACATCTTAGCAAGTTAATACAAAAGTCCGCTCAAAAGATGGTTAAATACATAATTTAACTTAACAGGTTATTACAAAATATATAACTACATACTTATATCATCCATAAACTCCTGAAACCACTCAATTCTGTCCTCATCAGTCATACCATCAACAAATGTCATGTCATCAATCTCGTCCTCATGTAAACGCCTACATGCAAGTTTCAGAAAAGGCTTACTAAATCGTTCTCCCTTGAACTTCATCAAAGTTGGATATACGGCTTTATTCCAAGAATCCTTTCCAGCTCTTTGAAGGAAGGATGCAACTTGACGCATGCTGATCATCAACTCTTCCATCATCCTCTGATCAAGAGTTTTGCCTTTGCGCTTACGTGACCTCGATGTATTCTCTGAAGAAGAGGCTTGTTGTTTACCTTTTGACTGACTACCAGTAACATAGTTGGTAGAAGGTCCCTCTCTATCAGCTGCATTCTGAGTATCCTCGTCTAAAGAATGTTGTTGTTGAGCCTCCTCTCTATTAAAATCTTCTCCAAAATTGTCAAATGCAGATTTAGCCATACTGCCAGTAGCATAGTCTGATCCACAAATCAGGAGCAACTCCTCGTAAAATGGTATACGTGTGTTCAAAATATGTTTAGCTTCCGGAATTTACTGCAAGATTATATTTAAAATATATTAGATGTAACCTGAATTGATAATATATTTAAAAAATAAAAAAATAGAAAAAATATATTTCTTTCTTACGGCTATGATATCAACATAGACTTGTCCGGATGCTGTGATCATCTTCTCATCTTCAATCCACCCTACCCCACTAAAGTCTTGTACTTTTTTAATGACTGCAACTCGCTTCTTTAATGTCTTCTTATAATGGCTTTCAACATTATCAGCGTTGAACTCAGTATTGAACTGTGCATTCACAGCATTTGCAGCTGTGACAAATGCTTGCCTCTTGAAAGACTTGTCTTGCTTTAAACCTGCATGCACTTGTCCAACTAAAAAATTAATAAGAAACTCAGAGTTGCTTTTAGACCACATTTTATGTGATCTATGAATCCTGGCCTTGGTTGTTCTTTGTTTCGCAACTGCTACTTCCAAGTTAGGACTCCTGTTAGAAAGTGAGTTGGAGGAGTCCAGTGCTTTATATCCATCTGAGTCCATACCTTTTAAACAATAATATAGGTTTTAGTAAACAAGTATAATAATACATACACATTTAATATAAAGAACAAGTATCATATCAAGCAAAAAATAATTTATTCATACATTCTAAATTGGCTTTTTAATATTTTTAACACTATAAGTGTAACAAATTAATGAATTAACTTTAAAAATCTGACCTGATCAACAAATTGATTTATTGTGGTCTAATATGTTTCTTCAGCCCTTCTCTTCACCAGACGCTGCAAAATTTCAATATAAATACACTTATTAAAAAACCCTCATCATTAAGATATTTACAATGAGATAAATTAAACTAATATTTCAAAATATTTATATTTGACAGTCATAAATTTAACGATTTGTTTTGTGTGGTTCTAGATGTTTGGATAATGTGAGCGGAGTGATAAATTCAAATCAATGATTGGTGTCAGTGGGTGTACCATGAGACACATTCACAAATGTTGCTTTCAACCTGCAACCAAATTTGTTGTAATTCAAAATTCAACATATGAGAAGCTATTTGGACACTTCAACTCATAGGCAAGTAGGCCATTCAAGGGACACTAACCACATTGTCTTACAATTGTTCTACTTGTTAAATGAAGAAGACCAACTAATGACAACCAAAGTTGTAAGAAAACAATATTCCCTATCCAGATAATCAAATTTTAAAATAACATATTATAGAAAAATTAAAACCTATAGTGCCAAGAAGATATCAGAAAAATAATCCATATACTGAGTGAACTAAACTGGTTGAAACTAATAGAATGACAAATCCATAAGCTGTTGAAGTAGAAGAAAAACCCATTCATAAAGCCTCCTTTTTCTATACCAGGTAAAATACAACCAAAGTTTTTAGAGAAACTTACTCTAAATTTCCTATCAGAGAAACCAAAACATCAACCTACTGTGGTTCAAAAATGCTGGATGATCGAAGTTAACATCAAATCTAAATCATGTCAGCAAGGTACACATATTATGATACAAACAGAGAACAAGATTTTGGCTTATGAACGAAGAAAAACAACATGTCTTCTTTCCATAGGCCCGTGATTTCATACAATTCTCTGTGTTTTCCTTGTCTACGGCAATGATGAAGAACCAATATTAATAAGTGTTTTCTGCAACTAAAGCACTCTGTTTCTTGCTCTCCCGATCCGATCATCTGTAATCCAACCAAAAGAAACCATCAAAACAGATCAAAAAATGAGTAAAAATGGCACCTTTATCAAAATTGGAGATCCGGAGAAGACGAGCTCGGGAAGACGAGATCCGGAGAAGACGAGCTCTGGAAGACGAGATCGGGAGAAGACGAGCTCTGGAAGACGAGATCCGGAGAAGATGAGCTCGAGAAGACGAGATCCGGACGAGCTCGGGAAGACAAGATCGGGGAAGACGAGATTCGGAGAAGACGACCTCGAGCTCGTATTCTGATCAGCACCTCTGGAAATCATGGGAAATGGGAGACGGGAAAACAGTGAAAAACGATAGGAAAACACGGGAAACGGTGTTTTCCCATCGTTTTCGCCGGGAAAAAAAAATCGAAATCGGAGGAATTAGGAAATGGCTGATTCCCCCGATTCCGAATTCTAGGAATCGAAACAAACACGGGAATGGAGGGAATTGGGCTCTCAATTCCCTCCATTCCCCCGATTCCCGGAACCGGGAATCGAAACAAACACATCCTAAGTGTCTGGACTTTGGTCTTTGGCTTGTCTTCACTCGCGGCAAATCTGATTCCCACTTAACTCCCCTCCTTGTACAACTTGGCCTTAAGTTTGGTGCCACACATCACCAATTTCTGTTTTTGTGCAAAAACAGTGAATGATTTTGATAATTTAGTTACTGCTATTACTACCAATATTATCTATGATTGCAGCAAGAAAGCATATAACATTTTTTGATCTCACATGTTGGTCGTGTAAATAGCTTCTTACAGAAAGAGAAGGGGAAGAAAAAAGTCGACTCCGTCTCCGGTTCGTTAACGACAATTATTTCTTTAATTTCTAATATATAATATCTTATTTTTACTTGATATAAATATGATAATAAGCATGTGTATGTTGAAATTAAATTTATTATTTTTCAGTAATTTCGATCGATGAATGCTGACGAGGATTTAGAAATGCTAAATATTCAAGTTGGTGGTTTTACTGTTATAATAGTTCTGTGTATTATAATTGAATTATTGACGATAAGAAAAAGATCTCGTTTATGTATTAAACCGGTTGTCAATAGAGAGATGCTTAGGAAAAGTATGTTTAAGCATATATTATGTGGCGGGAGGCATAATTGTCGGGAGTACTTGAGGATGAATCTTACGGTATTTTTAAATTTGGCCAACATGTTAAGGGACCGTAACCTTCTGCGTGACACACGATATATAATTGTTAAGGAACAACTTACAATGTTTTTGCATTATATTGGTTTTCATTTAAGGAACAGGAGTATGAAGATAGTGTTCGTGCGTTCGGATGAGACAATTAGTCAATATTTTAACATGTGCTTGCGAGATATATGTAGAATTCGAGATGAATTCATGTCTCAGGCAGTCTCCTCGACAAATACAGTAATTCTGAACAATCCTAATTACTATCCGTGGTTCAAGGTATGTTATTCATAATGGTTTATTTTTGTCAAAAATGGAATATATGTTTTATTTCTAACTATTTATATCATGTAGGATTGCATTTGTTTGATTGATGGAACCCATATTCCTGCAAAAATTCCATCTGACATGGTTGCACGTTTTCGAGGGCGTAAGGGTATCACACAAAATGTACTAGCAACAACTGATGCTGAATTTAGATTTCTTTATGTCTTGGCTGGTTGGGAGGGATCGACGAATGATTTTACTGTTCTAAAAGATACTATTACTCAACCTGCACGCAGTGGATTGAGACAAATAGAATGTAAGATTTGTAAGTTATAAATAGTTTGGCGTTTGACTGGATTTTATTTTGATCTTATTAACTCTTTTTTAGGCAAATACTATCTTGTCGATGCCGGCTATACAACAATGGCTGGTTTTATAGCACCATATAGAGGTGTCAGGTATCATATGAAAGAACATGTCCGACGTACACCACAAAATGCAAAGAAGTTATTCAATTACTGATATGCATCATTAAGGTCCAAAATTGAACGTGCTTTAGGTATATTGAAGAACCGATTCAGCATATTGGCCGAGACTCTATTTTTTCCATTCAGCACTCAGGTTGATTTGGTTTTGGCATGTTGTGTCGTACACAACTACATCCTTATAGTTGATCCTCATGATTAATTGTTGAATAAGGAACCAGTAGAATCGTTGTCTGATGAAGATGAAGATGAAGAAAGTTTTGCTGAAGAAGAGGAGCCGTTGTGTATAGGTTCCACTCTCAGGGAGCAACGAGAAGAGAACCAGAAGTGGATTCAGTTGAGGGATCAAATAGCTACTGAGATGTGAGAGGATTACAACAATAAGTAGACTTATTCTTTATGTGAACATGTGTTTCATTATATTATTTGTGTTTTAAACTTTATATAATGATTTATTTAACATTCGATTATTGATTGTTGTTCGTATAACTGTTTGTTATAATTCTATATTGTAATTTATGTGAAGTTGAGGTTTGCAACAGGACAAAAAAATTAGATTATTTTTTCTGTTTTATTTAAATCAATTATCCTTTATTTTTAAAAAATAAGATATTATCAACATGTAATTCTAATATTATTTATTTTTAAAACCTCAAAAATATGTCTAATTAATTTATTAATTTAATATCTATATTTATTTTAAAATTAAATACAGAAAATGTCTAAAAATGGGGGTAATCTCACCTATTAAAAATTGGGTGATCATATCTCCAATTCCAAATTCAACCAAACACTGGAATTGAGGAAATTGGCGAAATTTATTAATTTCAATTTACATTCCAAACAACCGAATTCACGGAATTGATTGAATTGACAATTCCTTTTCTTTACTCAAAAAGTACATCCAAATACCGAAATTATCAATTCGGTCAATTCCCTCAATTCCCCGTAATTGACCGAATTGACAATTCCCTCAATTCCGAAACCCGAAATTATCCAAACGGGCCCTTAAGCTGGCTTCGCAAATTAGCACTGGATCCTGTTACATAATAAAAGAATAAATAGCATATATAAAGCTGGGAGGGAAATAACTTTTTTATTTTTTATGATAATGGAATTAGAAACCCATACATTAAAACATCAAAATGATCTATTTAAATAAGCTGAATACAACTACTAAACTCCTATTTTTATATCACTATTAATTGAAATCTAAAGAGTAGGGTCACTAACAACCATTCTATGACTTATTCAATGAGTAAGAACCAAGATTAACGCCAATATTCCCTCTTAATCCTGATTTTGTAATGTAGTCATTCTCAGCATATGACAAAGACTTCATATTTATAGTACACCAACTCAATCTTTCTTTTGTCAATCTAATCTTTAAGAAAATAAAAATGCATATCAATATGCTTATTTCTTTTATGTGTGACCCGATGTTTGGCCAAGTTGATTGTAGAATATTGCTTAAAAAAATTTTCTTTACAGGCTCTTCAATTAGGGCATAAATTTGACTCATCAAGTTACGCAACCAAATTGCTTGACATGCACTTCTTTAATGACCATAAAAAGGCAGTAGTTACAAAGTTAAAAATAATACTAGAGGTGCTTCTAATTACTATTATAATAGCCTACAAGTGTTGAATTTTGGGTGTCTCGAACTCGGGTTCGAATTTGAGTTAAAGTATAAATTCAAAATTGGATTCAAATTTATAATTGATTTATAATATTAAGAGTTATAATTAGAGTAAAACTCAAACTTAATAAGAACATATAAATATTCTAGTAATACATATGATTTAACGGGAGCAATGCTAAGATTGAATTAGAGAGAAATAGAGAGAAAGAAATACAGAGAATAGAGAGGAAAGAAAAAAAGAGAGTGTCGGCTTTCATGTATAGACATTTTTAATGCTTCCTAGTGATTGCTCGTGGTGTTTTATTGAAAATTCTCTGAAGTGTAGGCATTGTCAAAACTTGGTAAAAGAGTTTAGTTAAGTAAGAAAGAGTGCAGTTTTCTTGTAAACTCTTGTAAAACTTTTTTATAGTGGATCTCTCGCTCCCTCCGTGAACGTAACCAGATTTTTGGTGAACCACATATATCACTGTATCTTTTCTTATTATTTTCTTTTATCTTGTATTATTTCTCACTTCTTGTGTTATTTGAGAACAAGATAATTCGTGAACCTTCTGCTGCAAATCCCAACATACAAGAGCATATTTGCTAGATGAAGAATAAAGCAAATCAAGATTATATATGCCCTTTTTGTATATGATGGACTACTTGTATGGTAATCTCCTAATATTCTTGTTTCTTATCTATTCAGCTCCATTCTATTAGAGTTTGATCTAGTTGTAGATTCTATAGTTGATTGAATATCTCCACTATTTGGTGAAGCTGTATGACATTTATAAATAGATTTTGAATTCTGACATGTGGATCTTGGCATCATACAAGACTGAAAATTATTCCATACATTTTGAATTAGGTTCTCTGTTAATATGTTTATTCTTTGTTGAGATTATTCCATTAGAGCTGGACATAGTAATTGAATATTGGAGGAGTTGAAAGAGTATCAAATTGGAATAATATAGTGGGTCGGATACCAAACCATCCCAAAAGCTTAAGCTTATGAGATATGTGTCATTTTTCAATATATATATTAGATTCTATCTATCCAATATTTGATATGAGACTAATTCATCACACTTGACATTATAATAATCTCCCCCTTTCATGTGTGATTTGATCACATCAAATTTAATACTCTTAATCATCAGTTTCACTGTGTGATCCATACTAATGAATTTTTATCCTATTTTTTGATTTTTTAAAAAGAGACTAATATATAACTCAATTTAGTCGCATCATCAGAGTAATTTTGGTCTTAAGAGTTTGCACAGATTTGAACCTGAAGCTCTGATACCACTTGTTGGGAGAGGCGAAAGTGTGTCGAATCGGAATAATATAGCGAGCCGAACACCAAACTATCCCAAAAGCTTAAGCTCATGAGATATGAGTCTTTTTCATTATATATATTGGACTCTATGTATTTAATATCCGATGTGGGACTAGTTCATCACACCTGACATTATAATAATCTCTCCCTTCAGGTGTAATTTGATTACATCAATTTTAACACTCTTAATCAAGAACTCTTTTACTCGACCAGTTCTACCGTATGACCCATACTAATGAATTTTTGTCTTATTTTTAATTTTTTTAAGAGAGACTACCATGCGACTCGATTTAGTCGCATCATCACGATACTCTTTTACTTGATCAATTCCATCGTGTGATCCATACTAACGGATTTTTATCTCAAATTTTGATTTTTTTAAGAGACACTAACATATGACTCAATTTAATCACATCATTACGATAATTTCAGTGTTAAGAGTTTGCAAAACTTCGAAACTGAAGCGCTGATATTACTTGTTGGGAGAATCGAATGAGTGTCGAATCAAAATAATATAGTGGGTCGGACACCAAACCATCCCAAAATCTTAAGCTCATGAGATATGGGTCATTTTTCACTATATATATTGGATAGATAGAGTCAACATTTTTGAGATGATCTGGGATAGAATCAATTCAGCAAATAACAATTCGTTGAAAAGCTGTGATCGATTCCTACAAGTTTCTTATTTACTATTTTGGATTATTCAGACTTTGTATTGGTCAAAATTAGGGTTTATTTATTAGTTCGAGTCAATAACAGTCCGAACCCAATAAAGAATAAGATTTATATATCTTTATTTAAGATATATTAAGTAAAATTTTTAGTGAAGTGTAACTTCTATTTTTATTCTACACAAAGTTTGACTCTTAGTTTATTAGAGGGCTATATATATAGTCTAAGGTTATAACAAAAGAAAAAAAATTTCTATTAATAATATTATTTTATTTTGGGTTTATTTTCTTTCTATCTTTCTTGTGGATTCAAGGATCTATCATTTAGTTATATCATTACGGTAATTTCGGTTTTAAAAGTTTGCATAGTTTTGAACTTGAAACTTTGGTACCACTTATTAGGGGAGTCGAAAGAATATCAAAACAAATCAATATAGTGGACCGGATACCAAACTATTTCAAAAAACTTAAGCTCATGAGATATGGGATTTTTTCACTATATATTGGATTCTATCTATCTAATATTTGATGTGGGATTAATTTATCATGCCTAATATTATAATAATCTTTTCCTTCAGGTATGATTTGACCGCATCAGTTTTAATACTCTTAATCAAGAACTCTTTTACTCGACCAATTTCACCTTGTGATCCATACTAATGGGTTTTTGTTTCATTCTTTTAATTTTTTTAAGAGAGACTAATATGCGATTCAATTCAGTTTTATCATTATGGTAATTTCGGTCTTAAGAGTTTGTACAACTTCGAAATTGAAACTCTGATACCACTTGTTACGAGAGTTAAAAGAGTGTCAAAGCAAATTAATATAATGGGTCGAATACCAAACCATCTTAAAAAGGGAGAGCCGAAAGAGTGTCGAATCAGAATAATATAGTGAGTCAAACACCAAACCATCCCAAAAACTTAAGCTCATGGAATATGTATTATTTTTCACTATATATATTAAACTCTATGTATCCAATATTCAATATAAAACTAGTTCATCACACCTGATATTATAACATCTAAATATATTATTTTAATTGAGCATTGAGCCTTTGTAAAGAAATACTAATTATATGCATGTGTATTAGTGCCATTTGATTGGAATTGATTGACATGTGGTTTAATTTAGTTGGATTTACTTCTAGGTACTCTACAGTTTGTATTCCATTGATGAGTAGGTGTCGCTCATTTTGACAACAATTTCATTGTAACTGCAATGAAAAGCTTCCTTGAATTCTCTAAATTTTTTGACTTGCATTGGAAATCATTTGGACTTAGTGGTGTGTTCTAGTGGCCATTGAGTTTCAATTTCTATTCTGACTTATTAAATCATATAATATGTTGAGAGAAAAAGCTCTTACGCTTTCTAACTGGTGGTAGTTTATTTATTTTTGTTGAGAACCAATCATAATACAACAAATGTTGAGGTTGGAGCGTGATCCACCCAGAACCACACATTGTACGTTTCTTGTTGAAAGAATCCCTGTGGCCCGAAATTACTGCAAAAAAATAATTTATATGGGAGAAAATGTTAACTAATACAAATTCAATGGCATATTCCATTGCTTGATACTTACCAATTCGTGTAGTAACCTATATGAAATGTTGAGCCCAAACATATCCTTACTGAAATAGCAAAATGAGACAAGCACAAGAGTCTTTAGAATAACAATGTGGACAAGACTTGCGTTCGGTTCAATAGTAGTATTGTCTCCGGTCCAATCAAACTCCGATTCATTTACATCCGAAAGAAAAATTCGCAACTTACAACGCAAGGAATGGGACAGATCTTCGAACTCATAAATTCTCATATAAGAGAGGTGAACCTACTTATAATTGAGATATTCAAACAAAAATTTTGTTTGTTGGTAGGATAGAGATGAAGAAGATTAAATGAAATAAATTAAGCGCAAAGTCAAGGTCATCTCAGGAGTTAGATGGGGTGCCTCCATCACAGAAAATAACAAGCAGGATCAATAATTGAGCTGCGAGTTGGTAGACAAGAATGCTGGTGGACAAACAAATTTATTGTCAAAAATGTCAAGGAGCCTCGTGGCTCCACCAATGGCTACATTGTCTTTTCCTTTATTTTTTTTTCGATTTGTCTTGTTTTTGCAAGAAATTAACAGAATGCAGTGGAGAAGGTTGCATCTCTAGATCAAATTGACTGGTTCCGACCTTACCTGAGTACTTCCAGAAAAGAAAATGCCATGGCTCCTATAAAGAGGAGCACAAAATAAAACAATGTCCTTAGTTTTATGTTTTCGAAAACTCCAAAACCATTCCAGGATTCCATCTCATATGCTTCCATTGTATTCCCATTTGCTCATCAAGACTTGACAAGAATATCTCGGCCAATGAAGCTTCTCAGTGCCTGCTTCATTAGGCTGTTCAATACGCGTTTGGAAAAGGAGAAATGGAAGAGATTCTTAGGTGAGTTTCTCTCCTATATGGACTTCTCCAGTTGGATGAGAATAGGCACAATCTAAAAGATGTTCTCTACTTCTGATATGTTGCCTTTCAGATGATGATGCTTCTTTGTGAACTCTGCTTGACTTTGCAGAGCATGGAAGAATGAAGAGACAGTGGAAGAATCTCTCGGTTAAGTATCTCTTTTACATAGATCTCGCCGGTTGGTTTGAAAATATAGTCTCACAAGTGTTCTCTTTCCTTTCAGCACTCTGTGACCTTCATCAACTCTGCAAAATATGAAGGAAGCAGAAAAGGAATCTCTCCGTACTTCTTTATAGAGCTATCAAGTTGGCTTGTTCTGCACACTGTCTGGCCTTTATCTCCCTCACCATCTCCTCTCAACTTTCAACTCTCTGGACAGCAAGTCTTCCTCTCCTTCCACAAAGCTTGGATCTCTTGCACCACTTCATCTTCCACATCAAACATAACATCTTTGTTTGCTTGATTAGATGATTTCTGCTTTGTGATCCACCTCCCAAAATCACTATGTCCGGAGATCCAGCCTCTAGTGCTTACTTGGATGCCCAGAAGAAGATCAAGGTGGAGTGCCTCAACGAGGAAGACGCATGGCGTCTTTTCCAAGAAAAGGTTGGAGAAGAAACCATAAAGTCCGATACAAGAATACTGAAGCTTGCAAAGCAAGTCGCAAGGGAATGTGGCGGCTTACCTCTTGCGCTCATCGTCACTGAGAGAGCTATGTCGACCAAGAAGACTCCCCAGGAGTGGCAGAATGCAATGACACTGATGCAGAGATCAAGGCCACATGAGATTCGAGGTATAGATCAGAGAATGTTTCCAAAACTAATGTTTAGTTATGATAGCTTGCCAGATGATATAATCAGAGACTGCTTCTTGTGCTGCTCCCTATGGCCTGAGGATTACTCAATATGGAAGACTGATCTCATAGAGTGTGGGCTGGGGCATGGACTAATAGACGAGAACATGTTTGAAGACATCAATGAAGCTTACGACAGTGGGCATTCGATCATCGGTGTTCTAAAGGCGGCGTGCTTGCTGGAGCCTGGGGATGACAAAGATAGGGAAGTGAAGATGCATGATGTGATCAGGGACTTGGCATTGTGGATAACATCAGATTATGGGATGAGCAAGAACAGATTCATGGTGCGAGCTGGTGTCACACGCTACAGAACACCACAAGAAGAAGAAGAAGGACAATGGAAGCTTGTGCAGCGGATATCGTTGATCCAGAATGAAATGGATGAATTCCCCCATCTTCCCCCCAGTTGCACAAAACTCAATACAATGATGCTTCAAGAGAACGTATCTCTGAAAAGAATCCCAACTGAATCCTTTGCTTGCATGGCCACATTGACGTACCTGGATATATCGTACACCACAGTCTATGACATTCCTCCGGAGATAGGTCAGCTGGTTGAGTTGCAGTATCTCAACTTATCACACACCAACATCTCAGACCTGCCGCCAGAAATGGGCCTGCTGAAAAAGCTGAAATATCTGCTTATTAGAGAGATTGTGTTCCTTGCCATACCAGCTGATGTGATATCCAGCCTCTCAATGCTGCGAGTGCTCGACCTATCTCATGCCCTCTATGAAGATTGGAATGCATTAGAGGGCTCTGGAAGAGGCTTGAAAGCTCTCGGAATTGCAGTGGAAACAGTCACTGCATTACAGAGGCTTGCTAGGCTATCTCATGTAGCTACATGGCGGCTTGGTATAAGAAACCTGCTTGGGTTGAATCAACCACTGCAACTATTGTCACCAACCCTTCTAGGAAGTCGCAACATTTGGTCAAGCCTTGAGCTGTTAAGGATTGAACATTGTGAGAGTTTGGAAGAGTTGATCATGATGACAAATAATGCTGGCGCTAACACAATTGAAGCAAAGAAAAAACGTCATACAGGTAGGTGGTGGTTCATCGTGGTCTCTTCAGAGGCTTGGGAAAGTTGAATTCAAGGATCTGCCGGAGTTAAAGAAAATCACCTGGAAGGGAGTACTGCCAGGGGAAATGCTTCCAAGCCTTGCTACCTTGACAATCTCAGCTTGCAAGTTGTTGAACAATGTTTCATGGATTCTCCGACTCCCATGCCTCGAGGAACTAGTCTTGCATCGCTGCAATCAAATGGAGCAAGTGATTGATGTGGGAGAGAATGTCGGAGGTGGGGAAGCGCCAAGAACAACTGCTCCAGCTCCAGCAATCCCTAGCCTTAGAAGGCTCGTCTTGAGCGAACTACCGCAGTTGAGCAGGATCACTAGCAGTACATTTCTCTTCCCTTCTTTGGAATCACTTAACGTTATTCATTGTAGTGAGTTGAAGAAGCTGCCATTCCGCTCAGAGATCCCTAACCATAAACTCAAAGAGATTCGGGGTGAGAAAGCATGGTGGGATGATCTCGAGTGGGAGGATGAGACCATCAAGGGGGCCCTGGTCCCATATTTCAGAAGCAATGATCTGCATTAAATTGGTCCTTCAAATTTCAAGAGCCATTCCATCTCTTATGATTTTATTTCCTTTTCTGCTTTTCCGTGTGTTTATGTTTGTCGTTTCAGAAATACATGTTTCTGTTTCCTCTTTTGTTGGCTGTATGCAATGCATGTTTCAACTTTTGTATTGCAAGGATCATGTTTCTAATTGTTAGCAACTTTATCCAATATTCAGTGAAATAATAAAGAGTATTTGATGATGAGCAATATCTTCTTTTTGCTAAACCCGGTCTGCAACTCATAACTAGTTAGATGCTATTTGAATGTCTTCAATAATTTGATAGGAGGCATACCTTGATTAAAGATCAATAGTAGTCCAATAGTCCTATTCTATGTCATCATCGGGAAGAGCTAATCCATAATGATGCTGAGCTTTGATTTTCTGAAATTAAAAGTAATTTGAGCACAGGACAAAGCATTATGCATGTTTGCTACCATATCACAGGAACTAAAAACATGCAAAGAAGCATAATTACACCGGAATAATGGAAAAGCAGATGAGATTGCAGAAACTGAAACTTCAAAAAGCATAGGTAAATTAAGCACAGAACAAAGCATTATGCACATTTGCTATCATACACAAGAATTAAATTAGCTTCCTTTTCCTTTTTCGGCTCGAGCCAGCATGATTGGCGTCGTTGCATGGTGGGCGGTGTCTCTTTCGCTTTCACGTGTGTATACCAGCGCCGCCCGTCTAGCGTTTCCACGGGCAGGTGTCCCAACCTGAGGCCACGATCGATTCATAAAAAAAAAAAAAAAAAAAAAACAAAGGCTCCAAATGGACTTCAAGGCCCAAAGTGAGGGAGAAATGGGTCGGAAAGCCCAACCCGTTGAGAATTGGGCCTAATAACTATGGGCCGTAATCTGCCCTTGTGTAATGAAGGCCTTAACTACGTCATTTGTCTGTGGGTCAAATTGGAAACGTCGGTTTCCACTCTAAACCTAGCTTGAGCGAGATTTCTAGCATCAAATGTGACATATTAATTTGACCCAAATAAATAATTAAATATTATTATGTCTAAATAATTTGTTCGCCTATATTTTTTAATTATATTTTTGGAATAATTGGGTGTTTGATATTTATAAAAGAGTTCAAATATTAAATATTTTTTATATGAAAATTTATAAAAAAGGCCTTAAATATTTTAAATGTTTTACAAATAAACCCTACATAAGAAATTTAATTACAAATCTTATATTTGTGAATTTACAAATAAGTCCCTTAAAATTTTTTTATTTATAAATAAGTCAAAAATTTATAAATTTTAGAAAAAAATTAACAAAAAAGAGTTGAAAGTATTAAAACTTAAAATTTTAAAATACAAGTTCAATATTTTCTATATTTACAAATAAACCCCTCAAATTTTTTATTTATAAATAAGCCCAATTTTATCAATTTTAATAAAATTTCGCAATATTGAAGTTTAAAAATTAAAATTTTGAATACAAATTTAGTATTTGTATATTTACAAATAGACCCGTGAATATTTTTATTTATAAATAAGTTCAAAATTTTATCACCTTTAAAATAAAATTTACAAAAAGACATTAAAGGTCTTAAAATTTTAAATTTTAATTACAAGTTTTATATTGTACATTAATAAATAGACCCCTAAAACATATTTATTTATAAATAAGTCCAAATTTTATATTATTTTTAAATAAATTTTATAAAGAAGACATTGAGGTTTTAAAATTAAATTGAAATTACAAATTTCATATTTGTACATTTAAAAATAGATCCTTGAATATTTTTTATTTATAAATAAGTCTAAATTTTATCATTTTTAAAATTAAATTTTACAAAAAAGACATTGAAGGTTTTAAAACTTAAATTTTAAAATTACAAGTTTAATAGTTGTACATTTAAAAATAGACCTTGAATATTTTTTTTATAAATAAGTCTAAATTTTAGTTTTTAAAAATAAATTTTACGAATAAATCATTGAAGGTTTGAAAACTTAAAATTTAAAATTACAAGTTTCATGTTTGTACATTTTCAAATAGATCCCTTGAATATTTTTATTCATAAATAAGTCTAAATTTTTTATCATATTTTAAATAAAAATTTACAAAAAAGATATTGAAGGTTTTCAAACTTAAAATTTAAAATTACAAGTTTGACATTTGTACGTTGAAAAATAGACCCCTTGAATATTTTTATATATAAATAAGTCCAAATTTTATTTTTTTTTAAAACTAAATTTTTTTAAAAAAGAATAAGTTATTGAAAGTTTGAAACTTAAAATTTAAAATTACAAGTTTCATGTTGTACATTTATAAATAGACCCATTGAATATTTTTATTTATAAATAAGTCTAAATTTTTTATCATATTTTAAATAAAATTTTACAAAAAAAATTCAAGGTTTTCAAACTTAAAATTTAAAATTAAGTTTGATATTTATACATTTAAAAATAGACCCCTTGAATATTTTTAAATTTATAAATAGTTAAATTTTTAATAAACTAAATTTTATAAATACACCCCTCGCCAGCCGCACCTACACCCTAGCCGCCTGGTGTCTGCTCCCGCGTGCCGGCCTTGGGCATTCGTGCCCGTGCATTGGCCTCTAGCGTCCGCGCCCACGCATGAGCCTTGGGCGTTCACTCCTGCGTGCCGGCCTTTGGAGTCTGCACCGGCGCCCGAGCGTCGACACTCGCACGCTCGCCACCCTCGTTCGCTGCTCGTTTATAAATATTTGGACTTTCTTATAAATAAAAATATTTTAAAAGTTTATTTGTAAATGTTTTGGGAGAAAGAGTAGGAGTAAGAAAATAAGTTTTTAGGAGTTTAATCATAAAAATTACGGAGAGTAAAATCAAAATTTTTGGAGAAAATTTTGATTAAATAACAATAAGAGGTGTTGGTAAATATTTTGAAAAGAGTGATGGTGTAGGTAATTACGGAAATTTCGGAGAGGTTTTCATAATTAACAGATATTACGGGATTTACGTAATTAGCCCTACTTTTAATTGGCTAAATATTTATTGTAAAAAAGTATCATTTCTAATTATTTAATTTTTTTTGGACAAAGAATTTGGAGCACTCAAATATTATCTTTAATTTTACTAACTAGCAACAATAAATAATATTCAAAATCATTTTATGTTGAACGAAGAAATTTTATTTTTTTACATTTAACTTTAAATAATAGGAATATAGTGTTTTTATTTTCATTTAAATTTTATTTTAAAAAAATACTGATCACAAAATGATTGTGTATAAATTTTAATTATAGATATTTTTTTACTAATAGCAACAAACGAAATGATTTCTCGCGAATTCGCGCAACGTTCATGCTGAAATATCCCGGCGTCACTGCTCTGTCAAATCCGAGCAAAGTTCCAGAATTACCCCCAGAGGGTACCTACCACGCAGAGGCGGGGAACCAGGAGGCCGCAACGTGGAGGGCCATGAGGCCCTCGACTCCTCCGATGGGGACGCCACCGATGTATATGACCGGCAAAATAGGGAGCGGGGAAGAAGGCAGCGGTCTCTGCTGCCTCAGCATCGTCGAGGTCGAAGACGGTGGGGTGGGCGCCGAGAGTCGCCATCAGCTGCTTCCTGGCGTGGCACATGCAGCAGGCCCGGCGAGAGAATATCACTACCCGGTTTTCCCGGATCACCCGCTCGATCCGCCTCTCGGTCGTCTCACCGCCTGCGATTGTCAGCGGCCGCACATGAACCCCCGCCATTTCTTCGCCGTTCCGCGTTTCGAATTCTGTCTTCGGGGGCAGCGTCCCGCCGTCTATATTTGCATTTTAGCCCTCAACTTATTTCTTATGTTTTATATACACAAGAAACACCTCCCTTTGAAAGAGATTTGCATATCAGCTCCTATATTATGTCTGATTTGGAAATTACCTCCCCTAGTTAATGTTTGTCAGTTGATGAGGATCATTAAGTTATTAATCTTACAAAACAATGCATATATTAGCGGATGTCAACGTTATTAGCAATGCAAGGAACCATGAAATTGATCATTAATCTCGGAAAACGATGGGATCATAAAATTAATCTTCGAAGACAATGGGGAAATCGTCACCGCGCATTCGCGCTCAAAGCAATGCGCCCACAGAATTAACTTTTCTGCTTTGCTTTTTGGGCTTTTTTATTTAAAGAAACACACCAAATCCATAGCTTACACAAAAATATTATTGATCAATTCAAGAACGGCACGAGGGAAACCAGATTCCCACCATCTGGAGACGCCAAAGTCCATAGCAGCTCTGGCCAACCAATCTGCTGCCAAGCTAAATTCGCCGTCACAAGAAACAACCTTGACATTCGCCATAGACCGTTGCCCGTTCCACAAAGAAGTGAAGATGCTTTCTACCTCACTCGGGCCTTGGGACTTCCAATTAAAGATATCTACTACCTCCTTGCAATCACAAAAAGTTTTGACACGGCCAAGTTGGAGTTCCTGACTGGCAGAAACCGCAGCCGCGATCACTTTGCACTCCGTCCGGAGGGAGGAGGTGGTTCGCACGGGGTGGGACGCCGCATGAAGAATATCTCCTTGAGAGTTCACCACAATCAACCCAATTCCAGCAAGCTCATGCAGATTCTTGAACGCGCCATCAGCAATTATTAGGGTCTGGTTTGGATCACAAGAAATGGCATTCTGTACATCCTTCCTGTAGTACTTCATTATCTGAATCAGATGTGTTCCAGTGGACTGACCATTCTCCGGAAGGATATGCAGCCAAAATAAGGTAGGTTACATACAGCAGTGACTAAGAATGTCGAGGCCCAGTAAATCGGCGCTGGAGCAAGGGCTTCCCTGAGTATTTTGTAGGCATTCTGGGAGACCATTGGTGATAACATGCTGTAGCCAAGCAGGAAGAGATACCATGTTGCGATGCTACCCCACAAAGAGAGGTGGTGGATCCATGTGAAGTAGCTCATTGTCATGGCTAACTGCATGTTGACGACCCATGTGACACAGGTGAACATGGTGGTTCCCACTATGGCCATGTCTACTGTTTGGCCATCCAAGCGGAATGCCTGATGATAGACAATGTGGATGTTGAAGAAGAATGTGATGAGGGAAGAGTAGACGCCATCCGATGAATCTATACCGGTTAAAGTATAAGTTCTCTGGACCTTGCTGGTATAGTGCCGGAAACTGCAGCAGATAAAAAGCAACATCAAGGCGAGCATATGGTGTGGAGAAGACCCGGGATTGGTTTCATGATTTGTATACTTAATATGCCAAACATCACCTTAGGTAATTACTTATTACATTATGCTCACTTATAATGTTAAAAAGAAATTATCCAAGAACTGACACCAGAATCCTGCAAGAGAAACTAACCTGTAAGCAGGCTTCCGAGGAAACGTCTCGCTCAAAAACTCCCAGTGAAATAACAGGCAATGAGGTGAGAATAACATTGAATAATAGCATATACCAGTAATCGTATACTGACTGTCCAGAGAAACCAGTGTATGCCTCAAAGTACAACAGTGTAAGGCCTAAAGACTGTTCTTGCAGAAGAAATAACATATCTGAAACCATATTAGAGAAGACACAAATGATAATTGGTTACCCAATTTCTTTAAACACCAAGTACATCAAACAACCTTTAATTCTCACCATTTGTGAAATTCTCTTGTAGCACCAGTGCCCATGGACAACAAGAAGCCGCTCCAGGAAACAGAACTGTGCAATGGAGAAGTCACTGTCCATCACAGCCTGCCAAAATGAAAGTACAAAAAATATCTTGCTAGGTTCTTCTATGTATGTTAAAAACCAAACCATATCAATGTTGTTGCAGAGAGAGAAAAAAGTGTAATTGAATGGTGATGCACATAACCAACCCGCATTCCTTCCCACTCCAGCAATTCCGACTCCAATATCAGCCTCATGTATCATCCCAACGTCATCTGCTCCATCACCTATTGCTAAAGTGGTTTTGCTTGTCCCTTCTTTAACCAAACGAATCACCTAAAGGAAGACAAACAAGGTTCAACTTCAACTGAAAACATTAGATATTGTTGGTCACACCTATATCAATATAGAGCAAGTTGTGTTACCATAGCTTTCTGCTTTGGGGTGACTCTGCAACAAATTACAGAAGCACAGTGAACTGCCAGATCCAGAAAATGATGCTTAATATCATCCTCCAATGCATAAACTAATGTTTTCCCATCAACGATTAAGGCAAAAGTTGCTTGAAGATTCTTCTCAAGTTTAACCGTTTGAAAGCCATTGGTTATTTGCATCAGTATGTTTTTCTTTACATCCTAATCAATTGCAAGAGAAACACATTCCAAATAAAGAAAAGACCTCCACCCAAACAAGCAGAATATAAATGGTGAATGCAAACAAAATGATTGTACCTTCTTCACATCTTGTGCCATTGCGTCGGTGTTCATTGTGGTTATATAGATCATTTTCATGCTTTGCCTAATTAATCTGTAAGAAAATCTGCACAACGAATTTTGGATTAAGCACATCATCAATTCAAGGCATATCAATCTCGGGTTTGAATGCAAGACATACCCTACAGCAATTGCAGTTTCCATCTTGTCACCTGTAAGAATCCAGATCTTTAGACCTGCTTGTGCTAGTTTGCCAATGCATCGTGGAACCTGAAGATGAGAAAAGAGGTAATCAGAGATTAAAAAGAGAAACAACCACCATTAGATTTCAGAAACAAATCCAATCATGCTTGTCCCTTTTTGCAAGTTGTCTTCCACAGCTGTTGCACCCACCAGAATCAAATCTCTTTCAATAATATCAGCAAAACATTCAAGTTGGGATTCTCTATCTGGTCCCATAGTAGTCCTTGCATAGACAAATTCTGTATTCCAAGCGTCATAGTCAGATTTGTCAAGCTTCCGATAAGCTAGGGCCAATGTCCGCAATCCTGCTTTCTCATATTCATTTAGATGTTTCCTTGTATCTTCCTCATACATTCTTCCATCTTCTGATAGTCTATTGAAAATGATGCTGCAAGTTTCAAGAAATAACAAATGCATTCAAAAGGTAAAGCAATGAGGATGAACTAAAGTCAAGTGCATACAAATAGTCATGCATTAAATTATACAAAGTAACTAGTTTAAAACACCAAATAAGGTTCAATTCCACAACAGTTTTTCATCAACAGCATAATCAACAACAAAAGAGCATAGTATATAGTATGAAAAGGACACTACCAGACCTGTCTGCACCTTTGCATAGAAGAAGAATCTGCCCAGCCTCGTCCTGCACAATTACTGACATCCGCTTCCTTTCACCGGTGAACTCCAGCAAATTGAGAATTTTGAACTCCCTGCAGAATAGCTGTCATGACAATTAAAATACTGCAAACCTAAAGTACAAAAAGAAAAATGCCTAAACCATTACAGAGTGTTCAAACTTTCTATTCTGGAAGAAGGGTATCTTTGCCGGATAAAAACACTTGATTGGGTTCTTTTACAGAATTCAAACCCAAATTCTCTAGCTGCAACGAGAAAAGCCCTTTCATCTGGGGATTCTGCTTCGAAGATTAATTCACTAGTTCTTTCATTTATTTCATTTGCCTCAGGCACAGCAGTATGACATAGTGCAAGTGTCTGAAAAAATAAATGAATGGTTCCTGCATTGGGCTGCCTTGTCCAGTTTCCATACATAAGGCGATCATCAAGAAAGCTGAATCCCTTTATCACAGGCTTCTGAAACTTCATGCTCTTCTGAGAAATTTCATTTTCTAGTCCGATTTCTAATACTCTAGAATGCACACCATAAGAAACTCCAGCAATGGAACATTTCAGGAAATCCATTTCACCACAAGTTAAAGTGCCTGTTTTATCTGATAGAATTGTAACCACCCGACCAAGCTCCTCATTTAATTCGAGGTCCTTGCTTGAGCAGGATTACCTGTTTCAAGATCATACATATGTATGTCGTAGTTGATGAACATAACTTGTAACACCTCGACAACCTCAATTGAAATATAGAGCGAGATAGGTACCAAGTATCCATACAATATGAGAGATGTACCCAGATGGAAGATGCAAGATAGTGCAGGTTTTGAAGGATCACACAAGTTTGTAGAGTTCTTTGGTTGCAAAAACCACCAGTTTGGCATCTTATACTTTGTCACCACTGCAAAACCAATTGAACTGATTGATGAGGTCAACACAAGAATGGTAAAGAGGATGTATATGATGTAGTCCATCTTCCTCTCAATAGTGCTTCTTTTAGATGGAGATTGACTTGCATTCTGCATAACTTTGCTATCATGCCCAGTAAAAATTACCACTCCATAGATATAATCAGTGCTCCTGAACTTCAAATCTCAAAGCAAAATCTGACTTGGACAAAGAGCATAAACCTGCCTTGCACACTCAATATTGCCCGCAAAAGTATATAGCCACGGATTTGGGTCTTCACACCAAATAGTGGCACTAAAGTCCTTAAAGCTCATTTCATCCCACAAAGGAAGGGTAACCTCCAAAGAGGACCTAATCTTCAACTTTGTCTCCCGATCCAAATTCATTGTCTCCACATAGCAGATTCCATCCTCATAGCTTGATGGCAACAACAGCAAGTCCGCTGGAAAAAAACTGGTCCTTCTTAACCTTCTTTACATCCCCGACCCGAATCTCCTGCCAATGTTTATGATCGAAGCTACCATTTCCCACATGAACATTAACCTTCTGGCTGTTAACCTTCATATTCTGAACAAACCTCCGTCAATTTTCCAATGCCTCATTCGCCGAACCAAGTCCAACAACCAAAGCCAAAGGCACAATCATGCTGATGGCAGAGAATGGAGTTACAGGAGTGAGAGACAGCACTGCAGCTAAGAGAAAGTAGAGTTTAGCGACACAACGGAATTGCACAAAGATGGCTTTGGGAAGAAAGGTGATGATGTTGTACTTGGTGGTGGAAATGTAGTTGGTGGGGGATTTGAATGGCTTCTCTTGATGAAGCTGGGGCTGGCGATTCCCAGGCTCCCACTGCTACAAACCTTCTCAGAAACACGTCTTGCATAATTAGATTACGTGCTTTTTGCAAAAGTTAGGCCATATTTAAATCATAACAATATTTTATTGTTCTTCGACAGAGCAAACGCTGACTTTTCAAGAATTCGAGGGGTCAATGTCTTGATTTTCGTTCTCGGTAGGAATGGTCTCCTTCCGAGTTCAGCGTTGGCTAATATGCATTAATGCATATAATAAATAATTAAATAAACAGAATATAGACTTGGTTTTGTGATGGCCTGCGATATATTATTTGTCCATGCGTTGTCCATGAGTTTTACAGATACCTGAACTTCGTTCAATCTAAGCTCCTAATTAATTGTCGGACAGATTTCTTGAAGACAAATGTATTGCACAATGCCCATTTACAATCCTATACGCACGGTTTGGTTAAATTAAAATTAAAATTAGTGGATTATTTTTATAAATTATTATTATTATTTTTGTTAAAATCAATATTTTAATAATTTAAAATTCGAAAAATTATTTTAATTTTTTATAATAATTTTATTTAATAATAATATAAAATAAATAATATTAATTTTATATTAAAAAAATAATTTTAAAATAAATTAACACTGATTTGGCGTAATAAACTCATCAGGAAAAAGAGCATATGCTGCAAGGGAAAAAAGTTGATGACAGCATTTAGCGGTGCTGAGAAACAATTAGCATTGTACCGCATATTTTCATTTTGCATTAATGATTGCACACAGATGTGGAACCGACCATGTACAGACCAAACATGGAAGAGGCATAAAATTGTTGCGATGAGAAATACAATTATCTCGTGGCTTTACAAATTAAAAAAATGCATTGGGAAGGGGTAGAACTTTGGTTGCTTGGTAATTAAAATAGCTCAGCATTAGCAATGAAAAAGAACGAGATAAAATATAATGAGAAAGCTATGGTAAAAATGGGAAGATGGTAGCTGTCACACCGGCGAATTTCTACCCTGAAATTTTGCCCGTGATGGCGCCAAGGTTCGCTCACCTCAGTCCGCCAAACTCGCACAAGCCCACAAGAGTATAGAGGAGAAGAGAAGTACAGCAATCTTGCCACCCTTTTATTGCTCACATAAAAAGAAATACAACTCTTAACACGGAGTGACAATAGCCACCTTATTGTGGTGTTTTGGATGGACTTATTTCTCCTCATCATTAATATTGCCAAAATAAATCTTGACAAGCAAAACAATGTTTGATTTTTGGTAGGATAAAGAAAATACGCATGCTCACTCAGCCATTAGCATAGTGAGTGTTGTGGGTACTCCATGTTAATATCATGTCGAGCAATTTGAAGTAGCTCCAATGGAAACTCCTGCTCACAAATCCCCAAGTTTGCAATTTAATCTACCAATATGTTTGCCTCACGTAGTTGATGCTAAATTTTGATGAGGAAAACTGAAGAATTGCCTTTAATCTTAAACTGTACATCCATAACAATGAACAGTAGAGAGATAAAAAACCAAATCTATGCAAGCTCAAACTGTACATAAATAAAAAAGGAACACCATCGGGGAGGAAAAACCAAATCTATGCAAGACTCGCTAAATTACTTCATCTAAACCTGATTGATGTCTAGAAATGTGAATTTTAGTTAAAAATAGTTTTAAAAAAACCTTATCTCTTACTAAACAATAAACTGGATCATCAAACAAACATCACAACTCGTACAAATATTGCACATGATCATCGCACAAGCTCTCGCATGTACAACAGTCCAATCAATGAGTGCAATAATCAAATGTAGGAGCACATATCCAATCGTTATGCCGCAATCAAAATGGTTGTTGAATCTGCAGTCCAAACACAGTGCTAATTTATAATTTCTCTCTAGAATAACTCCAAAAATAAAACATAAGCAACACCATTCATGAAACCATCATCTACATTCTATGATTTACCCATCCAATCATTTCGTGCTGTAAACAAGGAAAAAACTAAAATTTTAAGTTTCAATTTTTTAAATGATTTTCAAATTCAGAAAAATCGATATATTTTAATTATTTCGACATAAATTATTTCTGTTTTGCTTTCTACGAAAATATTTTTTTTAATTATTAATTATGTGTTAATTAAAATTTAATTATATTTTAACTATATTTTAACTTTAAATTAAAAATATGATAAAATTTTTAAAAAAATTCAAAATTATAAAAAAAATTTGTAATTAATTTTACCATAATATTAAATACTATTTTAATTAATTTAAAATTAATTTTGATAGTCAATCACTTGTATAATCTATTTTTTATATAATATTATATAAAAAAAATAGAAAGTACATAGGAAATAATATAAACATGTTTAAATATTAAAAAGTAACATAAGTAAATTTAACTTATCATTAAAATATACTTGATACATATAAAATCTATTAATTATAATGTAATACAATTAATTATCATCAGTTGAGTTTTGAATATTCAGATATAAAATTACAAATTCAGTATCTGAACAATCAGACCGAGCATTTGTAGGCATATAAGTAAAAACAATTAGCTTCGCTCGATCTTCTGATAGCAGTTCTGAAGTATAATTATATATCGAAAATTCAAAATACAAATGATAATCTTGTTCATTGACAACATATAATAAAAGTGGTCTAATAACCTATAAGAAATAAATATCATACTATGCGAATGCTCATGGGTAATTACAGCAAACAATTAATAGCGTTAAATGAATCTTATTGAAAGACATGATAAATTTAATTATTTACTCCTTCACATTTTTTAAATATTTTTCTAACTAAAACTTCTCCAAATATATCATAGGCGGAAGGTAAAATTATTTTATAATAAAATATAAGTTTTTGGTAAAAAATAGATATAATTATTCTTCCTGTCTCAAGTGTAATTTAGTCTGAAACTATAATATAATCATCGAAATTTACCATTATCTGTTTGAAAGAAATATCATATAATCATCATGATTCATGAATATAAAATAGATAATAAAAAATATTGTAAAGAAAAATACTACAACAAAATGTGATAACGAAGTAAATAAATTATCGTAGTATAAAATAAATCATAGAGACATTAAATTTAAATATCATAACATTATAATAATATTATATGCACACTGACTACATACATGACACGAAGCATATCAATTTAATACAATAATGAAAGTATCGTATAATAAGTAACATAAACCACATCTTATAACCACATACTATTTTGAGATGGATTTTAAAGAGATTGGTGTTCTCTATCACCATCCTCATCAGTACGATGAAATTGTGATTGGTAATATTATTCAGCATACTGGTAGTACAAAATCACATAATCTTCATTAAATAATGTGGAATACATATTATCTATTAATAATGATTTTTTTATTGACTGATAATATTCTTGATTGAAAAAAGACGCCATGGTATGATGTTTGTCATATTAACTGAAACTCATAATATCTGTTAGATCTTAATTATCATCATATTTACCATGTAGAGTATATTGATATTATGATACATAATCACCATATAAATTAAAGTTACAAAACTCATTATCTCTATGCCTTGAAAAAGATGAAGATGAGTTTTTATATTGCGGTTGTCGAAAATTGGCCTCACCAACTGCACCACTATTGTCATTATAACTGTATCAATAATATTTTTCATTCTATCAGTTTTCTCTTTCGATTCTTGCTCTAAAAAATGACAAATAGCCTTTTGTGTTTGAGGATAATTTAAATCAAGTTCTTCACTTTTTTCGAATTCACTCTGTTAAAAAATCATCATCTTCAAATATAACGAAAAAATTAATTATTTTATCCTCTTGTGATATTCTCCTTTATAAGTTTTGGACTTTTAAACACATGTTATAATAACAAAAAATAAGTCTCTTCAAAATTTTTTTTAAAATGAAATATGATTATAAAAAAAGAATTTGAATACTTCCCTACCCAACCATTATTTTACTTTTCATAAATCACTTGATGTTATCCTCAAATTTAGTTACATATCATCTCTTACCTTCAATAAAAATGGGTCAATAGAAGAAATATTAATAGACTCGATGTTAGGAATTTGAAGATCCCCTCTAACTCCCAAAGGATTAGCCATGTGTCATTGTATACGTTATTTTCTAAAATCAGTAGATCGATGTTTATAAAAAAGTATTTGAACCGCTAGCAAGTTATTCGCAAATTGTCCTAGAAGGGTTTGCACCATTTTAAATTTTTCCATACAATCTTTTGCTCTCACGAATAATTTCTTGAATCTCATTAATCTCTTCTTCATCATCGGAAACTTGTTCGGATTCTGAATTATATCTCCTCAGAAGTTCCTGTTCAAATCACAATTTTTTTGCCATAATTTTTTTTTTTTTGCCGCTTTATACTATTGCCCGAAATATTTGTTTCATTTTATTGAGAATCTTCTCATAAGTTTGAATTGCGCCAGTTACTCTTCCTAAATGTTTTTTTAATCTCATGATTTCAGAAAAAAAAATACAACCACACCATTTACAATGAACTTTTCGAAGACCAACATCTACTAAGTTATAGTGTTGTCATGCAATATTATCATCACGAGTAGATCGTTACATATTTCATGTAAGTCATCTATAATACAATAACTAATTTGCCATAACAAGAAATTTACCTATAATTAAGCCAAAAAAATTAAATCTTTACTACTAAATTTTCACATAATTTTAAAAATTTTAAAATTACTAGCTAATTTTTACATAAATTTTAAAATTATTGGTTCATTACTTAATTTTCACATAAGTCCTAAATTTTTTAATAATTTAAAAAATAAAATTTTCTTACAAATTTATTAACAAATACTTGTTGTATTAAAATTTTATTGAAATTTTCTTTATTAATAATTTGCATAGAAGCCCACATTTTATTAAATATTTATAGAAAAATAAAATTTAGCATGCACTAATGGCAAATTGAAAAGAATAAGTAGCTCAACTATTTTTCTTCAGAGGTGGATCTATTATAGTAAAAACAAGAAAATCATATTAAATATATAAAGCGAAAAGAGTATTATAACTTATTAGTAAAAAAATTTTAAAAAGTAAATAAACGTATAGGGATCAAAGGAGTAAGAACAAGAAAATCATAATTTCAAAATTAGATTATATACAATTCTTAATTACTTATCAAAGCTAAATCATATACAAAACTTATTTACTTACAAGTAACAACTCTAATACTTTTCCTATCAAAATTAAATAATATTATAAATATTATCTACTTACCAATTAAAATTTTGTATATAACATTTATAATAGTTTTAACTCTAAAAGAACATTTTGATTTGCAAATGCTAACTTTATATAATAAATATTAATCATGTCTCAAGCCCTAATTTATCCCTTTCACCGATTCCAATCACCTCACAACCATCGCTCATATGTGCATAATATATTCACATGTTTTCGCCGGGGACATCGACAAGCTTTTTTGCATAACATTAGGAATACATCCACATGCTGGGGAATACATCCACATGCTGGGGATCGTGCACTGAGATCTGAAGCTAGAGAACATCCTGCTTTGGTCCAACAGTCGCTTCATGCTCGTAGCTTTGACCTCCCAATGAAATGCGATGGCCCGATGGACACCCCGGCCCAGCTCGTCATCGACCAGAATCCGCTCATCCTCGCCAACCCCTCCGCCACCAAGGACCCCTCCTCCCTCGTTGCCGCGTTTGTCCAGTTTCCTGCTTCCATCCCAAGCGCCGCCACAAGAAATGCTTTGGCTACTGGGGTCCTAACCTCGAGTTCGTTGCTGAGTCCGTGGACCTCCGTTCCATGTCTTTCGTCGGGACCACAAGTACCTGGTCCCTCAGATCGTCTCCCACGAAGGTCACAGCTTCATTATTGACTACCTGATTTCTTGGTTAACATCATTGCCCGCGCACTCAAGTTTTTCAAGAAACTCACCGCGCCACGTCGCTCCTTGTTAAAGTTTGATTTTCGGCCTTCTTCTCTCCATCGTGTGGCTCTCGACCATCATCTTCCAATCTTCGTCTCTGTTCAGCTTTAGAAAACTCTTTAACTCGTGCAAATCAAAATCAGATTGACTGAAACTTTTTGGCCGGCTTTCCAAACCACGGAAAAAACAATAATATGCATTCTGGTCATATAACACTCACTGCTTTCCCTTTTATCTCCTCCCACGTTCTCTCTATTTACATCCGCTGCCACCCCGCATCATCGCCCTCTCAAATCCGAGCGAAGTTCCACAATTATCCTCCCAGATCGCTCCAATTGCAGCAAGAAACTTACGCCGGAAAGCACCTAGAACCTACCTCGTGAATGCAGGTAACGGGGCGGCCGGCGATGTGGAGGACCAACCCTCGATTCCGCCGATGCGTTCGCCGCCGATGTATATAACCGCCGATCCGGGGCAGAAATGAAGGCTGCGCTGTCGGCAGCGTCGAGGTCGATGACGGTGGAGGGCACGCCGAGCATGGACCGCAGCCGCTTCATGACGTGGCACATGCAGCAGCGCCGACAAGGGAAGATTACCACCGGGTTATCCCGGATCAGCAGTCGACCCGCCTCTCCAGCATCTCACTGCCGACGATCGTCAGTGGCCGCACTCAAACGCTCTCCATCTCTTTTGCCGTTCTATGACGTCTATCTTCGCGGCGAGGTCCGGTGGTCCGAGGCGTATTTGTAGATCGAATCCTTGCATTCTAGACCTTCTCTTATTTGTTACTTGTTATATTCCAAAGAGACGCCCGTTTGGAAGGATATTTGCATATCAGCTCCTATATTATGTCCAATTTGCAAATCACTTCTTCCAGTTAATGTTAGCTGTTGGATGGGATCATACGATCATGTTTTAGAACTCGAAACTGACAAATCAACACGGCAGAACTGCTCAAAGATGGCTTTGGTTAGGAAGGTGATGATACTTGGTGGTGGAAATGTAGTTGGTTGGGTATTTCAGCGGCTTCTCCCGATGGAGTTTGGGCTGGCTGCAATGGATTGAGCGGGAGTAGCCAGGGCTCGGAAGAGAAGCCACGGCCTCATGGTCTAAGAGCAGGTTTGGGCGGATGCAAGAGACAGGATAGAGCTTGCTCCTCCAACTGAGACTCCCTCCTTTCTGCTCCATTCTTGCGAGCATCTCCTCGAGCTTTCTTCAGCTCAGCACCAAATGGAACTTCTTCTGCTAGTAAACAAAATTTCTACTAAGTCGGTAAAAGTTCAAATCTTGAAGGTGAAATCGAGAAATAATTAACAGAAAAAATTAAAAGCAATAGGATTGAAATAAGGTACAACTCCAATTCCTTATCATGAGCAAATTCAGGCTGAGATGGAATAAAAAAAAATCCGAACAATAACAAATTTTGACTGGCAGCATTTGAGCCCTCCAACAAACAAAAATCCGCGATAAATGCCGCCGATAAATCAAAATTCAGAGCGTAAATCACGAAAAAAACAAGAGAAAATGGAAACCGAAGCAGAAACACCCAAAAGCGAGCACAAGACGAAACTAGATGAGATCCCGGCGAACGGCGGCACAATCTGGTCGGCGCCCTTGTTGAAATAAAATGAAGATCGGAGAGATAAAATATTTTAGTGGGAGAAATATATTAATTTATTATTTTTTTTAAAAAATATTATTATGATACAGATTATTGTAAATATTTGATTTTTTATATATTTTTAGATGCATGGACTGTTAATTCAAAATAAATTTAATCATTAGTGGCCAAATTGAATATAATTGATCGTCATTCAACATAATAATATAATATATAAATATAATTTAATTTTTTTAAATCAAATTTTTATTATCATAAAATACAGATAACTCTAATACAAATTCTGTTAATCAACATCATCAGTTTGTTAAGTCATCTAATAAGCAATTGTGTTTCACAAATTATATTAATTATATGACAACTTGGTCTTCAAAAGTAATATTTCTTTCAATAACTAGTCAAATGAGCCAATAAAAATAAATTTTCTATTACTTGAATATTTAACCTTATGAAGTCACTTTTCATGTTTTTTTTTCGTACTTAAAATTTGATTTTTTTGGATTTTCATAGCTTTTGATGGACTTCTTCACAATGGGTTGAAGTAACTGCGAGAAATACCTCATCCAGTGATATTAATTAAAACTAAATCATAATTTACATTAGAAAATTTTTCTTTATTACTCTCATAAGTTTTCTCAAGTTTGCCTTGTTTGGAAGATTTTGTTGTCTTCACTTGAAAACAAAGTTGATTCTTACATAGACTGTTCCTTTCTTTAGAGTTTGACACGACTTGTTTTTCCTTTTCAATAAATATTATTTGCTCCTCCATCATTTCTTCTGGTCGTAGATTTTTACTAACACTAACACCTTGTTATCAGTGTTAAACTTTTTTGCCAAATGATACGTTCTGTCGGCTAAAATGCACAACTCTGGATTCATGTGCTACCGCCGACGAGCTCTCTGTTGTCGGATCCGCCTCGGAAGTCGTGCGCGGCGGCGAGCTCCGCCAGGAATGGGGGTCTATCAGCGAGAGCTCGAGCAGTAGCCCAGGCGACATCATCCTACTCACAAAATCAGTTGAAATGCGCGGCGGCATCCGCCGCATCTTTCATTTTTCGCCAAAAACGCGGAGACGGACGCGGTTACTCGGGCTAAATACGTGGCTTTAACATGAAAAATGAACACAACGAGGCCTTTTTTTGCACGGAATTGTTTTGTATATTTTATGTTAAGTTATATCAAATTTCGAATTTTCAGTTTTGTTGTGCTCAAAATTTAGAAAAACAAAAAATTTCAACTTGGTTTTAATGAATTTTTATATAAAATAAAAAGAGATAATTCTCATAAAATAAACGAGTAGTCAATTCCATTTTATTTCTTTGTATTTCCAATACAAACTTAAATCAGAGTGAAAATTTATTTATTTTGAATTATCGGTTTCACCGAAACAGAAAAGCCCAACATTGTTAAGAATATTTGGCTCGAAAACAACCAATATAATCATCCCAAACAAATACGATTAGTAATTGATATTCTCGGACCATACAGATCCATCGGAAACGTTGACGTGTACAACTTGATCCGAGTCACGATGCTTGCATCATCATCTCCACCAAGTACAACCCCAATAATACAAGACATGCATATCATTCTCATCCCATCCATCCTTCGAATTATTTCATTACTGTAAAAAAAAAAAAAAAAACAAAACAAAAGCATAATAATAATTTGCATTTTCTTTGCCATAGCTCGGTCACTGTGCTTTCGCTTCTATATCCTTCCACGCTCTCTCTATTTACATCCGTCGCCACCCTGCACCGTGGCTCTCCCAAATCCGAGCAAAGTTGCAGATTTATCCTCCCAGATCCTCCGGAATTGCAGCAAGAAATTACCCCCAGAGAGCACCTACCTCGCGGAGGCGGGGGACGAGGCGGCCGGCGAGGTGGAGGGCCATAAGACCTTCGATTCCGCCCACGGGGTCGCCACCGATGTACACGGCCGGCGATCCGGCGGTGGGGACGAAGGCCGCAGCCTCCGTATCCTCGAGCTCGATGACGGTGGGGTGGACGCCGTGCGTCGCCAGCAGCCGCTTCATGACGTGGCACATGCAGCAGCCCCGGCGAGAGAAAATAACCACCGGGTTCTCCCGGATCAGTCTCTCGATCCGCCTCTCCGGCGTCTCCCCGCCGTCGATCGTCAGCGGCCGAACTCGAACGCCCTGCATCTCCTTTCCTCCGCTGTCTGTTCGTGGGGGAGTAATGGGCCGCGAGGCGATGAATTTATAAAATTGGATCTTTGCATTTTAAGCCCATCTCTAATTCTTAATTTTCTAGAATCTGTTTTCTTTGTATAAATGTCACTATCTTCGTTGTATTTATCAGAACTTCCCTTTAAAAGCAGATTGTGATCGAATATGCCGGAGAACAGACAAAATATGAAATTATCAGGGGAGTAAATGTAAAATGAAATATATTTAGTGAATAATGAAGCGGCTGCACATGGGGTGACGTCAGGGTGACGGCGACGTCGCAGCGGGCCGCGGGCTTGCGTCACGAAGCCCAGACATGGCGGAGAGGCTTTGATTGGGAGACAAAAGTGACGTCATCCCCCACCAAGCGTCACAGCGGCTTACTATGGGTCCGGTCTTGGGGCTGACGGGCCCACGGTGTGCAGCTTCCACTCACGTCACCTCGACCCCATGTCGCCACGTGGAGGCCTCCGCACCGGTCGATGCGGCTCGATGGGCCACCGATTTGGCGGACGGCGAATCCAGCCCATCAGCAAAACGCACGTGGCACGCTATCATGCCGTCAACATTGATTTGGACGTTAGTGGACCGTCCATTTCTCGCACCCATGTCATGATAGTGATTATTTTTAGCCATAGATTGGACGCCCCCGCCAGCCATTCAACGGGCTGCGGTAGTTCGATGCCGTTTTGTAAATAACCCCCTATGAAAAAGATAAATTATCGCGTCATCTCAAGGCAATCCCCATAATTAATTTATTTTCTCCAATGCAAGTTGGTGGCAAAATATTAACTTGAATCAAATGGCGGCACTTTTCCCCCTCTTTTTTCCGATGTAATTACCGGTGCGATACGCAAAAGAATCGTTAATTTTTTTAATAAGACAATACTAAGTCGGTCAATTTCTTTATGTCGACTCAGCCATGCAAGTCCCGCTTGCTTCCATTGCAGCCTACAGCTGTCTCCTATTTGGAGTTACATTCATTAAAGAGACAAATCTATCGTATTTTATTTTCCAAAGTTTTTACCATCGATTATCTGCAACTAATTTAATTACGAATTAAGATACATCACCCGAGCGAATATCCAACGGCAGACGGCGAACAACGAATTATTTTGGGGTTTGGAGAGATTGACATAATGTAGAAAATGTGTATAGAAACCCTGACAAAAGGGACACGTGTCACAGGATCCACTTTGGGATGCTTGCTGTCGACGGCTCAGCTGGCGTCGTTGACCCGGGGGAGCGGAGAAGTGCTGACGTCGGGACGGATCGGGGATAAGACCGTCGGAGCACACGTTTCGGCTCCGTGAGGGGCCTTCTTTTTGTCGTTTTCCCTGTTGAACTGCACGTCAGGACAAAAGCTGGGTTCCCACGTGAATCGAGCGGCCCCACTGCTGTGGCAGGTGGCAGGGAAGCCACGTGGGGTTAAATGAAGTTTGCGGTCTCCGGTTCGGTTTTGGTTTTGGGTCCGTGCTGGATTCTTTGGATCGGGCCTATGAATTCGATTGGGCCAAGCCCGACATTATTTCGGCGGAGAAATACCAAGCCGCGTGGGCTCCGATTGGGCCTGAAGTTTGTTTTGTCAAAATTTGGTAAATTTTCGGTGATCGTGAAGACAGAAATAACCCTTGTTTGGATCAATTTTAGAAAGTTGGAATTGAGAGAATTGAAGAATTGAAGAATTGAAGAATTGAAGAGATAATTTCTTTAATTTTAATATTGGTTCAATTTCAAAACTCAAAATCGAGAAAATTAGATAATTTCAACCCCTCTCAATTTCGATTTTGAATTTCAAAAATTTTGAGAGAAATTCACTCAATTCTTAGAAATTAGAGTGGGACCCATAATTTAAATAATAAAATTTCATAACTTTTAGATCATTTTTTAAAATTTTTATTTTAAAATTAATTTACATTTTTAAATATTTTGTAGTTTCTCATTTAAGTAAAAATAAATTATTTTTTAAAAAAAATATTTTTTAAAATTTTATCAAATTATCTGATTTGAACTTACAGTTAAAATATATAAAATAAATCTAGGAACTAATTATTATTATATAGTTTTTTAAAATAATAATATACATGTTAATAAAATCTACTAATTAATTAGCAAGTATATAATGATTATTATTATAACAAAATCATTTTTAAAATAATAATTGTATTTTAAAATAAAATATAATAATTATATTTAGATTTATTCTTACAAATACTCACTTGGTATTTTTCCGACGAACTATTTACTTTTAATTGTTTTACGCCAAACGATTGACAAAAAATATACTAAATAAATTCTAAATTAATTATATTAGAAATATACTATCCTTCTTGATTCTGTATAAAAAACTGATACTTAATTTTTTAATTAACTTACCAGTGTTCCTATATAATATATTATAATTAGGCTATTTATTTATAAATATAGCATTAATTTTTTAAAAATAGTATATATTTTGTATTTGTAAATTATATTTATATTTTTTAATATTTTGTATCACACTTAATATTAAACTAAATATTTTTTAAAAAACAAAAAATTAATTAATTTTAAATTTTGTCTAAAAAATATTTATTAAAATATCAAAATTGAATAATTCTAATAATTCCTCGAAATCGAGGGAATTTATCAATTCCTCAATTCCGAATTCAACCGACCGGCCATAAATGAAAAGAAAATAATAAAAAAAATTTCCCGCTATTCTACTGGCGATGGAGCTCGAGCTCGGAGGCGGCGATGCGATCCCTGTCGAGAGGGATTCCGTCGCGGAGATTGGGAGAAGATTAGGGTTAGGGTTCCAGCCGTACGCCTCCGACCGCACAGTCTCCTGCCGCCACCTCTCACTCCACTTCCTCGACGACGACCAATGTCGGCTTTGCTTCCGAGTAATTGGCCGGAATCCCATCTGGATCTGCCCCAGTATCGAACGTGAGAAGTCCCTCTTTCGCCATTCGGAGAAGGGCGAGCTGAAAGCCGGGGATCGCTTCTCGCTTTCGCTGAAAAATCCCGTTTTTATCAGTGTTAGGGTTAGAGAAGGCGGCGTAAAGGAGGAGGAGGAGGAGCAGAAGGGGGTATTGGATGCGGTGGAAAGGAGGGAGCGGAGGACGAGAGAGAGGAAGGAGAGGGATAGGGCGGAGGCCACTTCGGCCTTTGATGGGCTGGAGCTGGAGCTCGGGTCGCTGGATGTCTCGGGCATTGATCCCGTCAAAGGTTCGATCTTTCGCCTGTTCTTACTTGATTTTGATGAAAATATGGAAGCTCTAATTGTCTTAATGGGTAATTTAATGGATATTGTGGTATAAATGCAGACTTCGGTTTCTTGGTGAAAGGCCATGAGTTTGATTCTTATCCGGCGCGAAAGATCCGAGCTGTCAAATATTGGAACTTTTATCTCGAAGAACCGAGAGAAGGCTGCGATGATGATGTTGGAGTTCGGAAGGGAAGGAAGGGTGGAAGGAGGACGAAGCGGAAAAGTAGGGGAAATGTTGTTGATGATGATGAGTGGACTGGGGAGAGCGAGGATGAGAAGAAAATGCAAGTGAAAGTGGGGGCTAGGAAGTGGCCACGGTATTCTACCAGATCAAAAGATGGAAATAGATCTCGGGGTGATGAGTTGGGTGATAAGAGACGGCATCCTAAAGTTGATGTTACTGTGGAGGATGAAGATGATGAGACATTAGGGGGCTTTATTGTGGATGATGAAGAAGAGGAAGCTGGGGCTGAGGAAGAGGAAGAAGACGAAGAAGGAGATGATTATGATGATGATGAGGATTAATGTTGATAGGATTAACCATTTGTATTGACATCCTTCATTTACTTCTAAATGTTGAGTAAGTTTCTTTTGGCTCAATTTGTAGCATTACTTGATGTTATGCTAACATGAAGAGTTCCCTTGGTTTTTGGTGTATTATATGTGCTATAAGATGTTTCCATGCTGAGGATGTTATTCTGATCATAGAAGTTACTGGCGTTCTTTTCTTCCATTCTCATGTATTCAATAAGTTTATGAAAATGTTTTGAGGAAACAATCACAAAATTAATAAATGATATTCCTAGTTTCTTCTTTGTTCCACTGTTAAGCGTTCCATAGATTCTTGGGAGGCTTCTGTTCTTGCGATAGTTTTGCAGAATAACTGATTGTATGATGGGCTGGTGCAATTCACCAAAAATCAGATTAGTGGACTTATAAACCATGAAAGTCTGTTTCTTGTTGAAAGACCAGTTAGCAACATCTTTTTGGAGTATATTTATCTTTTACTTCTAGACTTGTCATAACAATTTTGTTTTGGCTTCAACCTCTCAGTGTTGTCCGTTCGCCAAAGGCCCAAACTTTCTCATGGATTGCAGAGACTCCATATGAAAGGTTACTTAGGCATGCTTGGGGTCATTTGCCAACAACTTCACCCTCATCAACAGCAAAGTCGCATAAATTCAATGTGCTTGCGGGTTAGGGCTTCTGGTAATTGGAAGAGCTCTTTACAACCTTCTATGTGTTTCACCTTAAGCTGTTGGAAGGTAGGTTTCAGCAAGTACTGTGCACGATCCATGACAAAGACCTGATGAGAACAAACCCTGGACATGCATCTTACAAGATCTGAGATATTTTAAAATTTTGTTGTATCCTAAGCAAACAAAAAATTCTCGGTCTTTCCTTTTTATAATAAAACCTAGTTTGCCTTTAGAAATGAGAGATTGTATGTGTGATGCATCGACAAGTTCTTTTTTCTGGTGAGAATCAAACAAGTTCTTATGCATGATTATTTTTCTTTACTTTTTATCTCAATATTAACATGGTCCATCCAATTGCACCTATTACCGATATGCATGATCGAGTTTCCATCAAGCTCAGTGTCTTGTGATGCAACTATTAGGTAAAAAGATGACATGTTCCACTGTAAAATCTTGCTTTGATACTTGGATGACAACAGAAGGACACAAGAATATAATCTTCTTATCATATAGATATATGTTGCCAAAGCCATAACAATACAAGAATGGGGATTAGGCTTTCGTTTACTCGCACATATTCCTTTTCCAATACACAGCTTTTGTGCCAAGTATTCCAGTCCAATCTTTGTTCCAAATCAGAACAAATTTGACAGAAGCAAAGACCTTTTCATGTCTGTGGTAGGTTCATCCAATTCACTCACTGCTTCACATGAAAACAGGCACAATCTCTTTCAGTATTCTTAACTATCTTCATTTCATTTTCAACATCTTCACTTTTATGCTATTAATGGAGATCCAAGAACTTGAAACTGAATTACTTGACTTCTCCATTGACAGAGACAAAGAGAACGAGGAAGAAGATGCCACTTTGCAGGTAAATTTCAGGCGCTGAAGGAAATTGGAAGCTTCTCGTTAAATATTATAACCTGAATCACTGAGCCAAGCATCACGTCACTTGCTATATTTTTATCAACCGAGATGTTGGGCAAGGTTACAAACAAACTTTGTGACTTTGAGCTTCGGTGGCTGCATTCATGCCAGAGAATGATAGACAACAAAAGTCTAAGGTATGGAACAGGTCTTTGGCGTCGCCATCGGGCAGACATAAGCAATTGCGTTGCATCTTACCAAAAAAATTGTGTGAAATTGTCAAATGAGCTTCATCTGAAACTGAAATTTTTTGATTTTAGTCTATTGCTATGGATCAGCGGGTTACGTTGCTCCTACCCAGTCTTCAATGAGGATTACTCTATCGGTTGAAACTGAAATAATAACTGTTAGAAATTTGGAAGTCACGTCAGATGAGACTCACATCGTATTTGTTTTAAAGCTTCATTGCCTTTTTTTGAAAGAATTGCATACTTTGGATAATGTGTCCATTTCAGAAGCTAGAGAACGGCAGCTTCCTGGATGGAAGATGATGGAAGATGATGAAAGGACACCTGGTATGTGTTTCATTCTTTTTTTTTTTTGTTTTTAAATACATATTTGCACTACACAGGCATACAGCAATTTGTTATTGCATAAATAAAGCAAAAAAATCATGCTAGTTCCAACTTGAGGCTCAATTTTTCTCCGGTGAAGATTCTCATTTTATCGGTATTTATTTTTTCATATCAAATTAGAAAACTCAAATATGGTCAATGTAATGCTTTTCCTATGTATTACTCGCTATTTATAAGATGAATTTGGCTAGTCTATTTGATCAAAGGTTGAGATTTATTAAAATTCGTACATAATGAGTAAAAATTAGAGAATATTGAATAATAGATTTACGACTATGGTAACAGGTTAAGGTCATGCCTCACGTTAGTTTTGATTTTAAAAAAATTAATATTGATTATTTTATATTATTATTAAATTAAGTTATTATAAAAAAAAATAATTATATTTTAAAATTTTAAATTATTATAAGTCAATTTTAATAAAAAAATTTATTTATAAAAATAGTTCATAAATTTTAATTTTAACTTTCACCTGTTATTAAAGAGCCCTCACTTATTGCGAATGGCAGACAAGCACAAGGGATCGTGTCTTTATCTTATTCTCTACGAAGTCTGGAGGAAAGTGTTTATCTGGTCCCCCGCTTATCTCGGCCTCCTTTCACACCAAATGTTTGACCGGGGCTGTACATTTCGGTTCGGTTTTTTTCCTACATTTTCCAAACCCAAACCACCGATGTTCATCAGAATAAGGAATGAGCATTATTTTAAGCCGAACCAAAACCGAAATCGAACTGATGCCGATAGCCTTGGATTTGACTTTCCACATAGCACCGAGTCCATTGACACGGTGCCGGTCGACACGCTCTGTCCGGCTCGCCTGCGGTTCCCATCGTGCGCAGCGCCACTACTTAATAATTTTGTCCTCCTCAATTAACTTATTCTAATTAATTAATAATTATCGAACTCATTAAAGTTTAACCTCCTCTATTTGAGGAAAAAAAAGGAAGGTGAGATTAGCGAGCTATGATCCTAATGAGCTTGGTTAAATCTGTCTCGCTGCTTTATCGATCTCCAATCGCGACGCAGTTCGAGGTCTAAAAAATCTTTAATGTCATGCTTAACAACAGATTAAAAAACCAAGCTAATCCTAACCAACCATACAACACAACACTCCATAATTACATCTCATTTGTATCGTTCTAACTTTATCAAATATTTTTGAAAATATTATTTTGCATTTCAACAAGAAGAGAATAAACGAGTGCAAAGACAAAAAGTTAGGGCTGGTTAGGGTTAAAATAAAAATTAAAAGAAGAGGTAAAATGTAAAATGATAATGTGGTCAAGTAAATCTTATTTTATTACTGATCTGACTAGCGGGTGTTTTAAATTTTTTTTGGATAAATTTGCTCTTGGTAGCGCCGCCGCCAATTTCGTCTTCTCCGACGAGGTCCAGCGCACCGGCGAGCTCACGCGGGCAGCTCGCGCTCGGAGCTCGTTGGTTGAGCTCACACGGGGCAGCTCGGGCGGCGAGCTCGTGCGGAGAGTGTATAGAAGGTCATTTTCCGGCGATTCGGCGACGGGGGGTGGGGCTTCGAGTGCAGGATGTCGGCGTTGATGACGAGGAGAAGATGAACAGTCGGTGGCGATCGTGCTTTGGGGCGGCGGCAGCGCCGGGGTTTTGGGGGGGGGGGGGGGGGTTGAGAAAGGTATATAGTTAGGGTTTCATGGCTGAGGCGATCTGAGCCGTTGGATCGAGATTCGACGGTTTTACATGAACCAGAGGCATTTTAGTCAAATCTATTATAATTTAAATAATTTTAACTAATGTTAATGCGGTCAAATTTTTGATGTTTGAAAAATAGTCTAGTCAGGAGAGATGACCCCTAACTTGACGCCTTCCAAACGCGCCCTTAAACTTTATAAGGGGTCGTCTGATTAGAAGTCAAAATCAAGGTCAAGATCAAGACTAAATGAACCACTTTTGTAAATTAATATTTTTTTATTAAAATTAAGGTTTTAATAATTTAAAAATAAAAAATTATTTTATTTTTTATAATAATTTAATTTTATAATAATATAAAATGATAAATATTAATTTTATAAAAAAAAAAAATTAAAACGAATTGATCCTGAAAAATAAATAGGGTCCAGAGAGCTCAAATTCGTCTCCTTCCGCTTTGGGCAAGCACGCGGGCACTTCTTTTTCTTCAGGCCATGCACTTACACGTCCTATTTTTCCCCCGCACGTACACCAGACCGCGGACATGCAATCACCCACCGACCTCTTAATCAACGACTAAACCAGCGACTTTGCAAAATTGGGTTATTTAGTAAATTCGTTTACCTCAGACTTTGCATTGTTGGAAATTTGCGAAATAAGTCGATTGGTGGGTCGAATAAGTGGTCGATAAAATTATGCCGATAGATATTTGGCGGATATGAATAGTAGAAGAGGATGCCTTTTTCTAGAGAAGCAGACCATTTTCCCCACCCGGCGATCCCGCGGGATGGACTCCCCGCCCGGTAACCTCACCGCCGGCATGGATTCCAGCCACCTGACCGCTCTCTCCGACTCCGAGAACGGCAGCAGCGTCTGCTACCCGGCGGCCGGCGACCCTCCCTCCGCCGACGCCCAGGCCCTCCGCCGCCTCTCCGACAACCTTTCCTCCCTCCTCAGCTCCGTCGACCTCGCGCCCTTCGCGGACTCTATCATAGTCGTCGCCGCCGACGATGGCGACGCTCCCCCGCGCGAGGTTTCCGTCCATCGGTGCGTACTCTCCGCCCGGAGCCTCTTCTTCCGCGACGTCTTCTCGAAGAGGGACAAGGAATCGGCGAGGATCGAGCTGGGGGAGCTCGTGCCGGGGTTTCGGATTGGGTATGAGGCCTTGGTGGCCGTTCTGCAGTATTTGTATAGCGGAAAGGTGGGCGATTTGCCGAGAGGGGTTTGTGTTTGCGTGGACGATGAGTGCTCGCACTTTGGGTGCCGGCCGGCGGTGGATTTCATGGTGGAGGTGCTCTATGCGACGTTTGTTTTCCAGATTTCCGAGCTTGTTAATCTCTTTCAGGTCAGTTTATGCTAATTTCTTTTGTTCTTTCGTTGATTTCTGGGAGTTTTAGCTGAGAATTTTTCTTCAAAATGATTGCTTGATGGTGTTTGATTTGATTTCAAAATGATTGTTCGAGGTTTTCTTCTTTTTCGCGTGGTGGATAGCCCTGAAAATCATTGCTTGTCTAGAATTAGAATGATCTGGAAAGCGAACTTTTGCCGATGAATCTATGTTTCTGTGTTTGACTATTACTATGGTGGAGTGTCCGAATCTATCTCGAAAATTGACCCTTTCTTGAACTTGTATTTCCTCACTGGTCTGAATTGAAGCAGCTTTTTTGTGCTTCCAGCAAGGTGGGAAAAAAATGGCTTGGCTTCTCTCGGGCATGAGTAGTTATTAGAAGTGACATTAGTATGTCTTATTGGTAGTGCCATTGGTGTGTTTTTCGTCACCTGTTCGTTGTTATCTTTGTTTCTGCTATCAATGCATTTGGAATACTCAATATCTTGATTGTTTTTACAACAAGCTAATGTGTCTGTTGTGACTGGAGTCTGTCATAGGTAAATTAGTGTGAGGCTAGCATCTGGCTGAAATCTCCAGGTTTATTTTTTTTTTTTTTCTCCAGGTTTATTTTTGGTTTTACACATTTTGCTAGTATCTGCCTACTTTTTTTTTCATGCTAGAACACGCCATCTGATTGGGGAAGATTGAAGAAGCTATCTAATGGCTGTAATGATTTTGCTTTTGGGTTGCCAGTGCGCTAGGTAGTTTTGTTGATAGTCTTTTTGCATAACTAGTTACTAGAAATGTCTTTTTCATGGTATGGAGCTCCTTTTTGCAATCCCAGGATTCTTTTTTACATCCTTTTCTTGTTATATTTGATGATTTTTCATTGTGGAATGTTTGGAGCCCTTTGTTTTGTTTTCTTTCTGATTCATAGTTTGGTCTTCTTATCAATTAATTGAAAACCATGGATGTCTCTTATTGAGGCTAAACTGCTTAGAGGAGAATATGTAGAGGACGAATGCATGATTGCTACCATTCAGACTAACTGTGGTCATTGTGGTTCTGTATGAAAAATTGACTACTTTGGGAAATGTAAAACGGTGCATTTCCCCCTAGTGTCTGCTTGACGAGACATTTGCCTTTATTGCTGTTTGTCCGCCAAATCGTGATGTCTAGTTTGTACGGTGATGTTTGTTGATGTTACTAGTTGCTGAAGAAGCTTAGACATAAATCACTCTATGCCTAAGATTTTGTTGATTCCTTGATGCTCGAAAGCCATTTTCATTTACCAATTAGATTTTTAAATTTACCTCAGCAACTTCTTACCTAGATTTTAGTTCTTCCTGGTTTTCTTGTTTAATGCTTAGCATCCCTTCTGTCTGGTGAACTCTTGGTGCCTTTTCTTGCAGAGGCGCCTTCTTGATATCCTCGAAAAGGTGGCAGTTGATGATATTCTTGTGATTCTTTCAGCTGCAAATTTGTGCAGTAAGCTTTGCAACAGATTGCTTGGGAAGTGCATTGAAATTGTCATCAAGTCGGATCTTGATAACGTGGCCCTTGAAAAGGCATTGCCTCTAGAACTTGTCAAACAAATTATGGATTCACGCAAAAATCTTGGACTGGTGGAACCTGAAAGTACTAGTTATCCTGATAAGCATGTAAAGAGAATACACAAAGCTCTTGATTCTGATGATGTGGAACTAATCAGAATGCTTTTGAGAGAAGGACCCACTACACTGGATGATGCATATGCCCTCCACTATTCTGTTGCATATTGTGATTCAAAAATAACAACAGAACTCTTGGATCTTGGACTTGCAGATGTTAACCATAGAAATGCGAGGGGTCACACTGTTCTTCACATTGCTGCAATGCGGAAAGAACCTAACATTATTGTGTCTCTTTTAACAAAAGGAGCTCAAGCATCTGACCTTACATCAGATGGAAGGAAAGCACTTCAAATCTCGAAAAGACTCACAAGATTGGCAGATTATTGTAGGGCCCCTGAAAATGGAAAGTGTTCTCCCAAAGATCGTTTGTGCATTGAGATATTAGAGCAAGCTGAAAGAAGAGATCCAATTGTAGGAGAAGCTTCAGCTTCTCTGGCGATGGCTGGTGATGACCTTCGAGGAAGATTACTCTATCTTGAAAACAGAGGTGACCTTTCTAACTACTGCTTACAAATGTTTGTTTGTTTGTGTTTTTTTATAGCTATGCATCAACTCTGGCTGTTTACAGCCCCCACCTTTCCAGTAGCCATGCATGATTTCAGATGTCAAGTTTACTTCCATTATGCAACTGAATCCAAAGTGGCTGATGTGCCAGAATTTTTAAGCACAAAAAATTCCCATGACTTGATGCATGTTATCTGGAATTGGTATAATTGTAGAAGTTCTTCCAACTCTTTTTTTTTTTTTTTAGCTAGAATAAAGTTTTCCAAGTCATTTATGATTTGTTGATTGTATCTTAGAAAATGTTTTTGGTTGCATTTATGCAGTTGCTCTTGCAAGGATGCTATTCCCTATGGAAGCAAAAGTTGCCATGGACATTGCCCAAGTAGAGGGCACTTCTGAGTTCCGCTTCGAGTCCATTCCAACTGCTAATGGAAACCAAAGGACCACAGTGGACTTAAATGATACGCCCTTTACAATCAAGGACGAGTACCTAGCTCGAATGAGAGCACTTTCTCGGACAGGTACTCATGCTTTGCACCATTGTCCTTGTGTGTACTTTATAATGTGTGGTATTAGCAATTAAAGAAAAGTCTAAAGAGGGTTCTCAGACTTTTTACAAATGTCTTTTTAATATTAAGAAAGTCAGTATGATTGTAATTTGTGTAAATGAGGTCAATTGTGTCTGACTTGTAAAACAGCTATTGCAATAAATATACCACAATTTATCTGATTATATAAGTTCTAGAAATGGAAACTTTTGGTGTACTTCTCCCATTTGGTGGTTTATTTTTGGGTTGTGGCATTTTATGAAATTTCTCATGAACCTATGGAATGATTCGGAAGCTCTTGTTTTGTCTGGCAACAGAAGGCATTCTTTTGGGAACTTTTTGAGTTATTTCTTTATCAGTTTTTGGTTGCTATCTATATTATGGAGTCATTTCTCTATCTTCACAGTATGATGAGATTCTCTATTATCCAAACCAAAACACTGCATATTTGCCTTTAATATATATTGCAGCAATGCATTTGTGAATTTTCAGATGTTCATCACCCAAGTTGATTATATTCAATTCACAATGATAGGAGATCCTAGAAAAAGTAACTGCTGGTTCATTTTTTTGTTCTTTTCAGCACCATCCAAGTTAAAACAAATTCATGTTGTTTGTGTCACTAATTCTTGTGCAAAAATTTCAGTGGAGCTTGGGAAACGATTTTTCCCCCGGTGCTCAGATGTTCTCAACAAAATTATGGATGTTGACTCGTATGAAGTCTACTTTAGCCATGACACATCAGAGGAGCGGAAGAGGAGGTTCATGGAACTTCAGGATGAGTTCTGGACAGCATTTACTGAGGACAAAGAGGCCAATTCAAGTTCATTTTCTTCATCTGCTGGAACCCGGATGAAGGTTGCCAGAAGATGACCAGCAATAGCTGCTGGGTGAAAGTTTTGTATGTTGTAATGCTGTTTTGATATCCTTTGAATGATTTAGCTTCCACTCATCACTCTAGTTAATTTCAGCCTATGCTTTTAGATGTCACAGCTGTAAATAGAGGTCTCATGTATGAATAATGTGTTGTGCTGTTCACTTTTGAATATCAGAAACTAGTTTGGGCTATTGATAAATGTTAGGTAATGTTATGTAACACTATAAATTAAGATATTTCAGCTGTCTGCATTGAAAATACTCAGGTTTCAGAATCTCCAGAACAAACTGAACTGTTTCTGGGAATAGGGTGCTCTGTTTTCCTAGGGGGTGAAGTATATGGGAAACAGGAGGAAGCTTGGTTTTGCTGTTGGTCGTCTTTTTCATTAAGTTTCATTCATACAGCAGGATAATGAAGATCAAATGGTAGTTTGCACATATGCCCCTGCAGATTGCAGATATGATACTTTTATACAAACCCCTGCAAATCAATCTGAATTTATAAATGAAAGTGGTAAGATTTACATTCTGCAAGGGTATATATGCAAAATCCCCAAATTCGAAAAAACAAGAAAATGCCATATATCAGCTGAGAGGGGAAAAAAACTGCTGACAAGAAACTTTGCTAATTAAACTGAGAAAAACTTATAAAAGACATATACAAAAATGTAGACAAGAAAGATAAATGACCCAATTGCTGCTTCAGGTTAAAACAGATGCTTCCAACAAAATGAGGATTCCCCTCCGTCTTCTTGGAATCTGTTCATCCAACCAAACTGCTTCAAGCTCCATCACCCTACCAAAGCAAGAAAACAAAAAAATTACTTAAAAAGCCCTAAACTGTATCTATCTTAAAAGAATTACACACATAGAAACCACATAAAAGACCCATCCAAACATACACACACTAACGAAACTGGACGGCAGCCCTTCCCTCTCCCCTTATTCTAACTAGCAACAGCGGCTCCAGAAAGCACCCCACAGACACAACGCAACACACAAGGTCAAAGAAGTAATATTAAAGAACACAAGGCATACCCTATGCAGCAGCAACCTAAGGCTTTGAGCCAAGGTACCCCATCTGTTCCACCAACTCCTGCACATCCTCACCCCAATCCACCGGCTTGGCTGCCAACTCCTCTACCTCAACATCGATCTCCGTCGGGTTCTCTTGCTCCTCACCATCCACAAACACTTCTTCATTCAGTAACTCCTCCCATATCGCATCGCTCACTGTACCCAAGTTCTGGTCACCAAACTCGATACCCACATCGTTCTTTTGAACCCTCCTCGAACTGCTAACTTCGTTGTCCATCGTGGAAAGCAGGGTCTCCATCTCTGCCTCGATCACCACGTCGCCTGCATCATCAAGACCTGGGATCGCGGGAAGTCTTCTTTTCTTGCCTGGGCTTCCCAACTGCTTCTTCCGTTCATTCCTAACAAGTAGCTGCTGGATGAACATTGGGTTCTTGAGAGCCCTGGCTAAGAACGTCATTGTTTGCTGCTGCTTCCTTTCAGTGCCTTGCATTCGCTCCTCAATCGCAACAAGCTGCGCTCGGGAGTTCTGCTGCTGCTGCCTGAGCTTCAGGATTTCATGCATTAGTACATTACGGTCTCGTCGCAGTCTCTCCACCTCTGTTTCGAGCCCAAACTGATCTAGCTCCGCACAAGCTCCAATCCCCTGCTGCTGCTCCTTTGAGCTCTGCCCCACGTTTCGACGGCGCTTGATGTTCTTGAGAAGATGCTTTTGCCCTCCCAGGAATTCCTCATTTGCAAATTCCCATCGGTCCGGGTCAACCTTTCGGAATCCCTGCATTCACCACTGCCACTATAAACATTCCCATCGACACCACGCAAATAGAAAAGAAACTGAATCAGAAGCAGACATGAATCAAAGCAACTCATGGTCATCTAAAGAACAATCATCATCTGAAAAGAATCTTCTGCTTGAAGGAATGCAAAGAAAAAAAAGAAAACTACAGAGAGAGAGAGAGAGAGAGAGAGAGAGCTTACAACAATGCACTGCAAACTTGCAAACTGAATCACACTTTCATCTTAAGGGATTATTTGTTTTGTTGGATTATGAAAATTTCAAAATTTCAAAATCTCGGTACCATAAAATTCATGAATTTGCGAATTAATGGTGTGTTTATTTTAAAATGTTTATTTTAAAATACTTTTAAATTTCAAATTTTGTTATTTATTTAATTAGACTTTTTATGAAACAAAATAAATTTTTGACGAGTTTTTTCCTTAAAAAATTAGGGTTTCTGGGAATTTATAAATTTTTAGAAACTTATTATTTATAATTTAATTAAAAATTTAAAAACATATCTTAAAATTTAAATTTTGGCATGTGAATCACGTAATGAACTATAAAATTAAAATTTTTAAAATCCGGACTCGTAAACCACAAATTTATTTTAATAAAAGCCGTGGAAATTTTAATATTTCAATGCTTGCTTGCTTAAATTCTCAGAATACCATACAAACTTAAGATTAAGAAACACATTACATTCAAGGCAGGCATAAATGCAAGCAACTCGTGAATATCTAGCGAAAAAATCTTCTAAGAGAAACAGCATGGAAGAATGCAAATCAGAAAAGAAAATTTTCCAAACAATCTTTAAAAGAAAAAGAGAAAACACTCGGATAAGTGATTTGCAAACCGAAATGCATGTACTATATAAACAAAAAAAACAATGTTTAGATGCTAAAAATACCACATGAACTCAACATTTACAAACACATTTCATTTAAGAGAAGCAGGCATAAATGCAAGCGACTGATGGAGACATCCAAAGCAGAAATTTCAGACCGAAAATGAGAAAACAGCAACAAAAACTAAGAAATCTAATCAAATACAGGAAAAAAAAGGAGAGACTCACATAAGTGTTGAGCTGGCGGATGAAGCTGGAGAAGTTGCTGTGCTTGAAGTACCTCGGGAGCAGTACGGCGGCGAACTTGTGCGAGTCCCAGACGACGAAGCTGTTCCTCGCTTTGCTCCACGACACCACCACGTCGGTCTCCGGGTCCTCCACCATCTCGAACGTCTTCGTCAGGAACGGCGGCGGCCCGGCGCCGTGCAGCCCGACCATTGGCTGCGGCGCCTCCTCCTCCTCCTCCACCTCGTCCTTCACCAGCACCACCACGGTCTCCTTCCCCTTCTCCATCCCATTCCACCAATCGAAATCAACTCAAAGCCCCTCCTTTCCCAATCAAAATGCGATATTTGAACTCGCAAGTCGCACTCTAATCGAAATTTCTCACTTTTGGAGATAGAAATGTAACATTTCGAGCACTCAGACAAGTGGGAGCAACGGCGCAGGGATGTTCAGAAACCGGCGGGTGATGACGGGGAGCGGCATTTAAGGAAAGGAAATGGAACATTCCAGAAAATTTGGGGGCGGTGCGCGGCGAGGATATTTTGGCAAGAAAGTTTCTTAGAAGGTTCTACGGAGTGAGCTGGGTGGAGTGAGATTTGATGTCGGATTTGAACATTTTCCGATATTTTCTGGAAGTTTAAATTAAAAGTAAAATACAAGCTTCGAGTATATTCTCCACTAAAGATATTTTAATACTGTTTCAGGTGCAAAACAATTTTCGTTATCTCTATGTCGAAGACCATTGGCTACTGCTTGGTGGGCTCCGCAAAATCTAAATTGTGCTTCGCTGGCTTTCATCTTATATTTTATTTCTACTTGGAAAAATTGAGTTTTCCATCGAGCTGGATACTGAGTTCCTGATCAGCAAGACAACAAATAGAGTTGAAATAGTAAACTATTCCAGTCGAAATCTGTATTTAATACGAAATATTATGCCTTTTTTTTAAAAAAATATTAAAATATTATTATTCCTGTCCGTCTAATTGAGATTAATTTATTAAAAACGATAATTACAGTTTAATAAGACTTTTAAAAAAGTTAAATACAGTTATAATGTCAGATGTGATAAATTAGTCCCATATTGGATATTAGATAGATAGGATTCAATATATATAGTGAAAAATCCTCATATCCTATGAGCTTAAGTTTTTGGGATGGTTTAGTGTCCGACCCACTCTATTATTCTGCTTCGACACTCCCTCGACTCCCCTAACAAATGATATCAGAGTTTGGTTCAACATGTCTACTACGAAATTCGATATAAAGAAATTCAATGGAAAATAAAGATTTCCTATTTTGCAAGTAATAGTTCGTGCAATTCTTATTCAACAAGAATTGAGAAATAAATTGGAAGACGTCAAGCTTGAAGATGTCGCCGAAAGTATCTGGGAAAACTAGAAGGCTAGTGCACATAACATAATCATCCTTAGTCTCACCGATGAGGTACTCTATCCATTTTTTGATGAAATATTACCTTCAGAGTTATGGAAAAAGCTGGAGAAACAATATACGAGTAAGTCTATCTCAAATCGAGTTTACTTAAAGCAGAAGCTCTTTAATTTTCGAATGAGAGAAGGTACAAATATAGTTGATCATCTTAATGTCTTCAATAAACTTGTCTCTTAATTGTTAAGCATTGATGTTAAAATTGAAGATGAATACAATACAATTATTTTATTATCGTTCTTACCTCCTCTTGAGAATCTTAAAACTACTCTCATGTATGGAGAGGATTTGAAATTTGACGATATTTCTTCTACCCTTCTATCTAATGAATATTTGAAAAAGATTGGAGAGGATGTGTCACATTCAGAAGTATTAATTGTCAGAGGTCGTACCAAAGAAAGATCAAGGACAAGTCGTTCTAGATCCAAATCCAAAGAAATAAACTGCAGGTATTGTAAAGAAGATGGGACATGCAATTAAAGAGTGTTAGAAGCTTAAAGTAAAGAAAGAAAGAGAATCTCAATCTAAAAAGCAAGCCAAAGAACAAGTATCAGTTATTGAAGGGAGTTCTGATGATGATTTTGGTAATATTCTCTCTATTAGTTCTAATTTTAATTGTTACCATGATATTTAGATTCTTGATTCTGGTTGTTCTTACCACATGTGTCCTAATAAGAATTGGTTTGAAAACTACAAGTCCTATGATGGTGGTTTAGTTTTGATGGGTAATAACAATTCATGCAAAACTATTGAAATTGGAAGAATCAAAATTAAGATGTTTGATAATATTATTAGAACTCTTATTGATGTTAGACATGTTCCTGATTTGAAAAAGAATTTGATCTCTTTAGGTGCTTTAGATTCTGCTGGTTATAAGTATTCTGCTGAAGGTGGAGTTCTTAAGGTTGCTAAAGGCTCATTGATAGTAATGAAGGGCCTAAAGCATGAAAATTTGTATGAGTTAGTAGGAAAAACTGTTGTAGGTGGAGCAACAATTTTTCAGGCTTCTTCTTCTGATATGACCCACTTATGGCATATGCGTCTCGGTCATATGAGTGAGTAAGATTTAAGTGAGCTCAATAAAAGAAAATTACTGAAAGGTCTCAACTCATGCAAATTGGATTTTTGCGAGCATTGTCTTTATGGTAAATAGTCTAAGGTAAAGTTTAACACCGGTACTCATTGCACTAAAGGCTTAATTGATTATATTCATTCTGATGTGTGGTGCTCTCATATTCTATCAAAATCTGGTGCTCGTTATTTTGTCAGTTTTATTGATGATTTTTTCAGAAAAGTGTAGATTTATTTTTTGCATCACAAAGCCAAAGTATTTTTTGTTTTCAAACGATGGAAAAATTTAGTTGAAAAAAGGGCTGACAGAAAAATCAAATTCCTCAGAAGTGATAATAGCGGAGAGTACAAATCAATAGAGTTTCTAAAATTCTATGAAGATGAAGACAACAAACGCCACTTTACCATCCCAAGAAAACCTCAACAAAATGGCGTGGCTGGAAGGATGAACAGAACCTTGTTGGAGAAAACACGTAGTATGCTCAGTGCAGCTAATCTTGATAAAGATTTTTGGACAAAAGTAATCAATACAGCATACTTCATTATGAATCGCTCTCCTCAAATAGCCATTAATTACAAGACTCCTGAAGAGGTATGGATTGGTCAACCTGCAAATTATTCTTCTTTAAAAATTTTTGCTTGCCCTGCTTATGTGCATGTTGTCAAGGATAAGTTAGATGCACGTTCCAAAAAGTGTATTTTCTTGGGTTATGCCAAAGGTGTCAAAAGCTATCGTTTGTAGGATCCTACTATTTCAAATGTAATTATTGAGAGAGACATAGTATTTGATGAAAGTGTTATGCTAAAATCTTTCAAGAAAGGTCTCAATGATATAATGCAAGTGGAGGTGAAGCATGTAGTTCCTTCAGAAGAAGATATTTAGGATATGCCCAACTCTCAAGAAAATTCTAAGAATCAAATTTCTGAAAAGACTCCACTTCGAAGATCTCAAAGAAAAATAAAGCCACCTAAAAGGTATGGTTTTGAAGATATGGTAGTTTTTGCTTTAGTTACTGACAATGGTGATCTTTATTTTTATAAAGAAGCAGTGCAGGATAAGAATTCTTTTCATTGGCAAGCTACTCTGAATGAAAAGATGGATTCCCTTCAAAAGAACCATACTTGGGATCTAGTGAAATTACTAAGAGGTAAAAGAGCAATTGGTTGCAAGCGGGTATTTCGAAAGAAAGAGGATTTCTCTGAGATAGATGGTGTTAAATTCAAGTCCCGTTTAGTTGCAAAAGGGTATTCACAAAAGGAGGGTGTTGACTTTAATGAAATTTTCTCTCCTTTGGTTAAACACACATCTATTCGTTTTCTACTTACTTTAGTTACTTTTCATAATCTTGAGTTAGAATAGTTTGATGTCAAAACTGCCTTTCTGCATGGAGAATTAGAAGAACAAATTTTTATGCAATATCCTGAAGGGTTCATCCAAGAAGGCAAGAAAAATTTTGTCTGCAAGTTAAACAAATCACTTTATGGTTCGAAACAGTCTCTAAGGCAATGGTATAAAAGGTTTGACAGTTTTATGCTGAGACAAGATTTCATCCACTGCAAACATGATTGTTGTGTTTATTTTAAGATGCATGCCAATAACTCATTTATTATATTGCTTCTTTATATTGATGATATGCTTATCGCTACTCAAAACCTATCTCTGCTGAATGATTTAAAGTTTAAAATGAAAAAAAAATTTGAGATGAAAGATTTAGGTGCTGCAAGGAAGATTCTCGGTATGGAGATTGATCGAGATCAAAAGCATGACAAATTATGGTTTAAACAGAGCAAGTATCTCGAGAAGATTATTTCTCATTTTCACATGCAGAATTCAAAACTCGTTAGTACTCCTTTAGCATCTCATTTCAAGTTTTCAGCTCAACAATGTCCTTCTACAAATGAGGAGTATGCATACATAGAGAACATCCCATTTTCAAGTGCTGTTGGAAGTCTAATGTATGCTATGGTATGCACAAGACCTGATATTGCACAAGCAGTCAGCGTTGTTAGTCGTTACATGGCAAATCCAGGAAAAGAGTATTGACAGGGTGTAAAATGGCTATTAAAATATATCAAAGGTACTCTTAATATTGGCTTATGTTTTGAAAGGAACATAGTGCAAGAGGCCAAAATTATTAGCTACGTCGATTCAGACTATGCTGGAGACCTTGATCAATGTCGATCCCTCACTAGTTATCTTTTCACTCTTTATGGAGGACCTATTAGTTGGAGGTATACCTTACAGTCAACTGTGGCATTATCTACAATAGAATCTGAGTATATGGCAGCTACAGAAGCCGTCAAAAAGCTCTATGGCTAAAAGGATTGGCAAGTGAAGTTGGTTTTTTTCAACATGTTCTTCCTATTTTTTGCGATAGTCAGAGAGTCATACACCTTACGAAGAACCAAATGTACCACGCCAGATCAAAGTATATAGATGTCCGATTTCATTTTATTCGAGACATTATTGAAGACGGTGAGATTTCTTTACAAAGGATTCATACTTCAAGAAATTCTGTAGATATGTTGACGAAGGTGATTCTGATTGACAAGTTTAAGCTCAGTTTGGACTTGATCAATGTTCAAGGTCGTTGATCCTGCCCCATGAGGTAATGGCAAAGACATCTACTGAAGATTCAATTTCAGAGAATAAGATGATTCGAGCCAAGGTGGAGATTGTTGGCTTAATTGTATCTCGAATTTGGATCTTCCGGAGAGTCTTAATTATATTAGGAAGTTATTTAGTGGGCCTAATTCTTATCTAGATTTATCTTTTGCTAGAAGACTTAAATTAGTAGAAGTCTTATTTGAGTCAGTCTTTTACTTTGACTTAAACACAGTTAAGCTACATCTATAAATACACCATTGATGTAAGGATTTCAATATAGAATGAGAGAGAGAGATATAAATCAATACTCTCAATACATCTTCTGACGGTTAGGCTATTTAGTCTTTTGTGAAAGTTGGTGATATTGGAATTTCATCTCCATCGTTGTAATCTTCTCTTTCTCTTCTCATTAATACAATATCTTTTGGATCATCTTCGCCACATATATCTCTTGTGTGCTATCTTTTCTCATTTTTCGTTCTTCTTTTATGTCGTTGATTGTACTGGATATCGATATTTTTTGCTATAAATGGTACCAGAACTTTAGATTCAAAGCTGTATAAACTCTTAAGACCGAAATTACCGTGATGGTGCGACTGAATTGAGTCGCATATTAGTTTCTCTTAAAAAATTAAAAGAATGAGACAAAAATCCGTTGGTATGGGTCACACGGTGGAACTGGTCGAGTAAAATAGTTCTTGATTAAGAGTGTTAAAATTGATGTGGTTAAATCACACCTGAAGGGGGGGATTGTTATAATGTCAAGTGTGATAAATTAGTCCCACGTCGGATATTGGATAGATATGGTCCAATATATATAGTGAAAAAGGCTCATATTCTATGAGCTTAAGTTTTTGGGATGATTTAGTGTCCGGCCCACTATATTATTCTGTTTCGACATTTTCTCGACTCCCCCAACAAAATACATACTTTAAAAAATTCGATTCACGATCAAATACCTTTTAGTTGATATCAAAAAATATATAAATATTAGATATTTTATGGTAGATTTTTTTCTTTACTGTTTTTTGAAAAGTTTGGATAGAAGCTATAGCCCTAGTGTCACACCCGTTGTGAGTGGTAGGTGCCACCACAACGAGATCATGTAACGGATCTCATGATCTCAGAGGCAAGGGAGTGCCTCCAACGTATATGTGCATGGGCAGCACACATACGAGCGAACAACCAGCTGTGGTGGTCGGTGCCACTACGAGGAACATCATGTGTGGGAACGCATGATCAAACGAGGCGACGGACTGCCTCGAACATATGTGTGCGCGGGCAACACACATAGCAGCAAGTGACGGTCACGACATGTTTGGATGGAGACCCAAACAGCCCAAAACCATCCTACAGACCGAGCAGCAGGTCAAGATGGCTAAAGGGAGCTGCAGAAAGCTGCAGTTGAACTGCAGGGCAGCAGTTGAACTGCAGGAAGCAGTTGCTGAACTGCTGGGCAGCAGTTGGACTGCAGGGCAGCAGCGGAACTACAGGAAGCAGTTGCCGAACTGCTGGGCAGCAGTTGAACTGCAAGAAGCAGTTGCTGAACTGCAGGGCAGCAGTGGAACTGCAGGAGGCAGTTGCTGAACTGCTGGACAGCAGTCGAACTGCAGGAGGCAGTTGCTGAACTGCAGGACAGCAGTCGAATATGCAGGAAGCAGTTGAGGAACTGCAAGGCAGCGGTTGAAACTGCAGGGAGAATATTGTGGAGCATGTTCTCCATGATCTCCAGCAGTTGCTCACAGCCAAACGAGTACTATAAATAGACTAGGGGGTCTATTGAGTTGGATACACACAGGTAGAGAGACTTGTAGTGTCACTCCGTGTTAAGAGTTGTATTTCCTTTTATGTGAGCAATAAAAGGGTGGCAAGATTGTTATACTTCTCTTCTCCTCTATACTCTTGTGGGCTTGTGCGAGTTTGGCGGGCTGAGGTGGGCGAACCTTGGCGCCATCACGGGCAAAATTTCAGGGTAGAAATTCGCCGGTGTGACAAGTGGTATCAGAGCCCGGTTTGGTGAGAAACCGGTTCAGCGAAAGCCAAAGCCATGGTGACGCAAGTAGAGCTTCGGGATCGGTTGATTCGCATCGAGGAGATGCTGGGAAATCCTCCAACCGAAGATGCGGGCGGCATATGGGCGCGGTTGGCTTGGCAAGAGAGCCAGAATGCTGCTCTCAAGGAGGCCCTTGCGAGTGAGGTGAAAGATGCGGAGGAAAGGTATGCTGCGATCATGGACTCCATGAGATCAAGTCTAAAGTCCTTGGAGCAGGACTTGATGGTGGTGAAGAGAGCGGTGGCTAACTCCATTGCTGAAGGCGGAGCTCCTTCAAAGGTAAGAGTTCCGGAGCCCCATTCCTTTAATGGCTGCAGGAATGCAAAGGAGTTGGAGAACTTCTTATGGGATATGGAGCAGTACTTCAAGGCTGCTCACATTCCGGAACGGGAGAAAGTCACCATCACCAGCATGTACTTGAGTGGAGATGCCAAATTATGGTGGCGTACCAGAGCATCGGAGAATGCTCAAGCTGGGAGAGCTCAGCTGGAGGATTGGGAGATCCTCAAGAAGGAACTAAAGGAGCAGTTCCTTCCGTGCAACACAGGGTGGATTGCGCGGGAATCCCTGAAGAAGCTGCGTCATTCGGGGACCATAAGGGAGTATGTGAGGGAATTCAGCTCCCTCATGCTCGACATCAACAACATGTCCGAGGAGGACAAGTTGTACAACTTTCTTTCTGGCTTGCAGCAGTGGGCTCAAGCTGAACTCCGACGGCAAGGAGTGAAGGATCTTTCTTCGGCCATTGCTTCTGCGGAAGGCTTGGTGGATTTCAAGTTGACGACAACCACCAAAACGGCCATGGAAGGAAGGAAGATGGGGCGTGCACATAAGGATGGCAAGAAGCCCGAGGGAAAGGGCAAGAAGGTTGCGGAACCAAGCCAGTCCAAACTGCAGCCCACCAACAGAGAGCAGGGCTGTTTCATATGCAATGGTCCTCATCGGGCAAGGGAGTGTCCAAGGAGGGAAAAGCTATCTGCTCTAACTCTCAGGGAATCTGAGGATGAAGGACGTGGTGCGGCCACACCACGCATGAATCCATTGCAGCTACTCAACTCAATGACGGCAGAAAGGCAGCCGCCTTGCAAAGGGTTGATGTATGCATCGGTACTACTAAATGGGAGGCCTGTTTTGGCTATGCTGGACACAGGAGCGACCAGCAACTTCTTCTCCCATAAATTGGTAAGTGAATTTGGTTTGCAGGTGCAACCAAGTTCATGGAAAGTGAAGGCGGTAAACTCTGGGCCAACTCCGATTCATGGAATGGCCAGCGCAACCCTCAAAGTTGGAGCTTGGGAGGGAGAGATCAGTGTGACAGTCTCGGCGCTCGATGAGTTTGAGTTTATCCTGGGGATAGACTTCTTTGTCCAAGCTAAGGCTAGCTTGGCGCCTCACCTATCAGGTATGCTGATTTCTGCGGAGGAATCACCATGCTTTATACATGCAGCGTATGGAGGGAAAACTGCAGCAGCGGGTATGCAGTCTCCCCAACAGCTGAAAGCTGGTCTCAAGAGGGGCGAGACCACATATGTTGCAGCACTGATCGAGATACAACCGGATCAGGTCGTGGAGGTACCTGATGTTGTTGCAACTATCCTGGTGGATTACGCGGACGTGATGCCACCAAAACTGCCCAATGAACTTCCCCCTCGGAGGGCAGTTGACCACAAGATCGAGCTGGAGCCAGGTGCGAAGCCTCCTGCTCAGGCCCCTTACCAAGTAGCGGATGCACTGAGCAGAAAGGAAGTGCGATGCTACGTAACTGCGCTGTCCACAGTGCAGTCAACCCTGCTAGAGAGGGTTAAAGAACAAGCCGACGCGGACCCAGAATACGTCCAACTCAGGGGAGAGGTACGTGAAGGGGTAATTAAGCGTTATTGGCTTGAAGATAACTTGTTGTATGCTAGAGGCAACAGGTTGTACATCCCAAAGGCGGGAGGGCTGAGGCGTGAGCTGCTGCGAGAGACTCACGATCCTCAATGGGCAGGACATCCTGGAGGGCAAAGGATGATGGCACTCTTGTCCAGGTCATATTATTGGCCAAAAATGGGGGAAGACGTCGAGATGTACGTCAAGACTTATCTTGTGTGCCAGCTTGACAAGACGGAGAGGAAGAAACAGGCAGGCAGCTGCAACCCCTGCCTATTCCGGAGAAGCCGTGGCAGTCCATTTCCATGGACTTTGTTTCGGGCTTTCCCAAAGTAGATGGGATGAGCTCAGTGCTGGTCGTCGTCGATCGACTCTCGAAGTATGCGGTGTTCATACCAACACCACACGCATGTCCAGCAGAGGTAGCAGCTGGGCTGTTCTTCAAGAATGTGGTGAAGCACTTCGGTGTCCCGAAAGATATCGTGAGTGATCGAGATGCTCGATTCACGGGCAGGTTCTGGACAGCACTCTTCAACTCGATGGGTTCAGAGTTGAAGTTCTCTACGGCTAATCACCCACAGACGGATGGCCAAACGGAGCGCATCAATGCCTTGGTGGAGGAATACTTAAGGCATTATGTGACGGCCAGCCAGCAAAATTGGTTGGAGCTGTTGGACACAGCCCAATTTTGTTATAACATCCACAGGTCGTCGGCTACAGGAATGAGTCCTGCAGAGCTTGTCATGGGACAGCAGCCTCTCACTCCTCTCGAGTTGGCTCAATCGACGGACCAAGGAAAGTGCCCTGCTGCATATCGCTTCGCCAAGGAGAAGGAGGAGCTGATAGAACAAGCTCGAGACAGCTTGCGCAAGGCAGCAAAACGCATGAAGAGGCATGCGGATGAACGAAGGCGTTCATTGGAATTCCAGGTTGGAGATATGGTGCTGCTGAAGCTCACTCCACAGATATGGAAGAAAATCAGCAGTAAAACCGTACATCGAGGGTTGGTACCAAGATATGACGGCCCCTTCGAGGTGATGAAGAGAGTCGGGCAGGTTGCTTACCGGTTGAAGCTACCCGACAGGCTGAAGGTACACCCAACATTCCATGTAAGTTTTCTCAAACCTTTCAACAGGGACTTGCTTGGAGATAGACAGCAAGTAAAAAGAGCTCCACCGGTAGTTCGGAAGCAGTTCGACAAGGAGGTCGAGAAGATCCTTGCACACCGGACTATGGGGCAAAGCAAGAAGAATCGACGGACTGATTTTCTTGTGAAGTGGAAAGGCGGCAGCGAGGCCGATGCTACGTGGGAGCGGGACTCTACACTATGGCAATTTGAGAAACAAATTAAGGAATACATGGACTCTACTCCGACGAGGACGTCGGACTCTCTTGGTGGGGGAGGTTTGTCACACCCGTTGTGAGTGGTAGGTGCCACCACAACGAGATCATGTAACGGATCTCATGATCTCAGAGGCAAGGGAGTGCCTCCAACGTATATGTGCATGGGCAGCACACATACGAGCGAACAACCAGCTGTGGTGGTCGGTGCCACTACGAGGAACATCATGTGTGGGAACGCATGATCAAACGAGGCGACGGACTGCCTCGAACATATGTGTGCGCGGGCAACACACATAGCAGCAAGTGACGGTCACGACATGTTTGGATGGAGACCCAAACAGCCCAAAACCATCCTACAGACCGAGCAGCAGGTCAAGATGGCTAAAGGGAGCTGCAGAAAGCTGCAGTTGAACTGCAGGGCAGCAGTTGAACTGCAGGAAGCAGTTGCTGAACTGCTGGGCAGCAGTTGGACTGCAGGGCAGCAGCGGAACTACAGGAAGCAGTTGCCGAACTGCTGGGCAGCAGTTGAACTGCAAGAAGCAGTTGCTGAACTGCAGGGCAGCAGTGGAACTGCAGGAGGCAGTTGCTGAACTGCTGGACAGCAGTTGAACTGCAGGAGGCAGTTGCTGAACTGCAGGACAGCAGTCGAATCTGCAGGAAGCAGTTGAGGAACTGCAAGGCAGCGGTTGAAACTGCAGGGAGAATATTGTGGAGCATGTTCTCCATGATCTCCAGCAGTTGCTCACAACCAAACGAGTACTATAAATAGACTAGGGGGTCTATTGAGTTGGATACACACAGGTAGAGAGACTTGTAGTGTCACTCCGTGTTAAGAGTTGTATTTCCTTTTATGTGAGCAATAAAAGGGTGGCAAGATTGTTATACTTCTCTTCTCCTCTATATTCTTGTGGGCTTGTGCGAGTTTGGCGGACTGAGGTGGGCGAACCTTGGCGTCATCACGTGCAAAATTTCAGGATAGAAATTCGCCGGTGTGACACCTAGTATATGCATTTAATAGCGCCTATAGATACGTGATTTTGTATAACTAATTGATTTTTCATCGAACAAATATTTGGGAGATGACATGCCGACGTACGTCCCCCTCAAAGTTGTGGGCCCTTAAACAATGGACATTATTATTGTCCCCTCTAGACAAAAATGGGAATGACTAGTTCCAGCACCATTTTAGCCGTTGGATCGTTATCTTCACCATGATCTCCGTCCACGTGCCTTCATCATATGGCTGCGCAGGAGAGAGGATTCATTCCTCCAACAAAAAATTGACACGTGCCCCCAATTGAGAGAAAAAATTTCCTAATTTTTTCATTTGCGTTTGAAAAAAATGGTGCTACAATTAACCCACGATAATTAATTTAAAATCGATATAAAATACAAAATGACGATTTTTTGTCGGCCGACAAGATGAACTCGAGTCTAAAACGTTTTATCTTATTATAATTTGCCTTTATATATTGATAAATTGAGGCTCATTGCCGGTGTAGTTCAATCAGTCACGCGATCGCAACAGGAGCAGCCCGTGTCCATTTCCTTTCTTGCATCATCTCCGGTCAAAATGAGATGTCATCGAGTCCAGTTCCCTCTGAAACGTCAGATCCAGCTGTTTATCCGGGTGCATCTGCATCTTCCCAACGTTCTTCTATACCTGCACACGGACCCCTCTCTCGACCCTCGCTCTCTCGTATAAGACCTCAAGTCTTAACTGAACGTGTATAGCCTCTATACAAACACAGCATTCTTTCTATCTCACACGCTCCGCATATTCCATCACAGGAGCACTGATAGCTGGTGCGATTGGACTGGTGTCAATCAATCTCTCAGCTCTGGAGAACCTTGAAAGCAGAGAAAGTCATGCCAACTCTTTCCCTCTATATATAAGCTTAGATGAACCCTCAAGCGATACCAAAGCATCCGAGATGAGAAGAAGTTGGCAGATGATCATCACTGTACTGCTGTTGATCACTGTCTGCACCATCGGATGGAAAACAACGGAAGCCGAGAAGGTGTTTGATCATTTGTTTAAATCTCCTGATAAATATTTATTTTGCTTGTGCATGACTCTGTCGTCTGTGTTTTCTTTCTTTTACGAGTGAAGGGAATGCATGAAGAAGGAGAGGCGAGAAAGGAGGAGGTGGTGGGCTCTAGGCCGCCGAGGTGTGAGCACAAGTGCGGGCGGTGCACGCCGTGCGTGGTGTCGCAAGTGCCCACCGGCGCGGCCCTCGAGTACGCCAACTACGTGCCGGAGGGCTGGAAGTGCAAGTGTGGCTCCTCCTTCTTCGACCCATGAAAACTCTCTTTTGTTCTTCGCTCGTTGAAAACCTAATCTACTATTGGACTGCTAATGGGCCGGACGTTATCCCATGTTCTGTCCGTCCAGTCTTGCCTCTTCTTTTATTTTTCCCCTCAATTTCTATGTGCCTACCAAACAAAAATTGCATTGCGACGCTAAAAAAAACGTAAATTAAATTTAAGTAGATTTCGACGAAGTAAATGTAATAAATCCTACTAATTTGCACTGCAATGCATGATTTACTGCTCTAAACATTTTATGAGCCGTGACTATCGGGACAATAAAACAAATCACAGCCATTTTAGGAAATTAATATTTCATTGAATATTTAGTATTTTAGACATATTTCCGTCCATCGTGAATTGATAATTGTATATATCACATCGTCTCGTGATTCGAATTTATATAAACGTAATCATTTTTAAATAAAAAAAATAAAATAATAATAATAATAAAAAAAAACTAGATATTTATTATTTAAAAGACTTTACAAGAATTTATAAAAAAGATTATATTTTTTTATTTAACTAAATTTTTTTATTAAGTCTCAAGCTTCTATTTTTAAAGAGAATTTTTAAGAAAATATCACGAGAAATCATCACAAAAGCTTATCGAAAAATACTAAAAAAATCTACACATAAGAATTGATACTTTTTTTTCTCTATTTTATTTATTTTTCTCTCTTTATTTTTCTTTAATTCAACCTCAATATTATATCACATATAAACTCTATGAATTATAGTATATTTATAGATTTTTATTAAGTCTGAATTTTATTTTAATTATAACTCTTAATATTATAAATTAATTATAAATTAGAATATAAATATAAATATTTATTTTTAATTCAAATTTTAATTCGAATTCGAAATGACCAAAAACTCAAGGCGTTTGCCGGTTTGCCGCGGGAATATCCGCAGTATGTGCGGACAGTGCATGCCGTGCGTGGCTGTGCTTGTGCCTCCCGCCGGCGCCGCTCCGCAGGCTGCCCACAACAAGCCCATGGGATGGGTGTGCAAGTGCGGGCGCTGTTCATCCTCCTCTCACCTCACCGAGGAAAGGCTTGCTCTTTGCCTTGGTCCTAATTTTTCAGTGTCCATCGGGTGTTTACGCTGGTATTTTCATTAATTTTTTATTATATTCCGTGGGAATCGTTGGATGATTGGACCACGACGGGCGCGCCGGGAAAGGAAATCGATGTGCTGATTGGCTTGCAAATTATGGTGGGAACGGCTCGTTCGTTTCGCGCGCACGTCTTGAATAAATGCATATTAATTTTAAATAAATACCTTATTTTTTGTACTAATAAAAATCCCTGAATCCCATATTGACCAAGGTGCCGCCAATTTTGCTTCCTATTCAGTTCAATTTGGGTTTGGGCAAACCCAAATAATACGAGAGCACAATTCAACGAGTTCGAAGCAGCCACTCGATGTCTTTGACTTCTAAAAAGGACCGAGACTTCGATTGAAAATGACAATGTTGACTTTTTACGTCGCAGGAAACCAAGTTTAATAAAAATTGTTCAGCCCATCCGACGGATAAAAATAATTTCTTTTTTTTTACGCAGCAGACGGACTCGGACAAAGTCTGGTCAGAATCCGACCCATTTTTCGAGCTAAATTTGTCCCTGCAAAGCTTTCAGACCGGTTCATTTGTTTTATTATCCTTTGAACATATTTATTGTCTTGTCCATCAATACGCGTCAGCGTTTCTTTCAAAGGGATGTATCGGAGGAGGCTTCTTTGACAAGAATTCCGTGAACAGAAGCTTCTATAACCGAGTAAAACGACTTATTTTAAAACAATCAAGGGGGTTTTTTTGCATAACATTCTATTGTTCCTTCGAACGTCAAAAATTTTATATTTTTTATTAAGTTATCAAATAGATTATTATATTTTTTTTTTCAGTATATATTTACCATTAAAATTAAAAATATTAGGAGAATATTTGTTGAGGATGAAATGACAAAAAAAATGAAAATACCCTTTATCTTATTTAAAATAGAATTTTGCAATGACATAATTTTTTTGAAGTTATTTATAATTATAATGATTTCACAAGGATTTTTTGTAATTTTTTATAAATAATGTGCTCCCTAAATCTATTTTAGATTAGTCAAAACCGGTCGGGTCAGCCGCAGGGCTCGCGGGCCGGACGCAGGGAGCGCAGGGCGCGTGCATGGCGAGCTCGGCGCGTGCATGGCGAGCGTAGCGCACGTGGGGCGAGCTCAGCACGCCGGCGGCATCCTCAGCGCACTTGGGCCGACCGCAGCTCGCCCACGGCGAGGTCAGGGCTCGAAACCGGCATCTCCCGCATCTCCGGCATCCCCGCGCGGCATCTCCGGCATCTCCGGCGAGCTCAACAGCCCGGCATCTCCGGTAGCTCCGCCTGCGAGGGCAGCTCGGCCACTGAGCGCAGCTCTCCCCGCGAGCGCGCTGAGCTAGTTGTGCTGGCTCGTATGCCTACAAATGCTCGTCCGGATCATCCAGGTACTGAATTTGTAATTCCACACCCAGATGTTCCAAACTCGACCGATAATGACTATGATGATTAGTTGTATTATCTTAGACTTTATAAATTATGTAGGTGTGAAATACATTTTAATGAAAAGTTAAATTTGCTTATGTTAATTTTTAAATTTTAATCATATTCATATTATTTCTTGTATGTTTTTTTAATATACTAATATATATTAAAATTAGACAATATCAGTGACTAACTATCAAAATTAATTTTAATTAGCTTAAATATTATTTAAAATTATTGTAAAATTAAATATAAATTCATTCATAATTTTTCAAATTTTTTTAAATATTTTATCGTATTTTTAATTTGAAGTCAAAGTACAGTCAAAGTATAGTCAACGCCCAATTAATAATTTAAAAAAATTTTTCGGCCGAAACTGAAACCGAAACGGCCGAACCGGCCGAAACATATCGGTTTCGGCCGGTCCCGAAACCGAAACCGAAAACCTTGGTTTTATTATCATTTGAACATATTTATTGTCTTGTCCATCAATACGCGTCGGCGTTTCTTTTAAAGGGATGTATCGGAGGAGGCTTCTTTGACAAGAATTAACAGAAGCTTCTATAATCGAGTGAAACGATTTATTTTAAAACAATTAAGGGGGTTTTTTTGCATAACATTCTATTGTTCCTTCAAACGTCAAAAATTTTATATTTTTTATTAAGTTATCAAATAGATTATTATATTTTTTTCAGTATATATTTACCATTAAAATTAAAAATATTAGGAGAATATTTGTTGAGGATGAAATGACAAAAAAATGAAAATACCCTTTATCTTATTTAAAATAGAATTTTGCAATGACATAATTTTTTTGAAGTTATTTATAATTATAATGATTTCACAAGGATTTTTTGTAATTTTTTATAAATAATGTGCTCCCTAAATCTATTTCAGATTAGTCAAAATTTCGATTTATATTAGCCCTCAAATTTAAAATAATTTTATTTTCATTTATTTTTCTATCATTTTTGTCATTTGAATAACAAAAATAAATTTATACATATTTTGATAAATCTTATTAAAAAATAAAAAAATGTGCTTATATTTGAATTTATTATTTGACTGACAAGAATAATAAAAAAAATTTATTTTATTGTTTAGATCACATTTTGATAAAAAGATTCTTGTAAATTTGGGGACCAATCTAAACTCAATATATGATTGATCTGAACTAGATTTAAGATCGATATTTTTTTAAAAAAATAAAATTATAAAAAATTCTTTATGAAATCATCATAATTATAAAATAACTTCATAAAAAATTATGCCTTTACAAAAAATTTTATTTTATCTAATAAGATAGGGGATATTATAGTTTTTTCATTTTCCCCCAAATGATGTCAAATATAATATTTTCCGAATATTTTTATTTTTAATAATTAAATATACATCGAATAAAATTTTTATAATATATCTAATAACTTAAGAAAAATATATAATTCTTGAAATTTAAAGAAAAAAAATTGTAATTTATGAATATTTCAAAGAATTATATATAATTAATCCAAAATAAAAAATGCATCTTTATATCTTACACCTTCACATTTTGAACGCTAAACATAATTCTTTGAAAATACTTTTATCGGTCGAGATCATTTTTTATCGGACTACTTTTAGAGGCTCCTTCGAGTTGGTAGAAATATTTTTCAATAAATGATGCGTGACTTTCAAAAATGTCGAGTTGATATGTAAATATGACATATTTTAGAGATTTACTTAATTTTTGTATTTGTTAGACTAACACATTTCATAATTTGTAAGATAAAAGAAAAAAAGAAATCATCCAAGCTCTTCAATAATGACCCTTCTGGTATTTAACTCAACGACGTAATATAATTTATATTTTAAGCCACATAACATTAACCTTTTTATCTTAAAGATTTAATCTTTTTATTCTATATTTTGATTGTAAATTTTATTAATTTCGATTATGATATTCGACACGACTTTTGTTAGAATCATCGGCTTAAATTTTGTATCTCCAAAAACATAATTATAGTAAAAGTCTCCTTTCTTAGGAGGTCACGCTGACATAACTTGCTAAGCTTTCACACTTTGTGTTGATCAAAGTGTTCGCATGCTTTAAGTATCATTTAATTCAGTATCAGAATTAATATTAACGAATCATTATAAATTAATAATTTTTTATTAAAATTAATTCTACAATAATTTAAATTTTTAAAAATTATTTAATTTTTTATGATAATTTAATTTAATAGTGGTGTAAAATAAGTAATATTAATTTTGTAAAAAAAAACTACTGAAACAAACTGATTTTGATCCTAATTTCAAATCAAACGGTGTTTTATAAATTAACTTTGGTTACAGTAATTTAGTAATTCAGGGTGAGCTTCGAAAGCCAAAAAAATAAAAAAACCAAAAGAAAAAAAAGTATGTTTAATCTATAACAGAACGTATAATTATATTAAAATTAATTAATTAAATATGTCTTCCATATTTTTTAGACAAATGTCTCTTAACATGAGCTGGGATTTAATGTAACTGGGCAGAATGATGATGTTTGACTGGATCAAATTTTGCTTCGAGTTCATCCAACCAAACTCCGGTTAGCGCGAGTGACCCATAACTTACACAACGCATATGATACTATTTATTAAAATTATTTATCTTCATAACAAATACATGCAATTATAACAAAATTCTCAGATTAGATTAATTTTCGAGAGTTACACTTCCTTCTTCCTTCGTGTTTCCCCGCGTTTTGCTCAAGAAATTAGACATGCTTTCCTTTCTCAATCGCTTCTCCAAATTTTAATCTCGATCTTACGTCTACCTCCTTCTGCGAGACATGCTTTGCATTCCAAGAAGACATAAATCTAATCCGTTTGGATAACTAAGAATGTAATTCATGTATAAGATAAAAACGTCCCTTTAATCTGCGTTTTCCCTCGCATTTCGCTTGCGTTTTGTCATTAGAAGTTTAATCTTGTGTGAAAATCTCGATTATTAGTTTTTATTATGGAATTTACCATCTCCTGATTATGTACAAAAACATGAAGACAAGGTCCCAAAACATTCTCCTAAATCCAAATGATTTGACGATGAAGTCTTATTCTCTTAATCGCAGAGCCACCGCGACCTAAACTACTGGATTAAGTTAATTAATCTCCATTAACACTTGGCAGATCGCATACGTGGCGATGACGCGAACCTTCGTGAAAGTCAATTCAAGTGGGTAATTATCACACCGGCCAAATTTCTACTCTGAAATTTCACTTGTGATGGCGTCAAGGTTCGTCCACCTCAATCTGCTAAATTTCACTTGTAATTACTCACATAAAAGAAATATAATTCTAACGCGGATTGACACAAATGTGGCCGGTGTGATAGTAATCCTGTATGTTAGCGTGGAAACGTGACATAATCAAACATCAGCTTACCAAATTCTGTTAAAATCTTTATAAATAGAGCTTATTAAATGATGATGTACGCGATTAGCTCATCATTAACGCTCGTTTAACTGCATTTTGACATTATGGTTCTGTTTAATTGGGAAAGGTTAAGAATCTCGTCTCAGCATCTGCGTCACATCGTTTGACAGTTTGAGGTAGACTCGTATATTATTACCCATTATACCCTTCATAGCTACATAGAGGTCCTACGCTGGACCTTCTTTGTTATTGTTCTTTCGCTCCTAAGCCTAAGAATTGAGGAGAAAATGACATTTGTACCTTGATTTTTTTTTTTTTAAAATAAAACTATTTTTTCATTGTCGATCGATCGAAATCAAGTTGCAGGATTTGCGTGCTCCATTGTTTCCCATGAAGAAAGCATTGGATGACTAAATTAGTGTTATTGAATTAATTAAAATAGGTTAATCGTTAATCTCAGGCTAATTTCACTGATCATACAATGAATGGTAGTTGGCCACTAACATGCGGATGCATTTCATGCAGAATATTCTTGGAATCTGACAACTTGTGTGCTGTACTGCTGGACAAATAGTGTACATGGTTGAGTCATTTGTCTTTAGATGCAATGGAGTTTGGCCTCAGAGAGCCAAGCGCGCGAATTCCTTGCTGGCTTCGTCCGGGAAAACCACCACTTTTTTTACATAATTAGATCTAAATATTGAGTTATTTATTATAAGCATCATGAATCAACTAAAACTCAAAGACTTAGGGGTCTGTTTGGAACGGGGTCATGGTCGAGGCTAAGATCAAGACTAGTGAACCACTTTTGTAAACTAATATCTTTTTATCAAAATTAAGACTTCAATAATTTAAAGCTCAAAAAACTATTTAATTTTTTATAATAATTTAATTTAATAATAATATAAAATAATAAATATTAATTTCACAAGATAAAAAAAAATTTCTAAAAAATGCTGACCCGGTCTCTGACCCCAAACCAAACAGGCCCTAGTTGGTCCTGAGAGCTCATTTGGTTTGGGATCAGGATTAGGATCAGTTTTTTTAGAAATTTTTTTTCTTATAAAATTAATATTACTTATTTTACATAGTTATTAAATTAAATTATTATAAAAAATTAAATAATTTTTCGAACTTTAAATTATTGAAAAGTTAATTTTGATAAAAAATATTAGTTTATAAAAATGATTTACTAGTCTTAATCATAATCCTGATTCTGATTCTGAATCAAATGGTGCCTGAAATCTTAGATTTATACACAAATTTTTATTTCCTAAAAATATATAAAATGCTTGAAATTAAAATTTTTCGGACGAGAAAATCGCACCAAACAAATATCAAATTTTGAATATCGGAATTTACAAATTATTCTAAACAAATACACCATTTTAATTTAAAAATCCGTAGTTTTTGAAATTTTTTAAGATTTTAAAATTCAACAAAATAAATAAGTAATAAATAAATATTAAAGAAAAATGGACGTTATAGGCTGACTCTTATACATAGGACTGTGTATTCGGTCCAAAACTGAATCGAATAGACGGGATCGAAATTTTCGATTTTAAAAATTTAAAAATCGAACTGGATAGAAATACTATAAAAATTTGAACGAAAACCGAACCGAAATATTTCGGTTCGTTCTATTTAAACCGAAAATCGAAAATTTAAATTAATTTTATTTTTTTCAATTTAGATTTAATTATAATCAAATTGAAATCAAAAACCAAAATTAAAACTAATACTATATATTTATATATACATTTAATTTGGTTGAGTTTGATTTTTATGATTTTTTAAAATTAAAAATCGAAATCGAAATAAAATATAAAAATATTTTATTTTTGAACCAAAAATTAAATAAATCAAACTAAATTAAAATTTATTTGATCCAAACCGAACCATGCACATCTCTAGCCATACGGGATACGCCACGGGGCGTTAGTGAATGCTGTACGCTAGGCGCATGAGCTAGTCCTGCAAAAAAAACCTTTCTTTCAAGGTTTGCCATCCAAGCCAGACTCCGTGGAACACAATGAACACTTCAAACCAGCAGAGCGATGAAATCCAGCGGGTCAAAACACAAGGGGCAGACAAGTAAAATCACATGGGACCGGACAAACCTCTATCTGATCACAAAGACTGTTGACTCCCCGAACGACCGCTTCAAAGAAAGAGCGCAAAGCCTAACCCTCAAGCATTTGATCTTGACCGTCCATCCCCATCTCCCGAAACATCACCTCTTTTGATCAAACGCCTTCAGATTGAACCATCCCTACGATCAATGGTCCACATCGCTCGTGTGACTCCACAAATTTCGTCAGGAGAGCTCTTTTTTCCTTCCCTTTTTCCCCTTTTTTTTTTTTTTTTAAGATTTTGAAGGGGACCAACGACCTTGTTCCCTTCTTCTTGGTGTTTGCAAAAGGCCCCTCATTTCTGGTTGTTGATGCTATATAAGCAAGTGGTAAGCCGCGCTGCGGCACCATCGTGTTGTTTTCGGCTTTTGCGTTCGCTCACCAACCTCCTCTCTTTCCCCCGCACTCCGAGATTCTACCAGGTATTCTGCTTCTCCGTGTTGGTCTTTGATGTTTGGGGTTCGGTTGCCGGTTGGTGTTGAAATTTTGAGCTCAAAATGCCGTTTTGGTTCTTGGTTACGGATTGGTTTTCGGATCTTGAGTTCAATATGCCATCTAGGTTCTTGGTTCTGCATTGGTGTTGGATTTTGGAGCTCAAAATGGCACCTTGGTTCTTGGTTGCCGATTGGCGTTGGAATATTGAGCTCAAAATGCCATCTTGGTTTCTTATTTCTTGATGATGCATGCTGGTAATGCTTAGTTTTATTTCAAGTTGCAATTTTTTCCCTTTGTGTTTTGTATGGGATTTGCTTTGCCTTTCATTTTGCTACCTATAGCAGTTCTTTGAAATGGAAATGCTGGTTGTTTTTGGTTTCTTTTGTCTAAATCTTGTTTGTTTTTCGATTTCCAACTAGTCTTCTGTTAATGCCAGAGAGGTTCCAGTCTAGATTGATCATCTTTTGTTTCACACAATTGGATGTTCAACAGAATTTTGGAAATATAGTAGTGGGGACTGCTAAGGCATTGGTCTATTTCAGAGATGTCTTTGAACTTGATTGTATATTTTACTTCGCTCTGCGCAGGAGCTTTTATTGTTCCATTTTTCTGTGTTATAAAAATGTAAGAGATGTGGTTAATTTGGCTTTTAATTTGCAAAAAAAAAGAAAAGAAAGTCCAATTGCTTTTAGACATGATTATTGTTTCATTTTTTTTTACCTATATGTGCCAAATATTTTTTGAAATAAATAGTTTGAATCAATACATTAATTTTTTATATCTTTTTTTGGCAGGATAAACTTTCTTCTACACATTTAAGACTAAGCGGTGTTGTTTGTGAGAGTAATCTCCACCCTTGCTATGATTGGGTGTGGATTGAAGGCATGAGAAAACAGGTCCATGAGATTTGGCATCAGAAGTAGAGACCATCATAGTAAAATCTAGTAGCTTTGGCAAAAGAGATTCTGGGATGACCTTGAGTTCACTTAGTTTCAGGAAATCCGATGTTGGCACCAAGTTGACATCCACTTGCTCAAGTCAAAAGGTCCTGCAGGGCTCGTTGCGTTTCATATACTGTGAAGATATAAGTTCGAAGCCTGACATTACTTCTTTACCTGAGAACAAAGTTTCAGATTATCCTGAGCCTGAACCTCATTGCATTGGTAACAAAGAAAATGATGAAATTTCTGGGCAGAATCCTGCAAAGACTCTTGCTCTGCTATTTTCTCCAAGACCAACAGGTGAACTTGATGCAGCGGCTGTCATGCTGCAGAAAGTATACAAGAGTTATCGCACTCGAAGAAACTTGGCAGATTGTGCAGTTGTAGTTGAGGAACTCTGGTGTGTTTCTATATCCCATAGATGTTCAGTCCATTTTACTATTAATAATCTTTTATTCATTGTCTTGTTGAGCTTTTCAATTGATTTGAGTTTCTTTTGATTGAAGGTGGAAGGCATTAGACTTCGCCTCTCTGAAACATAGCTCAATTTCATTTTTCAATGTTGAGAAACCAGAGACAGCAGTCTCACGTTGGGCAAGGGCTCGAACAAGGGCAGCTAAGGTTGGTATATTAATTCAGTAGTGTTATGTCTTGGGTTAGTACTTCTATTAATTATATCCTACCTTTGTAATCATTTTTTCCATCAAAAAATTTAAAATCAAACCTTAGAGTTTGTTTTGCTTTTGCAGGTTGGCAAGGGTTTATCCAAAAATAATAAGGCTCAAAAGCTAGCTCTGCGTCATTGGCTCGAAGCTGTAAGTACTGCTTTGTACCTAATCATTTAAGAATTTATTGATTATGTGCGGTAGTGTCTAATGGAAATATCAAAAGATGATTATCTGTTACCAAAAGAAAGGCCTCTCACGTGGTTTTTTAAATCTTAACATACAGATTGATCCACGTCATCGTTATGGGCACAATTTGCATTTTTACTATGATGTCTGGTTTGAGAGCGAGAGTGCACAACCTTTTTTCTACTGGTGAGTATATCTCAGTAGCATCTGTGATTCTTGTTCTTTTAATCATTGATGAACAACCATCTTTGAATGATAATGAAGGTTGGATGTTGGAGATGGCAAAGAAGTGAATATTGAGAAATGCCCAAAAGCTAAGCTTCAGCAACAGTGCATCAAGTATCTGGGACCTGTATGTCACAGCCATTTTTCAAGTCTCTCTTTCAGATCAATAGGGATACACATAATATTCTTGTTTGTATCACTTTTTCTTGAACTTGTTGAATCTTCTTTCTGCAGAAGGAGAGAGAGGCTTATGAAGTTCTCGTGCAGAATGGCAAACTTGTATATAAACAAAGCGAAATGGTGGTGGATACAGATGATGGTTCTAAGTGGATCTTTGTGCTCAGCACATCTCGAGCATTATATGTAGGTCAGGTATAGTTCATATTCCTACTGATCGTGAATTTCAAAGAATCTCCCTTGGATCATGTAATGTTTTACTTTCATTCTACTGGAGCCACTCGTGTTACCGCTAGATATGCCTACAACGTTTTATGCTAAATAAGCTTCTCTGTTTCATATCTAGGATTACATCTAAGGGTACTTTCTCGTATAATTTAATAAGGAAAAATTTTCTATTACCTTTCTTGTACATGAGCATAATTTTTGCGTGTTTGTTGGATGAGCAGAAAATAAAAGGAAATTTTCAGCATTCAAGTTTTCTAGCTGGTGGTGCTACAACCGCTGCAGGTAGATTGGTTGTCAAAGAAGGGATCCTAAAGGTATACGTTGAGAATTTTGAATTTCAAAAATTTCAGATTCTGTGAATTTTTGCCTTTGTATTTTGTGTCCATCAGCAAAATTGAAATGATTTTAATGTTCATATTCTTCAGGCTGTCTGGCCATACAGTGGTCATTACCTTCCAACTGAAGAGAACTTCAAAGAATTTATCAACTTCCTGAAGGAAAATAACATGGACCTCACATATGTCAAGGTAAAGTCACCTCTTCCTCTCTGTTTTCTATGAAAAGAATCCTCTCAACAGCAAGTTTCTTTCTAATGTTCATTCCTTGGTAAAATCAAACTAACATATACTCATGATTCTTCAGACATATTCTACTGATGATGATGAGACTTCCTCATTCAAGAAACGTTCTCTCGACCATGAATATCAATCATTCAAGCTCCCATCTTTTAAGAACCTTGACATTGAGCCGGCAATGGAGTTGCCTGAGGCTGTGCAGGCTGCAGAGAATTCCACCACATCTGAGACAACGGACTTAAATGCCAAAGAGGCAAAGGAATGTCCTAAAGATTCAAATAAGACAGAGATTGACATGAACAACAACATTGAACTAGGCAGGACATTATCGAGCAAGTGGTCTACCGGTGCAGGGCCTCGGATTGGCTGTGTCAGGGACTACCCAGCTGATCTCCAATCCAGGGCGCTTGAGCAAGTAAACCTCTCACCGAGAGTCCCTCCATCACCAATTGGAGCCAAGGGACCAATACCTTCACCTCGCCCGAGCCCTGCAATGAGGGTATCGCCTAGGCTTGTTTATATGACACTCCATACTCCTACAGTCACTCTTACTCCTCCAAAGCTGAAAAAGAGAGGATCTGATTGAGCCTTCAACATTGTGCCATTACATCTTGAAGCACACCAGAGGTTACTGATGGCTGCAGTGCGATAGTATCTTCAAAAGCACTAACCTTTGACACACAATTTTGGTATACTTGACAGATAGGCATGACAAGGAAATAAACATGGAGATTTTTTCCTGTGCATTTTGATAGATTTGTATTTTCTTTTTTTCTGGTTCAGTTTCTTGACATTGTATACTTGTTTACACTGAGCCATTCATTCTTTCTTTTCTTGCATCTTGAGTGCCATGAATTCATGAAATTAAAGAATGTACCTCTGTATGTATCCTGACACAATTCTTTTCTGAGGAAAATAAAAGGATTTTTTTCCATTAGTATTTGTGGTTTGGTATGTTATGCTTATCTTGTCCATTGTTGTTTATTGACAAAAGGGCGAATATATTGATTATTGAAGCTTCATTACTACTGCACATACAGTTGAAAAACTGAAAGCAAAATTTTAACTAAATTATGGTTTATAAAACTAGTGGAAGTTACATTCCACTGCCGGCAACTTTGTGAATTTTATCATTTTGCATCAAAGGATAAGTTCAAGATCTAGCGAAAATTACATTTCATCAGCAACAAATCTTTGAATTTCAAGATTTGGCTTCATTAAAGATTTCATCGACAATGACTTTGAAACATTCAACTCGGAGGAATGTACAGGACAAGCATCTGAAGGTAAGAAGCAATTCTCATGCCTGAAAAAAAAATAATAGCGAATCCAAAAATGCTTGCTTTCAGACACCAATTTTTATGATTATTTCAGACGCCATTATCTCAAATGTCATTAGCGCAATAATGATTCCCAAATAATTCCTCAAATAAAAGTTGTGATCATGATGACTTGCTGCATTTCATTGGAAGCATCATTTGTTTCACAAATTTTGTGAGCTCAGTTAATGCGCCTCGTCATGATTGTGATTAAGGTAAATGGTGAGTTATAATGAGATTTTAATCGCATTTATCAACATTAATAACAATTTTCCTTGTTATTTCAATATTTCAATGAATCTACCAAAATAATGTTTGAAATATATAGATTAAACGACTGCAAATCACATGAAATGATGTTGGCATGCAGCATGGAAATCACTCTCTTTCTGCAGCATAGGATTCCATTTCCACCCAATTCAAACCAGCCACTTTTCATCCCAGCCGTCCATCCATCCCCAATCCGACGCCTCCCACTCCACAGCTCTCCCGCATCTCAAAGCGCCAATTATAGTCAAATCCATTGACGAAAAAGGTCTCTCAGCTCGCCCAGGTCTGCCAACAACAGAGCCAGTGGCGAAACTGTTATTTTCGGCAAAACCAAAGGCGCAACAACTCCGCGCGTTTCCCGACAACAAAGCGCGTTCCCCCTCCCTCGCACGACCTGTCCATCTTCTGTTTCCCAACGAGTTTCCCTCTTTTGAATTTCAAAGCCCCTCACCGCCCTCATCCTCCGCTTCATCTCTCCAAAGTTTGGATTTTTATGCTTCTGAGAGATGGGGAACTCTTCGCAGTGGATTACATCGCTCATAGGGCTCAAGAAACCGGAGAAGAATGACAATGTGAGTTGGTTTTCTTCTCCTTCTCCGAAAATCCTCTCTTTTTTTCTTTTCTTTTTTTTTTTTTTTTTCTGTTTTTGGGTTCTCTTCTTGAAGTCAGTTTTGGGGATTTGTGAAGGAGAAGATGGGGAAGAGGAGGAGGTGGAAGAAGCTGTGGAAGAGCTCGTCTCTAGGGAGCAATCGCGAGGAGGCGGCGTCTGATGCCCCGTCGGGGGACCCTTTCAGCGCGGCGGCCGCGGCGGTGGCGCGGGCTTCGCATCGGGACTTCGTGGTGGTGAGACAGGAGTGGGCTGCCATCCGGATCCAGACCGCTTTCCGTGGCTTCCTGGTAAAACCCTTTGTCCATCAAAAAGAGCTCATTTTTTGTATTTGGTGATGAATTGGTTTTCAAGATTACTTCTTGATTGTTGTTTTTGATGCTTCTTTGAGCCATTGGCGAGGTATATGAACTCTTTTTGGTTGATTGAGAGTATAGGCTAGGAGAGCATTGAGGGCGCTGAAGGGATTGGTGAGGCTGCAGGCCTTGGTCCGGGGCCGGCAGGTGAGGAAGCAGGCGGCGGTGACGCTGAGGTGCATGCAGGCGCTTGTGAGAGTCCAGGCGCGTATCCGAGCGGGTCATGTGCGCATGTCGACGGAGGGGCAGGCCGTGCAAAAGATGCTCGAGGTCCATCGCAACAAAATGGATCCCTTGAAAGAAGCAGAGGTAATGCTTCTTCCCAAACTTAGCTTATGTTTCACTTACTCTTGTTCTAAATCTACAAATCAGGAGATTGGAGGAAAAAAAGGTATCAATGATTCTAATATAGTAATATCATAGAGACGGTACTTTCATATGAGTAGTGTAAAATTCTTTATATTTTTGATAGAAATCTTGGCCAATTTTGTATTGCAGGAAGGATGGTGTGATAGTCAAGAAACACTAGAGGAGATAAGAACAAAGTTGCAGATGAGGAAAGAAGGAGCTATTAAGCGCGAGAGAGCTATTGCTTATTCTCTTTCCCAACAGGTCCCTAGAATTACATGCTTCAAATTTGAGTGCCTTCAATAAACAATGTTAACTATAAGCATGTCAATGTTTACATAAACTGATTTAGCTTTATGTTTTGCGTTGGTGCAGCAATGCAAGTCTGCTTCTAGTGGAAGGCCTGGCTCTCCTGTGCTTTCTCTCAAGCAATATGAGCTTGACAAGATCAACTCTGGTTGGAGTTGGTTGGAGAGGTGGATGGCAGCAAAACCATGGGAGAATAGACTAATAGAAGAAGCACGAACTGAGTCTTCTGAGCTTCAGTTCTTGAAAAAAAGTGAAGATTTTCATGGTATGCATGAACCAAGTGTAGTCAAGGTTAGGAAGAACAACGTCATGACCAGGATATCAGCAAAGCCCCCGCCTCTGCGTGGGAGAAACAGTGCCACCCATTCTGCTTCTACTCCAAGTTCTGAATTCCATTATGATGGAAGCTCTCCATCATCATCTTCCATGTGCACATCTACTCCAATATCTGGAACTACCATCTTGGCATCAGAAAAAACTGAGGAAAATAGTAGTCGGCCCAGCTACATGAACATGACAGAATCAATCAAAGCAAAGCAGAAAACCTGTGGTACCTCTAGAACTACAATGATGAGACAGCCATCTGGGGAGCTTCAGTTTATCAAGAAGATGAATGTTTCCAGTATTGACTCTGTCAGCAGGGAAGGGTTATATCCTTCAGTGGTCTATTCCAAAATGTTGAAGCACAAAAATGTTGAAGGATATGGAAACAATGAGAAGCATGGATGAGGAGGATGTTATGATAAATGAGTGTTCGGCTTCTGTGATTTGATGTGCTCAGTGGTTATTTGGGAGTCATGGTTTTGTAGTGTGGTTTTGTGTTCGTCTCCAACATCTTGTTGTCTTGAGTAGCTGATATATGCTTTTCTAAGAAGTTTGTATCAAATGTTTGTATTGCCTTTGTAAAATATACAATTTTCTTTTAGTGCAATTTTCTGGTGTTAAATGTATGTTACTTTGCAAGATACTGCAGAAATGCATTAAGTCTTGCCTGGTCTAATCACTGAGGTTAAGGTGGACAGAAATATTCAAACTTTCACAGTGTGAGCATGCCTACCTCCATTGTCAGGACACATGTTGAGATTTGGAGAATAACTGGGGGTGGGTATTAACCTTGAAGCAATCAATAAGCTAATGGTGCTTTCTCTGATTGTGCTTTGGATGTATAAACAATCCATGATGTTGTATATAAAACTGCCTGGTTAATCCTCTGTTTGCTATTAACAATTGCCATCTTTTTAATTGAAATCCTTTTGGACAAGTATTCTATTTTCAGGCAGACTTCTATATGTGTCAAGTTCAGACCATCTCAGATACCAAGGTTGTCAAACATTGCAGGGTGACATCCAAAGCAAATAGCCAATTTATATTGATCTCCGTGCCAGTTTGCTTGGCTTTCTACATGCATGAGAATCTTTCAAATTTGTTTCATTACCTCCAACTCATAATTAATCTGAATTTCTAGTTCTTTGAGGAGATTCCTAATTTGGTTGAAAACAGTTTCCTCTGAGATCAGTTATAGCTTTGAGATGACGAGTACAATTAAATGTTTTCAGTGCTTAGTTAACATTTTATAACATTCTATCTCAGCTTAATTTTTCTCTTATTATTTCAGGTTCCTTCTTTGGACTGCTCTAGACAAGCTGCCTTAATTTTGAGACTGGTGCATTGCTATATTTCACAGTCAACAGTCCAGAACATAACATGAACTATTCCAGGCTACAGATAGAAATGATTTTATGCTAAAATTAGAGATCAATCGCTTAACTTTTATTGCAATTCAACTATTGCAAATTGCATTGTAGTGACAAGAGCAACTAACTTGAGAATTCATCCTTAGTGGCATCCTTCAACGGACGGAGCTATAAACAAGAGCAGATCTAATCTATATATCACATCACAAGCTGATGACTCAAAACAAAATATAGAAACAAACAACTGCTCTTGTATACAACATAATTATAGAGCTGTGACTGTAAACAGGCTTTTGTGCTTCACTATATCCTGCGTATGGCTAGGATTGTCTTTTAATTGCTTGAAATTTCACGCCCTGCTTAAAACCAAGGACTAAGCCATAACTGAACTCTAGAGGTGTGTCCATGCTAGGAGACCTCCTGAAAACATAGTTCCTGTAGAGATGAATAAGTGAAAGCCTAATTTCTTGGATGGCGAACCTCTGTCCTATACATGCTCGAGGTCCGATTCCAAATGGAATGTGAGCATATGGATGCCTTTGTTTCTCTTCGTCACAGTCTGGATCGAACCTTTCTGGTCGAAACTCATCAGGGTTTGGGAATTGCTTAGGATCTTTGGCCAACACACCTAATGCCAGCCAAACCCATGTACCCTACAACATCAACACATTGCTAACTTCTCAGTCGTTTATTCATAATAATACTAAGTTGGCTGTATAAAATATCAAGGTTTTAGTTGTTGTGTACCTTTGGGAGGACATAACCTCCTATCTCAACTTGTTCAGATGTCTCCCTTGCAACTAAAGGGGACACTGTGTAAAACCTCATTGTCTCTTTTACGACCTGTAATCAACATCCATCACTTTCATAGATTCAACTGGACAATAATTATTAACTATAACACTGAAATGATTAACGCAGGAATCATTGCAGGGTAGTATTAGACAACTTGCCTGATCAAGGTAAGGAAACTTGAATTGCAGATCCTCCGCAGTGGGAACTAGATTACGGGGACCGTAGCCATCAATCTCATCGAGCAACTTCTCCTCCACCTCGGGGTGATTGGAGACTAAATAGACAGCCATTGTTATTGTAAAAGCCGATGTCTTTGTTCCCGCAAATAGATGCTCGAACGCAAGCGCCCGAATATAGCTGTGAGTGAAGAGATCCTTGGCATCTTCGGACTCGCTTGCAGTCAGTACCTTAGATAGGAAGTCCTTAGACTCTTTTGTCCTCTCACTTGCTCTCTTTGCAATAACAGCATCAATCTTCTCGAGCAGTAGTTCATTGCTTCGCCGTAATTTATAGTCAGCAGTCCCCGGGATTCGTTTAAGGATCTCTCGGGCTGGCTTCTGAAGGATTGGCACCACGATGCCAAGCACTGTGGAAAAGGAGCTACTTAAGTCCATCTTCAGTGACTCTATAGAGTGCATGTAATGCTTGAGGAAGCTTGCCACCGCATCATCCTCATCATTTTTAAGTAGTTCTTCATCGGAGCCTTGTTTCAGAAGGCCAAATTCAACACCAAATGTTGTTTTGCCTACTACGTCGATCGCCAACTTCAGAGAGACGTCAGAGAAGGTTATATCTTCTTGTTGATCTTTGGAAACACTGAAGGCCAAGGACTCAATGTAGGATTGCATGGTGGGGATGAGGCTGGCTATGTGGGTTGGCTGATAAAGAGATAGTATTGTGTTTCTCATTGCTGACCACCTTGAGTCCCTGCAAACCAAGAAGATTGCTTGAGATCTAATAGGACTAAATTGACGAAAAATATGAATTCCGCACTGTAGAATTTGGTACCTTGTAAGGAAGAGACCTTGTTCATGGAGAGGGGAGCCAGAAGTTGGAGATCGGATGTTTCTGTTCTTCAGGGACTTGAATTTCTTTATGCCTACTTCTCTGCAGAGCTCTGGGTCTGCCACTACCACCAGTGGCTGCCTTCCAGTATGGAATCTAATAAAATTCCAACACAAAATCTTTTTGTTAAAATTAGAAACAAAAAGACATGGATTCCATCTCAATTGCGTCATGCATGGGAGAGCCAGACAAGATGTGCTAATCGGATCCGCCACGTTTTTTCCATTGACAGATCGGTTCGGATAAATAATGGAATCATATTCCTTGTTTCGCTGTCAACACAGTAGGATCCCCGTATCTTTCATCATTCACTTCCAGTTTTTTTATTGTTGCATAAGCAAATATCTATGCAATTGCAAAAAATACCATCAACAGTTACAATCTATGCAGATATGTAAAATCCAGTAATGCATAGTTTATCATTGAATGAAACGATTTTCCTGATAAAAAAGGTGATGCATAGTCTTGATGCTTCCGTTCATAATCATGTCTATCAAGAAGAAAATGCAGTTTCTGATTAGCAAGCCTCTGATGTTCATAAGAGTATGAACTACTAACAAGCTTCAGCTTGCATATCATTTTTTGGCTATCTGTTTTACTTAATCAAAATACAGAGCAATGTTGATGTTACCGTGCAAAAAAATTAGAATACATACCTAAAAATTGGGCCATAAGTCTTGGCAAGGGCTCTCAAGACATCAGGGCCATGCTTGGCAAGCAAGGGGAGGTGACCTACAAGAGGAGAACATGGAGGACCAGGCACCTTCCTCACCTTCCAATAAGGAGCATAGAAGTAAACCAAGAAACACACCAAAATCACAAGCAAGAGCACTACTGCAACCTCCATGAAATTTTTTTTTCTATATGATTCTTCTTGTGAGAGATGATGGCCTATTTATAGAGCCAAATTTGGTTGAACCACAAGAGAGAAGAAAAGAATATTCTTGTGTCATTGTGGGCTGGCCATGATGGGATTGGCACCAACTACATACCCTCACATTTGAATCTTGTGTCACCACTAAAATCAACCTCCAGAAAGAGCACTTGGAACTATTGACAAATATGATGTGATTCCTGACCTTGTGCTTTGATTCCAAGCCCCAAAGCCAATGTGTACAGGGTTATAGCTTGATAAGGTTGCATAGATGCCTCCACAATCACACGTCAATGGACAGAATCAAAGCTTGTATTTAAGAAAAAAAAAAATTCTCGTACCCATATATTATCGATACACATGCACTTGCAATGGAACTTCGATGGAAATTCCACGAATGAAATTTAAAATATCATGACTGTGAAATCTGGGATTACTATGCATCATGTTGCCTTTTTGAAACTTAAGATACCAGACAAGGAGAAAGAGAAGAGAAGGAAGAAGAGCGACAAAGATGCCGGCACATGTGTTCAGTGTCCGCTGCGTCTATTTTTCTAGGCCACTGTCAGCCATCGGTGGTGCGGATCCGGTGGACTGGATGGACTTCATTTGCTAATTGGATACTTCCAACTAGCGTCAGCAGCCAAATTCTAAATGAGAAAAAACTTTTGGACATTTTTCGAATCACCATAGATAGTTTTTCAATTGGACTGATTTCATAAATCGCGGATTTTGCAGTCCCCTTGTGATATCGGCCCAATTAAAATATTTTAGTTTTAAAGAGATTACTTGTAACTTAGTCTTTTTTTTTTTTTTTTCCTTTAATCCGAGATTTCTCTGGTCAAACTTGAGCTTGAACCAAATTCTTGATTTAAGTAAAATTTTAAATATCCGTTTTGATTAAATACATTTTGATCATTTCCATTTATTTCGGTCAAAATCAATTCGTTTCAATTTTAATTTAGTTATTTTTTATTTTTTATACTAAACTTTATTTTTAAATTTAAAAATATTTAAAAATTTTATCAAAAATATGAAAAAGAATTTATATATAAGAATTATTAAATACAATTTTTTTTGTAGTAAAAAATTACATAAAATGTTGAAAAACAAAAAATTATCTCTTGTTGAATTACAACCTTAGTCAAATGTGATCCAAAATTAAGTCTGAACCATTGGACTAAATTATAAATATAATATAAATATAAATAGTATATTTGAAAATTTTGAAACTAATTATTCATACTAAAATAATTTGGTTGAGTTCAAAACCGAAATATTTAAACTAAAATGAAGATGTTCGGACCAAGACTTAAAATTTTGAATTTAAGTAAAAGAGTGCTTCATATATTCTCTAATACTACAATCCTATTTGTTTGTCTCTCTTTTGAGACCTTTACGGCGTCGATAGCACACCGAGGCCGAGCACTGATTCGTAGTGCATCCATTTTACAAATTCCTTCAATTAGAAAGGCTCCAGTGCGATATCTTATTATTTTTTACCTCAAGCAAAACAATTATGAGCTTATATTTTGAGATGCTAGCGGGGGACATATGAGTTTAAACTTGATAAACAAATGAGTCATTCTATTTTATCTTAATATATATTAATTATTTTAAATATTTATAATTTTTAATATTATTATATTATGTAATAAGTAATTCGTTGAATATAAAATTAATATTATATGTATTTTAAAAATCAAAATAAAAACTTTATTTTTGAAAAATATTGAAATTAAACTATAAATATTTATTTTATTATAAAATTGTATATGAATCAAATATCTCATAATATATATGATTATCTGATGTGATCTTATTAGTAAAAAAATCTCGACCACATCGAGGATATAAATAAATAAATAAATAGATAAATAATATATATATTTATATATGAGAGATCGGTTCTAATTTTGTAATATAATTTGCTTTTAAATGTTACCTGTGTAACTTAATTACAAAAGTTAAGTATAATATTTTTTGTTTTGACTTGATTTTCAATATTATATGTCTGACTTATGTTATTGAGTTAAATATATGATGAGATTAAAAATATATTTTAAATAAGAATTTTAAATTGATTTTCAAACTTTAAATGTGATAAAATAATTTTGCTATTCGGCCCCATTATAATATATTTTGATTATATTGTGTTTTATGATTACATTATTATAAAATATATGTGTAATTTAGTATTAGAATCAAATATTATATTTTAATTTAATTATAATTTATGTAAATGTGTGATTTTAAAATTTTAAAATTTTAAAATTTACTCATGTATCTAAAAAAATTATTAATTTTAATTATGAGATTTTTTTTTATATAAATGTGTCTAAACATATTTTATATGTTTAGGAGATTTTATGGGATATCGATCTTATGGTGTTGTCAGACATTGGCTTCTCAAATTTCTACTGGGGGCGTGACACCCCCAATCAATATTCTCATATCTTTTTTCAGAAACATCTTTAATCACTTAACTTTGTTCTAAATGAATATTCACAGCGTGCAGGCAAGCGATTCCAGAAGAAAAGAGCCGGCCCAAATTCATCAGAACCTCACACCAAACAGCAAAGTTTTTTTTTATTCTTTTTTGGAGTTTAAAAACAGCCAGAAAATCATAGCCACCATTTTTTTCATCGAATGGCCAAGAAGGTGCCAATTGTATCTGATTTGACAAACCAAAGGTGACCGTGCGGCACATTGAGAAATTGAAGCATGGTGGGGTCTCAATGTCAGTTGTTTCATCATTTCACCCGCCAATGTGAATAAATAAATCAGAGAGGGTTGATGGAGCAGTGTTCAGCTCAAGTAACTGTAATCACCTATTCCTCCGTAACCGCCCATTATTCTCAGGCCCACCAATTCACAATCCAATAATCGCCTCTATTTATATATAGTTACCGCTCACTAAACCCTGACGGATTGAGAGCCGATTTGAAGATAGAGAAAGAGAGTCAAGAAATGATCGTTGGAGAGGCTCACGAAGTGGCAAAAAAATTCGGGATGATCATTATCGAGATTCGGGTAGGTGACGTTACTTTCATCCGTTTCTCTTTATCTTTATTCGAAGTAGGTTAAGTTATTTTCATCCGTCTCTCTTTGTCTCTATTTTTGAGACAAGTTCATGTTGAATAGTCGGTAAATCCTCATAATATTTAAAAGGATGATGATAACTTAGATCTAAGTAAAATTAAGTAGAGATTAAATATGTCTAATTTTTGAGATGTTATAACATGTTTTGAGACTAGAAAAATTAGAAGATTAGATTTGCAAATCCCGATCTTCCTCTCCGATTAGCGTCCGCTGTGCTCCGGAGACCGGCAGCGGAGACGGCGGCATGGGCGGCGTGCGCGGCGTGGTACGTCGGCGTGCGGTGCGGCGGCGTGCGGTGCGGCGGCGTGCGGCGTTGCTGCGAGCAAGCATCGTGCGCAGGCAGCACGGGACCCGGCGTCGGTGCAATTCCGGCGCGTGGTACGGCGTCGGGAGCGGCCGGTGGCGTGCGCACGACTGCGCGGGCCGGGGTCCGTAAGCATGCGGCTGCGCAGGCCGCTCGGGCTGCGGCGGCGCCTGCTTCGGCCTGACGGCACGGGTTGACGACGACCGGATGCGCGGGGAAGCGTGGATCTGACGACGCCGGAGGCGGTGGCCAGGCGGCAGCCGTGGCCCAGCGGAGATGGCGGCGGGGCGACGCGGCGGCGGCGGCAGTAGATTTATGTTTAGGGTTAGAGGGGAAGAAGACGATTGGTTTTGGTTTTGGTTTAATTTAAAATTGGTTTTGGTTTGGTTTAGTTAAATGTTGATTTTGGTTTTGATTTAGTTAGATTCTGGTTTTGGAATTGGTTTGAATTAGATATGCGATTAATCGAACTAATGGTGAGGCGAATGGTTTAGATCAAGTTAAGTAATCTGAATTGATTGCAGATTGGATTGGAGGAATTTAGTAAGATTGATTTAATTGATTAATGAATTGATTTGGATTTAGGGTAATTGAATCTATGATAGTGTTGAAATTAATTGGGATACTTAAATTTCATTGAGAATGAATTTGTAAGATGGAATCAAATTACGATTTATTTGGAAATTGACTGGATTGGTTATGAATTAGAATTTAAAGAACTAATATGTAAATCAAATGATATTGGGGACTTTCGTAAAGAATATACTGTAAGGATTAGAGGTGAAATTATTAAGGACTTGGGTAATGAATTACTGGATCAATGGCTGTTGATAATAACATGATAAATTGGAGGTTCATAAGGTAGAATTGATGGAAATTATTTATCTTGATGACGGAGTTGTAGGGGACGTGATCTGCTGTGTGATTACGGATCACCACCCCATCAAACGTGATCTGTTGTGTGATACGGATCACCACTCCATCAAACGTGATCTGCTGTGTGATTACGGATTACCACTCCATCAAACGTGATCTGCTGTGTGATTACAAATCACCACTCCATCAAACGCGATATGCTATGTGACTACGGATCACCACTCCATCAGCGGTTGGGAGTGCAGCGGGGTCCAACCACACCCATAAAATATCCTTGTTGATTCATTTCCTACTGCGGATGTTAGTTTACCATCACCTTTGTCGTCGTATTATTGTTGTTGCCACTGTGTTAATTTTATTGTTACTACTTAAAAATTAATCTCTCCTACTGTTTGGAGGAGGTAATTCCCTACTGAGCATTCGTGGCTCATTCTTTGATTGTTCCTATCCACAGGAGAGTAGCAGTTAAGAATAGGTGACTATAGTAGCTGAGAGTACGTGTGCGACTACCCTTGAAGCTGATTTATTTACATGTTATTATATTTTTATGTATGGGAAAACTTTGAGGACTTGAGTATATCTAGTGAAACCACGTTTTGTTAAGTAATCTGAACTATATTCGTATCGATAAAATAAATTTTAATTCTATGAATTTTATAAGTTTTTTATATGTATGTTGTCCACTTGTGTTGTAGTTCGATCGGACACGATAGGGGTGTTACAGGAACTTTGATTGTTGGCATTTTTTTTTATTTTGTTTTCGTCTACGTAAACAACCGAAAGGGAGAGCAGAATCAACTCGTGCAACTTCTCCATTTGAGATTTCACTGAAGAAACTGTAAAAAAAATCTCTCCTTTAATCTCAGAAGGATGATGGAGAGCAAGTTCAGGAGAATCTGTGTATTCTGTGGCAGCAACTCAGGCAACAGAACTTTCTTCAGTGATGCTGCTCTTGATTTAGGCTATGAACTGGTGTTGTCTCTTCTTCTCCTTCGCAGCATTGTCGCTTCCAAAATTGCTTTAAAATCTGATTTTTTTAGTCCTTGGTTCGCTTAAAGTTTTCATTTTGTGGTTTCAAGCTACTCTGACGAGGTTGGTTTTGTTCTTTTTGTGTTTTGTTGATTTGTAGGTGAAAAGGGGATAGATTTGGTTTACGGTGGTGGGAGTGTGGGATTGATGGGTTTGGTCTCTCAGACAGTTTATGATGGAGGGTGCAACGTAATTGGGTAATTTCTACAAGCAACATTTTGATACTTGTATGTTTTGTTTCTGTATTGTTGCATTTGGCTTGTATATTATTCTTAACTATGCCTATGTTTGATTTTAGGGTTATTCCCACAGCTCTCATGCCTCTTGAGGTATGGAAAAGATATGGACGATTTCCTTTTTTTTCTCAACCTTTCATCACTTTTAAGCATTTCCTACATTGCTTTGTTCTTCCTTATTTACCTTTTCATGTTTCAATTAGGCCTGGCTAATGTTGTTCTGTATTTGTATTATGTTACTTCTAAGTGAAAAATTGGTCTCCAATTTATCCCAAATTTTTTAACTTTGAATCTGAATCAAAATACTTATATGTTAGACATGGAATTTTAACTTCTATCAGTTAACTTGAAAGAAAAATGTGAACATCATGTTAGAGGCAATCTTTTAGATTTTTTAATAGCCTCAAGTTTTACATGGGAGAAGTTCACAATGTGATATTTCCATTATGAAAGTGTGAAAGTTGAAGGACAAAATGTAGATTATCTACCCCTCCCACTAGTTCACTTCTCTCTATGAAGTAACTGCATAACATCATAATTTTTCACAGATATCTGGCGAAACTGTTGGTGAAGTAAAAACAGTTTCCAATATGCATGAGCGCAAAGCTGAAATGATCCAACGATCGGATGCTTTTATTGCACTTCCTGGTATTTTCTTAAGTTCTATTTCTTTTTTGTGTTTTCTGTGGGCTGAAATAGATGATGTAGCATATAAATGTATCCATTATGGCACTCTTCTCAAGAAGTGAGAAAAAAACATTTTAGGAGGCTACGGCACAATGGAGGAGTTATTGGAGACAATAACATGGTCCCAACTTGGGATTCATGATAAACCAGTGAGTAGTGATTTTGTTGTGTAGAAGAGTTGCCTTGTCTAGGTTGGTCTGTTGAATGTTGACGGATATTACAACTCGCTGCTTGCATTATTTGATAATGGTGTGGAGGAAGGTTTCATCCATCCAGCTGCACGAGATATAGTTGTCTCTGCACCAACTGCAAAGGAACTCCTGATAAAACCGGAGGTAATTACCTCTTAAAAGTTTTTTAAAGTTATCCATTGTGTTTTCTTCTTGAAGCTATGGAATACAATTGTAACAAAATATCTTGTTGCTCACCTAGATTATTCTTCTTTTCTGATATCAGGAATATCCATTGCATAACTAAATTGCTCCTGAGACAAGCTTGGAGATCTCAAATGAAGTTTGCCAGAATGCTCATCCTAAGATTTGTTCTTCCGACTTCCACCTATCCTACTTTAATGTGATAATTTATTTATCAACTTGTATCCAAGAATCCTTCCATGCTAGTGGGCATTCTCTGTCCATCAGATGTCTTTGCTTCTGGTTTCTGAAATCTTAAAAATATTGTCTTTGTCTGCTCTCTTTAGTTGTGGGAAAAAAACCAAATTTTCACTGGCAAATAAGCAAAAAAAATACATGGTTTTCTTTTGGCTAATTTCACAACCATAACGTTTATGTCAATTCACCCTGAAAGCAAATAAAAATATGAAATATGATAATTACACAACTGAAGATAGGAAGGAAGTCTTTATGTTCTACAACTGTCTTTCACACCAGCATGTCAATGTATCAATGATTTAATTTCACTGCCAAGTGTTCTTGAAAGAGTATATTGTTCACTCCGAACCAAGGAACCTTACCAAATTTTCATACAAATGAGCTGGATGTCTAGCTTTTTCACATGAATATTTAGAATGAAGAGTCCATCGGCCAGCTTGTGATAATGGCAGATCAGTAATAATCTCCAATTGATTATTGTTGATGGATATTATTTTGTTCTTATTTTGAATGTACACTATATGATACATTATCTGTCTGCGATATCATCGGAAACTTGTTCAAGGCAATTTTCTATGATCCTCTGTCAATAACAACAGAAGATCCAACTGCCAGCAATCAGGAAATTCTTCTAGAGTGCATCCTACTTTAATAATTTATGGGTTATTCATTGTATTTCATTGTTTAGTGGTCCGGAGAAACTATTAGATAGCACAAAAATGTACATAGAATATCCAGTTTCAGCATTTACCAAGTAGTACTCTTTGAATCATAACTTTTGATTTGGCTTTAGAAGCAGCAATTGAGTTTAATTGTTGGGCGTGCAATTCTCCAATATCTGTGGGTTGTAGGGTAAAGGTGATTTCTTATCTCATGTTAGATTCTATGCTAAATCCCCTTACATTCAGAAAATTTTGTGGCAAAGATCACGGTGTGAAATTTTTGGGAGAAGGATGAAATTATCTCAACTAAAATAGCAAAGTATTCCAACTCTGCGCACATCAAAAATCTGAGGAACCTGTTCATTTTAAAGAAGATATTCACTCACACGGATTCTCCAGGAAAAATAGAGTATCATCAAATGCAGATGTTTTGGGGCCAGACTTGTTGCTGGTCTGCATTTAAGGCATGAAGAGTTTGTGGTTGGAGCACATGGTTGTCAAGATTATGTGGTCTCGAAGGGCATGCACGGAAATCAGTGATGATGTCTGTTGAACACTGAGAAATCTGTGAATTGTTTCAAGCTTGTGTGGTCTTTCGTCAAGGGGAACCATATCATCACGTTGAACTGAAACAAAGTGCACAACTATCAAAGGTGAACATGATGGTCATAAATAAGGATACGCCGGGGCTTTTTTGTATTATTCAAAGGTGGTAGGAGAGAATTAGATATGCAGGATACTTGCCTTGGACTTGGTTAATTCTAGTTGTTTGATCAAATTAAGATGAAAGGGATGGTTTAAAGTGGCTACTAAAAAAATTTTGGGTGATCATGTTCCCTGTACATGACAATTGAAAAAAAAAATCTCATTTTGCCAGAAAACTTGGCTAATTCAAACGACTAATATTTGGAGCACAGTTCATGTTTTATGGAGGAGAAGAACATTACGAAAAGGAAGAGGTGACACCCCTTAGTCAAGGGAAGAGACTATGTAGTCTCCACCAAATTAAGTTGTTGCAGGTCCCCAGCTCTGGATTCTCTTCCTGGACACTTGGAAACAGCAAAGGGTCTTGTATTTTTTTACTCTGGCCCCTAATCCCTGGAAACGTCAAGATAAAGAGCGCAGTGGATGTCCAAAATTAGTGTATGACAAAGTGGACCACGTTCTCAAGCTTAAGCTGCTATTTGACACTTGGGGGATTAGTGCTTAGTAGGATCCAGCAGTTTTCTCCTGCTCATCATGCACTGCCTCCTTATTTTAATTGTTCTGTGCCCATTTGTAAGGGATCATTCACTTCAAAACTTTGTATTTTTCTCCAACTTTGAATTGTATGTAGAGCAGTGCTCCGGGTTCGCAAGGTGCTTCTGCTGTGCAATTCCCGCTGTTTCATGTTTTTTCCATTGCACTCTGAATGATATGGTATGGTGCAATTATATGTTTTGTTTTGTTTAAAAGATTGCTAATTCATTAATTGATTTTGAATGTTCTGATTTTGGCTGAAGTGCTGTTTTCATCGTGATTTTAACAGGAGCAATCACTGCGGATATGCAAGCTTTGCATGCTACTTAAGCCAGCCATCGAAGGAACAGTAAGCATCCATTTATTTCTTTGAAAAGAAAATTTTGCCATATTTAAGTTTGCAATCTAGCGTCTAGAGTTGAAAGAAATGGATCAAATTGTGAAAACCAGAAAAAAAAAGGTTTTGAATTTAGGTATAAAACTTATTAATTTAGAGAGTTTTTTATAAATTTATATTTCTATATGATCCAACCTGATTCTTCTTCTTTTTTGGCTTTATTAGAAGACGGATTAATGACGAGTTTTTGATCAAAAAATTCGTAAGGATTTGGGAGAAAAAGACTGATATTAAGTTTAGATAATCTAATACTTTTCTTTTTGGGTTAAAGTGATATTTAATATTAGTTCATTGTCTTTCTTCTCATGATTTAAAATGTGAATTTTTTTCATCACCTTTAGGATTTAATTAGCATTCAATTATTCATGAATTGAGTTAGAGTTTGATAAAATAATTTTGGTGGCGAGAACAGAGAAAAATTAGAGTTTATTAGAAGACGGATTAATGACGAGTTTTTAGCCAAAAAATTCGTAAGGATTTGAAAGAAAAAGACTAATACTAAATTTAGATAATCTAATACTTTTCTTTTTAGGTTAAAGTGATAATTAATATTAGTTCATTATCTTTTTTCTCATAATCTAGAATGTGAATTTTTTTTCATCACCTTTACGATTTAATTAACATTCAATTATTCATGAATCGAGTTAGAGTTTGATAAAATAATATTGGTGTATGTTAGACATATGATATATTAAGTTAATATAGAATTTTTTCATGTAATTTGGCCTGGAGTTGTTGTTTTTTATTGAGGATATATATTTATTATTAAGTATTAACAACTCCTTAAAATTTATTATGGTTATGATTTAAGAACTCAATACTTTTTTTTTTGTTAATTCTAAAACTTAAAAAATAAAACTTAATAGTAAATTAATATTTTAATATGATGAGTAAATTTTATTTAAGTTTGATTCAATACTCAAGCATAATTAGATTAACACTAATGTAAGTTATTAGGCTTGGTGTTGAGTTATTTTATTTAAAAATATATTTGGATAATTATGGATTGTAATTAGAATTTTTTTTGGTTATTTATGTTCGAACGAGCTTTAAAACTCTTATTTGTGATCTATCTTGTATTCTTCTCATCATATAAAAAATGAGGGATTCCCGTTAATACTATATTTTAATGTGTCTTATTCATTTAAAATAAATTTTTATCTGATTGATAAGATGTCATTTTTATATCGTGACTTGTAAAATGCGTATGACTCCATGATTTGAGATTAAGAAAATCATACTTATGAATATATATACATATTTATCGTTAATAGGTTTTGTTATATATTCATATAGAACTATATTTTATTTCAAGAAGTTATGTATATATTCTTTAATTATGATATATTATGTGTGAATGGTTTATGGTTTATTTTATTTTTTTAGCTTTGACTGTATTGTCTCCATCATAATTCATATTGTGATATTACCATTGAAAGTTAAATAATAATCATATCGACATGTATGTGATTATGAGAAACCAGTTTTGTTGTCATATGTGGACATCAAAATAGCAATATATTTATATTGTGGTCCCTTCTAAGGTATCATGTATTTATGAAAAGACCAATAGATTTAAGTATGTCAATGTACTTGTGATTCGGAATATCTATTATGTGCGTACCCGATTTTATAAAGGAAATATTAGTCGTTATTTACTTATATATTATTATTAATACTTTAACTATTATTATTATCATTATTTTTCTCCTTCAGGAAAAAATTTTTATTTTAAGAACATACGAGTTTATTACTTGATTTTGAACATAACTCCATAAAAAATTGATACTTCATAAAAAATAAATTTCAAAATTTTATCTCATATTAAATTGTTTATTTAATATTGGATCACTTATTTTCTTACAGGTTTTGATTTTAAAGATTAGTTTGTAAAAAGAAATGTGTAACGCTATACAAGATTATTTCTTATTAGAAAGAAAAAGTGATTATTTAGAATATTATTTATTGATTATTTGAGTTCTAGAATTTAGTTATAAGTTACATTATTCAATTATTTGGACTCTTATTTTTTAATTATATTCTTAACTTATGATTTCATTACTCTTAAGTTTTAGACGTGCACTTTATTGGTTTGCTGTTTTATATTAGATATTAGTAATATATACTAAAACTGTTATTACAGGTCATAGAAGTGTTAGAAAAAATGTATGTTTTATAATTGTGCATGATGAGTCTTATATAGCTGCTGTGTAGACAGGTATGCAACGCTCATTACATCTCAGTTTTGGGGCACGACACAAATATTTTTGTTTCTGGTTCATCCCAAGACGACAATTGTACCTTCACCTCTTTCTCCTTGGTCACCAACACAACACAACCAAAACATGGCTATCATTTCTTGATCAGATGGCTAACAAGCTGCCCAACTATATCTGATTTGACAAACCACAGGGCGCAAATTGAGAAATTATGGTGGGCCTTCAGTATCAGTTGTGTCATCATTTCAGCTGTCAAGGTGAATCAATAAATAAGAGAGGGATGGCGGGGCAATGTTCATCTAAAGGAGCTTTCATTGGTAGAATTTTTAAATTTGCTTCCTGCTATATAAAGAATTCAAGGGAAGAGGAGAGAATTATAAATGGAATAAAAATAGTGGTTGGGCTTATATTGATACTATTGGATTGAAGGGATGGAGTCGGATCATCTCTAGCACTTCCCCCATGTGAGGTTTCAGAGAAAATCTGAAGGGGAAAAAAATCTCTCCTTTAATCTTAGAAGGATGATGGAGAGCAAGTTCAGGAGAATCTGTGTGTTCTGTGGCAGCAACTCAGGCAACCGAACTGTCTTTAGTGATGCTGCTCTTGATTTGGGTCATGAATTGGTAATATTCTTCTTATTCTCATTTTTCTTTTTTATTTTCTTCTGAAATGGACAGAAAAACTCTGATTTTTAATCATTGGTTCTGTTAAGGTTTTCAGCTTGAATTGTCCTCAAGCTAGTTTGAAAACACTTGTCTTGGTTTTATTGGTGATTTTGGTGATTTGTAGGTGAAAAGAGGGATAGGTTTGGTCTCTCAGACAGCTTATGATGGAGGATGTAATGTTATGTAGGCATGCAGTATGATTTGCTCCTGTATTGCTGCATTTGATTTACATACAATTCTTAATGATGACTGTTCGATTTCAGGGTTATTCCCACAGCCCTCATGCCTCTGGAGGTATGGAAAAGATATGGATGATTTCCATCTCTTCTGAACCTTTCAGTACTGTCAAGCATGTCCTACATTGCATTGTTCTTTGTTTTGTTCTTATGTAGTCTAATTAGGCCTGACTGGTTGTGTTTTGTATTCGTATCCTGTTACTTTACACTTGTCTCCAATCTATCACTCCTTTCTGTAATTTGAAACTTTGATTGAAATACTTGTATTCCTAACCATAATCTAACTTTTATCAATTAACTTGAAAGAAATGTAGATGTGCTAGAAACTTTCTTCAGATTTTTTTGATAGTCCTCAATAGTTTCTTTGTTTCAAAAGCGAGAATTTTAAAACCTAATATTTCCACGTCTGGGGACAAATCTTGTTTATCCTCTTTCTAATTTCGTTCTTCTCTGCAGATTTAGTGCGTTACATGAATAATTTTTCACAGATATCTGGACAAACTGTTGGTGAAGTAAAAAAAGTTTCTAACATGCATAAGCGCAAAGCTGAAATGGCCCAACGATCAAATGCTTTTATCGCACTTTCTGGTATTTTGTTAGCAGATTTTTCATTGTTTTTTTTTCTGTTAGCTGAATGATATAAAAGCATTCATTCTAGCACTCTCCTCAGGAAGTGATAAAACACTAGCTTAAATGTTTTAGGAAGATATGGAACAATGGAGGAGCTCTTGGAGATGATAACATGGTCCCAACTTGGTATTCATAATACACCCGTGAGTAGTAATGTTGTCCATGATAAGATTTTGTTGTCCTAGCAAAGGACTAATCATGTTCTTCATCTTATTAGGTTGGTTTGTTGAATGTTGATGGATATTACAACTCCCTGCTTGCTTTATTTGATAATGGTGTTGAGGAAGGCTTCATTAATCCTGCTGCAAGAGATATAGTTGTCTCCGCACCAACAGCGAAGGAGGTAAAAATTCCTCTTGGTCAATGCAAGTCCTTGATTCAAGTTCTTCATTTTTGTATTTTTGTTGAGACTCCCTTAAGCGTTAGTATCACAAACATACCTGTTCTCCTAGATCATTCTTCTTTTCTGATATCAGGAGTAAACTCCATTGCATGACCAAGTGGCCCCTCGTGCAAGCTGGGAGAATGCACACCTAGGTTACTGAATTCCAGAATGCTAGCTTAAGATTGCTTCTTCCAACTCCCACTTATCCCATTTTAATGTGATTCTTTCTTTATCAACTTGTATCCAAGAATCCATGCAAGTGGACAGTCTCTGTCCATCAGATGTCTTTGCTTCTGAGTGCTGAAATCTGAATAAGATCATCGTTGCCTGTTCTCTTAACCAATTTTCATGGTTTTATCATTTCTGCAATTCAACCTGAAAGTCATAATAATACTAAAAATGAAAATTCTAATTGAAGACAGAAGGGAAATATGCATCTTCTTTTTTCTTGAAGATTTTATTATGATTTATTTGCCGTCCAATTCTTAGTATTCTTGAAAGATTGTAACTCTAATCAAAGTATCTTACCAAATATTGATGTATAGCTTCTTCACATTGAATACTGAGACTGAAGACTCCATCAGCCATGCATCTTGCAAGAATGACATACCAGTAAATATTTCCGATTAGCTTCTCATCAATGTATGCTTCTCTGTTAATATTTAGAATGTGTACCATATGACACATGTTTTGCCTGGCTGCTATATTCTAGGTAATATAGGAATTTAACTTTTGAGTTCAAGGCAATATTCTATAATCCTCTGCATTACACAAGCAGATCCAATTGTCCATAATTAGGAGATGCAGCAAGGTTGCATCCTACTCTAATGATTTATGAATTGTTGATCAAATTTCTTTGTGAAGTGGTCTGCTGATACTAAGGAGAGATTATATGTGACATACTTTATCCAGTACAATGTCTCACTCTCCCAATGTTACTTATGAAGCAAAACAATGTGTTTCTCCTTTGAGAAGCCAAATCACCAAAATCTGTGTCTTTATTGTGGTGTATAAATAAGGGATTATTTTCCTATCCCATGTAGATGCTATGTAAAATCTGCCCCGCATCCGGCAAACTTTGTGGCAAACTAATCGGTGTAGAATTTGCAGAAAAGGATGAAATATCTTATCTAGAGTGGCAAAAAATTCCAAACTCTGTCGGGCACTAAAAAATCTGATCAACCTATTGATTTGAGAAACAATATGATTCACATGCTCTCTAGAAAAGATAGACATCTCAGAAAGTACTTGTTCTTGGTCTGCATTTAAGGTATGAAGAGTTTGTGGTTGCAGGACTTGGATTCATAAGTGTGTGGCTTCTAAGAGTATGCACAGACACCATCGATGGTCATTGTTGACCAGTGAGAAGACTTGGTGGTCTTCGCTCATGGGGGACCAAACCATCAACTTGATCTAAAGCAAACTGCACCACCATTTTCATCATCAAAGTCAGCAGAGTAGTACGTCTCGTGAATCATTTTTTTCGTCTCCCTGCCATTGCTTATTTCCATTTGTCACGTCCCAAAATATGTGCTGCCACCGCCCCCCAACATTTCTCCATTCCGAGATTAAACCCAAAACTGATAGACTCGTATATATGACAACATCATACAATGAGATCAAATTCTTATAAAGTAATGTCACAATGTTAAATTATATAAATAATAATTCACAAAATTAAATCTAAAATTTATAAAAAAAATTCTCTATAATATACTTATATATTCACAAATTATTTTACCATGAACTTGTACATCCAACTATCACAAAAATAAATATTAAAATCTTAAGGTACATACGAAATTAGTTGATATTTTATAATACAAATTTAATGACTAAATTTGTAAGAGAATAAATGATCTCATATCTAGTAAATATTTCAAAAATAAAACACAATATTTAAAAAATTATTTATAAAAAAATAAATCATGTTAAGAAATATTTAAAATAGATGTCACACAATATTTATTCAAATTCAATGAGTAGTAATACATAATATTTTAAAATAATTATTTTTCTCAAATGAAATACAAAATAAGATAAAATTAATAAAAATAGTTTTTTTTTGGTACAAAATAAGATACACACACAATAAATAGCTCGAATTATAAATAAGTTAATATACTTAAAACCAATGGTTTGATCAGGAATCAATGGTACCCTAAAGATGACCCTAATACGAATATACTCTACTATTCTGATATCCATTAATAGTAACAAATTCATTTTTCACTATATATATATATATATATATATATATGATCATTGTTTAATTTCAACGATAGGGTTATGACAAGAATCAAGGGAGACAACACCATCAAAAACCAATAAAACATGAATTTCACAAGATAATTATAAGCTAGAAATCTTTATCAAAAGTATATGCATAATTTTTACAAGTTCAATATAAATAAATACAAATATGTGTCAAGATCTAATGAATATTTTATAAGTTCACATATACGATTTTCTTATTTTCAAGTTACCTAATCATATATACATAAAAAATTATAATATAATCATTACATCATATTAAGAATATGCTGAAAAATTATTTAAAATAAGTATAATACTTGAAACCTTATTAATCATCAAAAGAAATAAAATTCATAAATTAAATATTATTAAAAGTCACTCATTTGCTTATCTAGTAAAAGATTCACAACTACTGTCAAGGAATATAAGTCAAATATTCTCGTCTTGACCTAAAGGATAAAAACAAAATTAACTCTTTTAAACCACAATCACATGACCACAAACTTTCGCAAATACATTAACTCAAGTTTTGGTCTAATTAGCCTATTTGTCCTTAATCTAACACTAGAAGCATCACTTGAAAAAGTAGATCAACAAACCATATCACAGTTGGCTTATCTTAACATTGTGTTCATCATATATAACACAAATAATTGAATTCCTGAATATGGATATGTGTTGCATTACCCCCCATATAAGCTAAGATCAAATTAAATAAAAATAAGATACTTGAAAATTATACAATAAATTTACACATGCTTACTCGAGATCAATAACTTAACATTATCGCCTCATAATCTAGCATCAATTTATGGTAGCAGCAACCAAAGCGTAATAACCACTCGAAGGCCCATATTAAATTAACAATGAAGAGAATCAAAAGACTAATTATAAGCTAACAAGAGTTTTACCAAGATTAAAGCTTATAAACACCAAATTATAGCTTGAATCACACTTAATTAATAGATTACAAAAACTATGAGGCTTAATATCAAGAAATTTTAAGATCTAAATTAAAGAAATTCTAAACAATTTAAATCTTCATATTACCAAAAAGGAGAATACTATCTTTTTAGATGGCGTATGTGTGGCCTGTTCTCCTACAATAAACTCACAGTTGTCGAATCACTTGTCATTATGGAACTTGTCCTTACCAAGCCCTTGTAGATTTAGACGTATACGTCATGGTCAAGTTAGTCGTCACGAAATTCTAGTGTGATCATTGAGCTCCTCTCTTGGTGAAAACCTTGCACTTATTTTACAATGACAATTTTGTAAAAACCCTTTACATTAGTAAGTTTTTTATTTAGTTTTTTCTTTTTTGATTTTCGTAGCATTGATTTTGATGAGCATAGTGGTGCTCAGTTCTCATAAAGGTAACGATATAATTCAATTTCAAACTAAGTTGTGGCCTCTGAAGTGGAAATTGGAGATCTTTTGTGAAGTGCATGACTATTATTTTCTTTTCTTTTTAAGATTTTTGCTAGGAATGTGATACATATGCCAATTAAAATTTGATCCGAATCAAATTTATAAGATATTATAGAGTTGAATTAGAAATAAAATTTTTGAAGTTTTTAAAGATTTATTTACAAATTAGCCTTTTCTTACCTCCCAAAAGATTTGGTTCCCTCATTGAAGGTGAGCATTAGGGCTGGCAAGTAGGAAAAAAAAGTAGTTCCACCAAGATAGAAAATTAGAAAAAAAATTATAATTGCATATGTCATAATTGAGGTAAATAACTAATGTTTTTCATCCTACATTAATATATATCAGTTATTTTAGATGTTTTATTTATGATATTACTATCTTATATAGTAAATATAATTTTAAATACATGACCAATATTATATATATTTTGAAATCAAAATAAAAACTTTATTTCTGAAAATTCTTGAAACTAAGTTATAGTTATTTATTTTGTTATAAAATTATATATATAAAAAAGAAAAGTTTTGTTAAATATCTCCATGTACATATGTGCAAGGATTATGTGATGTGATCTTGTTAATGATGAAAATTTTCTACTATATTCACATGTATATGTATTCGTAAAAAATCAGTTTTCTTCTGTATTGTGAATTGATCTTAGGTATTATGTATGTATGACCTAATTATAGGAGTTAAGTATGATATTTTATATTCTAACCTAATTTTAGGTATTATGCATGTAATCTATGTCAGTAGATTAAGTGTCTGACTGTAGTTGACATTGAAAATATATTATAATCTGATTGTTATCCAGATAGTTTGAATTTAGTTTAATCTAATATTATGTTATGATATGCATTTTATTGGATGATTGTGATTTAGTTAGTTAAATTAGATGAGAAGAATGCACCAACTTCATCATTGACAACTATGAATGTGATTGGACGTGAAGAGTGAGATGATTTGGGTATCAACGATTCGTAAAGATAGGTACATACTTCCAATTATCGTTGAATTTTCTCTTTTTTGGTCTCTATATGATTATAATAATAATTCAAAGATGATAATTAATAACTATTTAATGATTGACAGTGAATAGTAAGTGAATGATTTGGATTTTGACAAATCATAATTGGTTCATGAGAATTCATTTGTTTTTAAAGCTTTAGATGTTATTAGAAAATTTTTGTGGAGATGTGTTTTCTTAAACTTAGATCCAAATTTGATATTCAATAAATTTAATTTTATTGAGATAATATTTTGAATTCAACAAGATGTTATATGGTTGGACTTAGACTTTAAATGATTTTTAATTATTTGGGGTCTGAATGTAAAGAAGATTGTGAAATAAATTAATATATTATTTAGATTAATTTGGTGGTCTTCATTAATAAAATATTTGATCATAAATTGATGAATTTAGGGATTATGATATACATTGATCTTAGAGTTAATTTGATTTGGTTATTTTTGAAAGATTAAAGTTATCTCTTGTTGGTGGTGGTAGCTATGCCCACACTGAAATACCTGTTTCTTGGGAACAGTGAGATGTCATATCAATTGTTTAGTTGTATTAGTTGTATTAGTTGATTTGTTTGTCTCCTGCTAGTGGTGGGGGTTTTTTGATAGGAGTTCTTTTTCATATTTTGTTATTTTATATTCATGGTTGATTCTGATGTGATTGAGATATACCATTATTAGTATTATGGATATTTATACCTCCTTTGATTTTTTAATTGGGAAATTTTTTTTCTACTGAGCAGATTTTTGGTTCACTTATTTTTTTTCTTTCAGAGATATAGTTGTTGTGATAAATCTGCAAGTAAAAAATTAATTTAGAGTTGTTTCGATTGAATAATTAGACTTTATGTCTTCATATTTTGGTAAGGTTATATCAAGTTATAGTTATATATATTTGAACTTATTGTAATATTTGTCTTTGAATAAAAAAATTTGAATTGGTTTGAAACTAAGAATATGATAAGATAAATTAGTTATTTAATCCTTTATATTGTGGTTTTATTAAGTTATATTTTATGATTATATAATTTTATTATATGTATGCAATTTAGTTTTAAAACTGAAATTATATATATATATATATATTTATGACTCATTTATTTACCTATTTGAGTTTATATGACCTTGCCAAATGTGCTTTTGTAATCTAACTAAACATAGTATATTGTAATTGAGATTGATTGTAAGTTTAGACTGAGTATATGCTCTGTTACAATTTTGAGAATTTATTCACTTTATATAAATATGACTAATGGTCCCCTATACTTATAAGGTTTTGGTCCTCGTTATTTATTATGTGTCAATTCTCCAATTTCGAATTTGAGGAGTGAGATAATCATTATAATGCTTTTCTTTTATGATATTAACTGATCAACACTGAAATTGAATTCTTCTCGTGACTGGAATAGTATTTGTTTTGATGGCAATTACGGGAATAATTAATTATTTTCTTGAAGTCATTGAGTTGAATGTCATGATTCTAGATGCAGTCGGTGTATGGTATTTATTTTCTTTCAAGAATCTATCTTAAAACAGGATTATCCAAATACTAGATTTTAACAGTCACATTTTAATTCGACACCCAAACAAGAACTCAAACCCAAGACTTTGGTATGTCTGTTACTTTACCATCAATGATTTGACCATTACTTGTTAAAATTTTATCTGTCATTTTTGGATTATGTTGCAGATTGGATTAATATTGAGCTTGTTCAATAAATTTCTTCACCAAAAAAAAAAAAAAAAAAAAACTTTGATCTATGAAGTACAAACTCGACGGACTAATTTTGACCAACAAAAATGGCCAGATACATTTCATGACTGAACTCAACCAATTAACAGCTAGCCCCATGCCAAACCCGCCGGCTAGGCAAAAGCATAAGCTCCACAGCATCCCACAAGCATGATCTGGAATTCTTGTCCTCTTCTTGACCAAGCTCATCCAAAACCAGTGAGTTCGTCATATTGTCTTTTCAAAATTATCAAGCCAAACTTCTAAATTTGTAACTGTATCCAATCAGAGAAGTTCAATATTATCTACTCATATATATTCAAACTCTAGTGATTGCTCCATATCAACAGTCAGGAAGATGGAGGAGATGAGAGGTCTTCCTTCACTTATCTCTTCTACAGAAGGAGATGGGAAGGAGAACATAGCCTCTGATATCACTCAGGTATGCCTCCTTCCTGATGTGTTTCTTTTTTTTTCAGTTTTGATTGATTATTAATGTGTTATTTGGTTTAGTTTTAAGTTTTTTTTAAAAAAAATTAGAGATGTATTGATTCTTTGTTTGGATTGCAGCATGGTTTCTCTAGTTCTTGTGAGTGTGTAGAAGGTCTCACAGTCATGTGATTGTTTAGCTTATAGGTTGGACACCACTGGTAGAACTGAAGCAGATTGTGAAAGCAGAGGCACTGGATGTTAGATTGACTGCAAAAATTGAGTCATACCAGCCTCTTTCTTCTGTCAAGGATCGAAGTGCTCTTCGGTATATGAATTATTTTTTCTGCGTTTCTGGTTCATGCAAAAGTTTTCTCCCATCTTCATTGTGCATTTTTAGTTTTTAACCCTTAACAAGCTCTACCACATGTCCGATCAGACTTTCAGAGTATGTTATGAAGTGTTGGATTCACTACATACTGAGTGAAAATCAAATTTATTGATGATCTGAGGATGAACTTTTAATCACTTGCTCTTGTTTTGCATATGAATATTTTGCAGAATGATAGAAGCAGCAGAAGAGAAGGGTCTGATTAAACCTGGTGTTACGACACTGGTAGAGCCAACCAGTGGAAACCTTGGTATTGGTTTGGCGTACATTGGCATCAGGAAAGGTTACAGATTCATTGCAGTTATGCCAGCTCATTATGCGATTGAAAAACGAATGCTACTGAAATATTTGGGTGCTGAAGTTTCAATTACTGGTGAGAAACAGAATTAACTATCATTCTTTCCTAAAATTTTGTTTTTGTTGTGCTGTTCATGGAGATTATAATGATAGAATTTGCATTCAAGAATGTAGACTACTTAATTGTAAAATTTGAGCAGTCATCATGCTACTTACAATGAACATTCAAGTTAGAATCTGGTTCAGTTTTTCTAAAAATGTTCCTACTTATAACAATCCAAATCAAAATTATTCATCCTTTTTACTTTGAATTGTCCAACAGACCCCGATCTCGGCTTTCCGGGATTGGTTCAAAGGTTGGAGCAGTTGAAGAACAGTGATCAAAATGTTTATGTTCTTGACCAGTTCACCAATCCAGCAAATCCTGAAGCACACTTCACAGGCACTGGTAAATTCTTCTAATAAAGTACAACATTTACGTGTTTTTCACATCTTACAATGTTTACATTTATATATAAACTACTGAGAAGATCCAGACAAAAGTGATTTGTGCTCTAAATCTTTCAAACTAATGTAGCATTCAAGTGTCCAAACGCTAAACAAAATCGCTGTGAGTCCAATTTCAGGGCCAGAAATATGGAAGGACACAGCAGGCAACGTGGACATATTTGTGGCTGGTTCAGGATCTGGAGGCACTCTAACTGGTGCCGGGAAATATCTGAGGATGAAGAATCCTGCTGTGAAGCTCATCTGTGTTGAACCTGCAGAGAGTGCAGTAATTTCTGGTATCACCGTTCTGTGAAATCTCAATTACAGAAGAAACTCTGAGGTGTTTGCAAGTCATGAACTTGAAGATTTTCATTGATGTTCTTTAGGTGGCAAGCCCGGGCTGCACAACATCCAAGGTCTAGGCCCCGGATTCATCCCGCAAAACTTAGATACAATGTCTATCAATGAGACTATCCCGGTTACAACCGAAGAAGCAATGTCTCAAGCCAGAAGGATTGCCAGGGAGGAAGGCTTGCTTGTTGGCATATCCTCAGGAGCAAACTTAGCAGCTTGTCTCAAGGTTGGTCGTCTTCTTCTTACGGAATTCTCTATTACACTGTCTTTGAACAAGGAACTCAGTTGGAATTTAACAGATTGCAAGAAGACCTGAGAACAAGGGGAAGATGATTGTGACTATCTTTGCGAGCTGTGGCGAAAGGTATATCAGCACAGAGCTTTTTGCACATGTGAGGGAGGAATGCATGAACATGACTTACTGAAGCACACCATTCAGACAAGTTCAGTTTGTCACAATGCACTGCAAGCTCAGTTTCATTGCTAGGCTTTGTTTTTATCAACAGAAGGAAGAGAGAAAAATAAAAAATCAAAGTTCATGAGAACATGGACAGAAGTGATTTATCCCCAGTGAAATATTTATTTGCTTTTTTTCAGTCAATGGTAGAAGTATGTTTGGGCTGCTTACTAAATTTGTTGTTTGCTGATAAAGGTGGACCTGATCCGAAGCTTACTAAATTTAGTTCAACATAACTATTATCACTCAGAATCCCAAGAGAAAAATAGAAACTCTTCTTCTTCCTTTCCAGATCAGAAAATAAAAGATAAACAAAAAGAAAAGAAAAGAAATGATAGAAAAACAGGAAGATCAACATCTAGTTCTTGATCTTTTTCATCCAACATCTGCAACTTGTTCATCCACAAGGCAGTAAGGAACATCTGAGAAGGGTTGAATTTGATTGACATCTACATCTGTGTAACCATCATATGGGAAGAAGCATTCCTTCAAAGGAGATTCCATTGGTACATCCTTCACTTGCTCTCCCTCTGTTGGCTCTCTGGATTGCAGCGACGATCGGTGTCCTCGCATCCTTCTGTGTCTCCCGCTTCCGAGGCCCGAAAAAACAATAGCAACTTACACCGAAATCATCATTCGCATTAGACAAGCCGACAGACGATGGCTGTGAGCTGGTGTTCAGACTGGAGTCACAACAACTACCAGCTACTTCTGCATTAGGTGAAGGTGGGGAGAGCCAACCACCTCCACCGCCTCCGTTGCCACCGCGGCCCATGATGTTGTATGCATCACGAGTTTGTTCCACCGGTCAGGAAGGCACACTCGAGAAGAAGCCATAGATTAAGGATCCCTGAGAAGTTTTCAAGGATCAAGACAGGCTTGATGCGGCGAGAGGCCTCGTCATTAGAGAGGACTATACGGAAGAAGACTATAATTCTCTGAGAGAAGTGTAAGGTCCGGAGCAACGATGACGAGTGGGCGGCGATCTTCGACGACAAGGGCAACAAGCAGGTAAACTAGCAGGGGGAATGCATGTGACTGAGAAGCCATGAAAAGCCAAAGACGTGGCTTGAAAATCTGTTGTACATTGCGGATGCCCGTACAATGAAATCATATCATTTTTCTTCTGTTTTCTGTCAAGAGTCTAAATCAATTTAATGTCTTGCTCAACAACAAAATCTGACAAGCATCATTTGCGGGAAATCATGTCTATTAAACCTCAGTTCTGTAATGCCGTTGAATTGAACACTTGTAAGCCACTTGGCTTATCGTTAACAATAAAAATAAACAAACGAAGTGGACTAACACGTACAATACCACCTTGCTATGGTTCAGCTTCATGCTACGCCAACAAAAGCATTGTCTTCAGTTCTGGATAACATTGGCTCCCAAATCTGCATAAGTCTCATTTATCAAGCCACATTCTTAAATATCATGTTAAAATATGAACATGTACTTGTATAGTTGTATTTGAGTTTTCCGACTTTTGTACAAAGTGAACTGCGAATGGATGGTGCCCGCTCACGTAGCAACCCTAATAGTGATGCTCCTCATCTTCATTGAAATTAAGCTGATCGATGCCTTCGAGAGTAGACTCATAATTTTTGAGATTAGATAGCTTTTGCCTACCAAAAGATGAGCGCTTAGGCTCTGCAGAGCCAAGAGCTGGACTTTTCTGAGGACCTGAGAGTTTCTGGAAGGTTCTTGAGCTTGCCTCGGTGACTCGAGTGTGAGAAAGGTCTACATCACTGCCCACCCTCACATCTCGGCTGCTGGAAACAGCAGCTCGCCTTGCGGATGCACTTGACCGCCCCATAAAAATTGAACTGGATAACTACATGTAAGATTCAATCACAATCAGGAATCGCCCAGTGAATCACATGCACCAAATTGTGTTCCATCAAAAATAAATTACATTCGATAAATTGGAAAAATCTTTGAAGCAACCAAAAAATTGTGAAGGACAAATTACTCAAGAATATTCCTTCATTTACTAAATGAGCACAAATCCTGCAATGCAAACATGCACAAGCTTATAAACATAAAGTAGAAGTAATAAGAACACATTTTAACTGAAATTTCTGTTTATGCAGGCAAGGAATGTTCCACTAGCTCAATTACAAGTCCTTGCAGTACTTCTGAGAAATTCTCACCAGCCCAATGCAGAAATTCTCTGGCAACTAAGTGCGGTAGGGAGTTTTATTTATTTCTGCAACTCACAACAGCAGCAAATTCATTCTATCTATTTGCACATTTCATAGAGTTCTAAGCATATCCACATTGGTGTTTGCTAGAGATCAGTACAGAGAAATTCAGGACCATAAAGTTTCACATGGGCATCACACAGAAAACACATAGAATGCATTCTCTATGATTGACAATGACTGAATAATTCATATAATAAATAGCGGACATCATAAGTGCTGCCCAAAACATCTCAACTATGAACAACAAGAAGGAAAACACATGAAGCAAATGGCGAAAGTACTAACCGTAGCTTCTTTAGCAACAACTGCGTCATTTCCTACTAGATTCTTCTGCTTAGATAAGCTGCTGGCACTTACAGCTGGAGCTGATATTCGACGACGAGCAGGATCAGTTGCAGACCAACCACTTGTTCTTCCTTCATCACCGCCTAATGAGATAAAAAGAGTTGGTAACTCATTGGGCCTTTTGTATTGGCAAGATTAGAAAAACTTGGACACCGTTTGGTTCGAGATTAGAATCAGGATCAAGATTTTTCGAAATTATTTTTTCTACAAAATTAATATTACTTATTTTACAACGCTATTAAATTAAATTATTATAAAAAATTAATTAGTTTTTCAAATTTTAAATTATTGTAATATTAATTTTGATAAAAAAATATTAATTTACAAAAGTGGCTCATTAGTCTTGATTTTGATATTGATCTTTTGATCCCAAACCAAATAATGCTTTGATGAATACAATCCTGAGGTTTGAAATTCCATATGGCCAAGAAAATGGATTATTTTTGTAACTTGTAGTAAAATTTCCACAAATATGTTAAATTCATTCACCAAAAACTTGAAGAAAACCTGAATGCTTATCCTGATGGGCAACAGCAGGAGCAATTCCAGAGCTAGGTCCAACACCAGGTCCCTACAAAGGTAAAAGGCAATTATTATGCTAGAATATAGCATCAATGGCCAAACCAATGGCATTGCACGCATCTTACCAGAGCACGTGGAGGAGCACTAGCCATCTGTGACTGCTGATACTTCAAAATGGTCCAGTCAAATACATAATCAAATTGAAAGCCTGCATTTAAAGAGATTTATGCCACATTACCAAGAAAAGTTGGCATTCAGATGACATTGGTGGCATCCCAGGAAATAAGAAAAACATTCCTGTGTTCCACCATAAACAGACAAGAGACCTACCTTCCCGTATAAAAAGATCACGGAAAATTCTCTTAAGATAAGCATAATCCGGTTTATCATCAAAACGTAAGGACCGGCAGTAATGGAAATATGATGCAAATTCAGAAGGATAACCCCGACACAAGGCCTGAAATCAAAACTCCTTAATCAGAAACATGAAAACTGCTGTTAACAGGCTAGGCCAGCCTGGGAATGCCAGGCTGGAGTGGCAACCCAGCAATTTCAGTCTTGGAATGGTATGGAACCAGGAACAATCTGGGCCAACTAGAAGAACAACAAATATGATTTGAGTTTAGAACTAGCCACCATTAATCCATGCCAAACTCAGGTGTGGCACCCCTTGCAAGCCTTACAGACCAGACACAAAATATGTGTATTTATCTTAATCAAAACAGTTTACCTCTATTGAAGTTTGAACCTTTTTCTCACTTATTTTTTCATACTTCTGCTTCTTAGTTCCTGCTTTTAGACCCTGCCATGGAAGACTAAAAAAGTAGGAGAAAGTTAAATATGTAAAGAAAAGCAACATAAAAATTTATCAAATTAAAAGTGAAAAACCACAACCTGCCCCTCAAGAAATACATAAGAACATATCCAAGAGATTCCAAATCATCCCTCCTGCTTTGCTCTTATCAGCAACAGTAAACAGAGAAGTCACATTCAAATAGAAAAATAAATTGAAAAGAGATCTATGATGAAAAAGTACAATAAGTAGCTTTCACAAGACAGAGCTAGAAATTAAACAGTATACATCAAACAAATATCTTCAATAAATAAGATAGACATACCAATGCCAAGATGAGTATTCATGCTAGCATAACGCGCAGTTCCAGTCAAGTTCTTGTTCTCTCTGCCAAAATTAACTAAAACAGTAAGTAATGCAGACATAGAAGGTGTTTTCTTCCATGTCAGATCCAAAAGGCATATAAGTAGTCTAGAAATGAGCAAAAAGATTTTGACCATCAAGATGTCAAATATAATCCCACTTAATTGAGACAATAATTGGATATGCAGGTCCCAACATACTGAACAACACAGTGAAGCACCGGATATGGTTTGACACAAGAATTCCCAAGTCAATTTGAGGAGGCTGATCTATGAGTAAGGGCAAAAAATGATTGCCCTTCACAAAATTTGTGCATGTGTTTGTAACCATCCAATAAATATTTAGGGTCTCAATTGTTGCCCAAAAAAATCAACTACTTTGGATTTTATCCTCAAACTTTCTGTTGTTTTGAACTAATTTGAATTTATATTCTTAACTTTCTATTTTTTTTTGAACTACTTTGAATTTTATACTCTTAATTTTCTATTATTTTGAACTACTTTAGATTTTATGTTCTAACCTTTAATTATAGTGGCCTTTTTCAAATCATACTTTTCTGAAACACGAATGCCCGTTTTTTTGGATAGTTCCATTTGCAGGCGAAAACCAGTTCAGGTCTAGTTCAGCTTTTTCAGAACACATGAGAATCACATGTTCTGTTGCCCAACGAGAGGGCCCCAAAAGGTCCACATGTTGCATGTGGATTGGAGGGGGCGACCATCACCCAAAAATTTTTGGCCAATGTTTGCCACCCAAACCGACTCAAATATTTAGACTACAAAACAAAAATTAGTATCTGGCATAATTTAATATCATAAGCATGAGAAGTTTTTGCTGGTAAATGTGCAAGGTTGTCATAAAGCCAGTTATTTCAAACCTGTACGGGATGTGTTGGTGAGTAGAAGAATCCCGATATTTCTTTGCTAGACCAAAGTCAATAATGTAAACCTATATAAAAGGAAAAAAGCAAGGTTAAAGATCTAAATAACAAACAAACTGAACAAGAAATAAAGGGCAAGAGATTTGAGATAAATTGATAACATACCTGATTTGCTCGCCTCCCCAACCCCATAAGAAAGTTATCTGGTTTGATATCTCGATGAAGAAATGATTTTCCATGAATAAATTCAACTCGATTTATCTGATGAAAATGATCAGAGAGATCTCAAATAAAGAACAAAGAAGAATTCAGAAAAGCTTAAGAAAAACAACAGCATACCAGCTGATCCGCAAGCATAAGAACTGTCTTCAAAGACAATTTTCTACTGCAGAAATTGAAAAGATCTTCAAGACTTGGGCCCAGTAAATCCATCACGAGAACATTATAGTCACCTTCAACACCAAACCATCTTACATTCAGGATACCAGCTGCAAGAAACAAGAAGGATCAGTAAACAAGGATTAAAATTGGCCATTCGAAAAAAAACTGAAGCAAAAGATATCCATTACTTCCTCCTTGTAAGATCCTATAGATCTTGGATTCGTATAATAACTGCGGATGCTTTGTCTTGACATTTTCCTGATAAGAAAGAAAAGAAAGACATTCATCCAAAACCAGAAGCTTCCGCATCAAACTCTTAGATACAAGCATTCTAAACAACTTAATAAGCAGATTTGAAAAATTGAAAACATGAAAATAAAATACTACATAAGAAGAGTTCATGTCATCGATTTCTCTAACTAGCAAGTATAAAGCCGTTCCATTGACGCTATTCTATAAAATTTATTGTACTATTCCAAAACTGGAACAAGCACGACAAAACGATAACTTAATCGAGATAAGTGGAGCTGAAAGTGAGTTCCTAAAGGCTACTGGTGAGGTTTAAGTAAATTGGGCGGCGACCAATTTCAACGCTTGAAAACAAAAACTGTCCGTCCTGTGGACGAAAGCTTTATTTGTTGTAAAAGAACGCTGAATACGCTTTATTGCCATCATGGAGAAATCAGATACTAACGAAGGCGAAAACTTCAATTCTCATTCGGCCTCAATAAATTAAGATACTTACAAGCTTAATCGCAACTTCCTCGTTCGTCTGAACATTAGTACCTACCAAAATCAATCAAAAAAAATAATCAACACTACCAAAAGAGCAAAGCAATAATCCGCAAATCCAATCCACAAACAAAATGGAGAGAACGTCAAAACCTAAATAGATCTCCCCAAACGAGCCACTCCCGATCTTCCGACCAAGCTTAAATCTGTTCCCAACCCTCGGCTCCATTTCCGCGACCCTAAACAGAACACGTCGCCCCCCGATTCAATCCCCCCCCAGTCAAATCGAAAGAGGGAAACGACGATCGGTCCAGTGGAACAGGACTTGGATTGTGGAAAAGGAGGGATTTTTATGCGTTCTAGGGTTTGGTTTGTGGGGAATTTGACGGAGAGAGGGCGGAGGAGAAGACGAAGAAGAAGACGAAGCGACACAACTACATCTTCGGCGGAGGAACAAGTGCGGAGAGATTGGACCGGTTGGAATAGGCCTCCCGTCGCGGACACTAAAAGTATCCGTTACTCGTCTAACTTGTTATAGTCTACATTGTATGCCATTTATGTGATGACTAAACCTGATAATACGGGGTTATTTGGATCAATTTTAGATTTAAAATTCGGTGAATTATCAATTCCATCGCTTCTGAAAAATTAAGAAAATTAATCAAATTGATAAATTTTAATATTTAAATATATTTTTAGTGTAAAGAAAAGAAATTATCAATTTTTTCAATTTTATAAATTATATTATTTAAAATATAAATAAAAATCAACAAATTTTGTCAATTTTTAAAATTTCAATATTTGATTGGATTTGAAATTGGGGAGATGATCGCCTAACTCTAAATAGATAAGATTACCTTTATTTTTAACTTTATTCATATTATTTTTTAAATAAATATAAATATTGAAATAGTAAACTAATTAGATATATTTTGGTGTTTAAAAATATAAATAATAGTAGGGTAGCATATTTATAATATTTGACATATTAAGAAGAAATAGAAATTTTTTAGAAAAAATTATTCAATCAATAAAATATATTTCAAATTAAAAGTATTTATTTATAGGTATTAAAATTAGGGAAGAAATGGGTGAGGACAAAACTAGGGAAGAGATCCTTGAAGCCCTGTTCTTCGCTCGCAGGACGAAGATCCTGCAAGCAGTAAGGGAACGAAGGGAAGAGATGGGTGATTGGAGCTTATATCAATTCCTCACCCAATTCTAAATGGGAACTAGTGTTTCCATGTATCAGTGAGCTCCACGTAATTTTAATCGGAATTATGGATTCCACTCGACTTGATCCAAAATTCAAACCAAAAATTAAAAATTATTGAAATTATCAATTTTAACAATTTTCAAATATTGTTGGTCACCCAAATACTAGAAACACTAGAATTGGGGAAATTGGGTCTCCAAATCCTTCAATTTACCTAATTCAAGTTATTTGAAATTGATCCAAACAACCCCTATATGAACCAATTCGAATTCAACCTGAATTAAATAAATTTAAATTTACTATAATCAAACTTGGATCATAATCAAAACAATCCGATTATGATCTCAAAAAATTCACATCATAATCAAGTTAATTTGCGTAACTCGTTTATGAGGCAACTGATATATTTATCCAATTGGATTATAAACAGATCGAATTGGATTGGATTAGTTAAATCAATCCATTTACCAAATTAATCTAATTAAAATTATTCATTATTTTATTTTGTAAATTTTTTGTAATTTTGTAAATTAAATATTTTGTGATTACAATTAGTTTTTAATAATATTATTTTTTTAATTAATTAAAATATGTTAAAATTATTAGTATTAATTAAATATATCGATTCGAATTGAGTAATTCATATCAATTGGATTTGTTTAAATTATGATCCATTTAATTAAATTTATCAATTCATATCAACTTAGGTCCTAGTTTGAATTTAAATCGTTAAATAAATAAGTCAATTATAACCGAATTAGACAACTCATTCGAAATTAGGTCGAATTCATATTAAAAAATTTATTCGTTTAATAAATAAATTAGACTTAGATTGATTTATTTAATATAATATTATAGATTTGATCTAATTCCAACCCCACCTGGCACAACCCCAATTGACAAGCTAACTTTTTTTTTCTTTTAGTTTGGTTTTTATGGTTCTTGAAGGCATGGTTTCTAGATTTTGACCTGAAATATTTCGACCATATTTTACCCTCTATTTTTTATTTCATGTTTTAAAAATATATTATTTATATTTATATATTATATTTTGATTACAAATTACCATTAGTTTAATAATTAAGACTTTGACTTGGGTCAAAAATGACTTAGATTTGAATCCTCCAAGATAATTTTTTTTCATATTTTAATTTTTTTACCGAAAAAAATTATTTAATACTTTTAATACATTTTTAACAAATTTGTTTATCATTTTAAATTTAAAATCAAATTTTAGTGAAAAATTTTAAAAATAATTTGACGAAATAGATTGAAACGATTGAAATGGGACTGAAATAACTAAAACGGATCAATTTCGACAAGTTTCAACGGTTGTCGAAATCAATCTCAAAACTGAAGGGTTTCGGTTTCAGTTTTGTCACCCTGTGAAACCGATACGTTTTATCCGTTTTAGTCATTTCAGGCGAAACTATTCTTGTTTTGATTTCGGTAAAAAAAAATTTTAATTGTTAATTACATATTGACCAGAATTTGACTATATTTTGACTGTACTTTGACTTCAAATTTAAAATATAATAAAAATTATTAAAATTTATAAAAAAAATATTTAAAAATATTAATAATTTTATTGTAATAGTAAATCTAATTTTAATTAATTTTTATAGTTAATTACTTAGTGGGTAGACCAATTTTCAAATTTAGAGATAATAATTACATTTAATTCACTAAACGGTTTTTTTAACTATAAATCACTACGTGATTCTAATTTGGTTTATATAAATTTATTGAATAATTTATATTTATATTTAATAATTTTGAGTGCATACCAACCTTAGTTGGTCAGTAGTATTAATCCCTACAACTCGACATAAATTTATTAAAAATAAATATTCAGAATAACTTACATGTAAATAGTAAAGATTATAAGGTATTAAATGTAATCATCTCTAAATTCTGACGCTAATATTTTGACGCTCGGCTTTTATGTATTAACCAAGGTTTTGACTTTTGATTTCGGAAATGATTTCGACACTCAAAAAAATCAATGCATTTCAGTCATTTTCATTTCGGTTTCGACCAAAATAATTTTTTTATTTATTAATTATATTTTGACCAAAATTTAACTTTATTTTAATTATTTTTTAACTTCAAATTAAAAATATTATAATATGTTTAAAAAATTTTGAAACAGTGAACAATCTCATGCACCAAAGACTCATATATGTGAATAATTTCATGCACATGAATAGTCTTTGGCAGAGACCGGTGAGGGCACAAGTGCACCAATGCGGGAGCGAAGCCGACAAGAGTGTCAAAGCCAGGCTGGCGAGGGTGTTGTCACAGGCGCGAGGCTGGCACGAGCTCGCGGGTGCGGGGGCCAAGCCAGCGAGGGTGCGACCGCAAGCATGAGGCCGGCGAGGGCACGGGCACAGGCACAAACATGGGCGTGAGGCGGACGCGAGGGCACAAAGCCGGTGACGGCGCGGGTGCCAGGCTAGCGAGCACGCTCACACGGGCGCGCGGGTGCAAGTGCCAAATGCGGGCGCAAGGGTGCAAGCGCTACGGCTAGGTCGGCGAGAGCAGGAGTGCGAGCGTGAGGCAGGTGCGAGGGCTCAAGCGCGAGCACAAGGCCGGAGAGAACGTAAGCCTGGCAAGAGGGCTTGGGAGCTAATGCGAGGCCGGCGAGGGCGCGACGTGAGCTCGCAGGAGCAAGGGCCAAGTTGGCGAGGGCGCAAGACTTATAAGTGCGCGGGTGTGGATGCGAGAGGCCGGCTAGAGGGCGCAGGTGCGAGGCCGACGAGATCGCAAGCACTAGGCTAGCGAGCGCACTCGTGCTCGTGCTCTAGCGCGAGGTTGGCGCGAGCTCGCAGATGCAGGGACCAGGTCGGCAAGATCACAAGCACAGACGCGGGCTCGGACACGAGGCCGGCGATGGCGCGACGCACGCGTGAAGCCTACGAGGGCGTAAAGCCGGCATAAAAACAAAATCAAATCAACCAAAACTTGGGTCAAAACCAAAATTTTTATTCAGGGTCAAAAACAAAAAATTTCGGCCAAAACTTGAAATCCTACTTAAAACCTTACTTCAATTTTTCATTTGATTAATAGTGTAACAGAGACAATTTATTTGACGTTACACACATTTCTAAGTTAAAACTTGCAAAAATTGAAGAAGACTTGGGAAGGGTGAATTTGGTTTGCAGATAAATTCTTGTTTATCCACAAAGTAATTTATTCAGAAATAAATAACAGAATTTGGTTAACCTAGTTATTCAATAAAAATAAGTTAAAATAAGCCAGTTTTCCGTTTCATTTTGGCATAAACTACTTTTAATATAAATCAAAGGGCATTTTGCATTCACCTACTTAAAAATTTATCAAATTACAAGTTTTTACTTTAAACTTAAAAGAATGATATGTATATTTAGTTAAATTTTGGCTGAGTGCGAAAACCTACATACGGTTCAAAATTCCTATTTATTATGGGTTAACATTTAATTTAAATTGCAAAAAGTCCAGAATACCCTTGAAAAAATCTTAACCGCACCTTGCGAGTCTCCCGACTTGTCTTCTTTTTCACAACCTTTTTTGGGTTTTTAGTTTGAATCCGGATTGCATCGCGAATTTCGCCAAATAACTATATGGGGTTGCCATGTAGCCCACACGATCTGCACGTGCTCTAGTTTTGGCACTGAACCGAAAAATAAACCAATCCAAAATCAACCAAAAACGAATTTTCATATTTCATTTTTCTATTTTAGTTAATACTATTTTAGCCCCAAATCGAATTAAAAGCATATATTTAAAATTTAATATTTTGTTTTTCTAGTTAATTCTCATGAAATAGACTCGGTTCAGAATCAAACCCAGAGCAAAGAGGAGACCACCGGACGGGGCCGATCCAGGGAAAGATGGCGTCCAAAGGAGGAAGAATCGCTGGTGGCGAACTCGATGATAGAATCGATGAGGTGGAGGGTTTAGCGCCAGGGACGGGAAGGACGGTTAACTCTATCAGATGGAATATTCCATGTATATTCCTTTCTGTTAGAGTATATGTCAACCGGAGTAGATTGTTACAATCTACTATTAACTGAAATTTAAAAAAAGTAATTTTAAAAGTGTAAAATAGTAATATGCAATTTGATGAGCTTCCAAGTGGTTACCTGAAAGTAGTCTAAAACAAAACATCCTAACTTGCCCACGAACCGATCGGAGACAGACTGTAGTGATTTCAGCTCATTTTTGAAAAAGAAAAAGTTCCTATTTAAAGAAAAGGAAAAAAAAAAAAAAAAACAGAGAGATGTACTCGCAATGATGTATACTTTTTTTCCTTTTCTTCTGAATTGCAACTAAAATAAAATACATGCCCAATATGGCGAGTTTCCCCAAACGTCAACTTTGCTAAAACATCATTAAAGAAAAAAAAAATTGAGATTCCCGGTTAAGAATTAGAAAGGCTACTAAGATATGATACTAAATATCCCAATCTCGGTGAGATCTGTTGTATACATGGTTCTGCCTTGAACTAAGGCTCAGAGAGATAGAGGATGAACAATGTTGTGACGATGCAGCCGCATTTTCACATCGACAGAATGTCATGGAAGAAGCTTTATATTTTTCCTGTTCATTACATCATGGTAGTATAGGAGGATGCACATCGGTTGTCCAAGAATGCAGAAGAATAGCCAAAAGATCATGTTCCCTACCTGGTGTAGCAGAACACAATTTTTTAAACATGCATTAGGACCCAAATTGTGAATCCAAAAGGGTATTCATAAGGAGAGTACAAGGAAATGTTACATTTGCAGATAATAAACAATTGGACTAGTTGAGTAATGACATACCATGGAGCTTTGGAACTTTTTTTGAAGGTAGTTTGTCAAAATCACAAGGGGAACCTGACGAAGAGCTAATAAAATAAAAACTGATGGAATTTTATGGGGAATGGTTTATTCAACAAGAAGATGTAATTTTAAAAATTGCAAGTAGTAGTTAAAATTCAAAAGGTACACAGGGAGATGGAGGTGGTGATAACTACAATACAAGTCAATCTAATATTTCACTAGTAGATTCAGAAGTTCAAAGGTTACCACTAAAGCCCAACCATAGGTAAAGTAAAACAGATTTCTATTCAGACAAGATTACTTTTCACTATTAACTCAGTTTATCAACAACTTGTTGTCACTAGTTAAAGGCATCATCATCTACTCAACCAAAAACAAAACAACATTTTATTGTGCTTCATCAATTGAACCAATTGCTATTCAGTAGTCACTAAATGGCAAGATTTTGACAATAAATTGCTTTTCACATAAGCAGACGTTATAACAGAGGTGAAATCATATCATACAATAAGCATACCTGAAGCATCATTCCTATAAATGCCCACAACTTGAATATGTGACAAGGAACTGCAATACATAGCTGCAAAGAAGTTATTGTCAGCAGAGAGTAGAAAGGATCCATAAAACCAAGCGAAGACATCTAGGTGGAGGTAAAAATAGCACCTCACGCACAAAATATGTGAATTTTAAAGGAGACAGATAATCAACGCAATTTCCAGTTTACAGTAGAAATAGCAAATAATACATAGAAGATGCACAAGACAAGTAAATCCTCTAAATCCTGAAATACTAAATCTACTAGCAGTGTTTTGTCCTGCACATGCACAACAAAGATAAGGACTCGAAGGTGAGATTGCAGCTACAGGAGCTGCTTTTCAAGCAGAAGATCCAGCGAGGACCTCAAATAAAAAAGGCCATAGCAAGGTAGTTAGAGAACGGACATGATAGCTCATTGGTTTTTTTGAGCAATGCAATCACCTCCTACCTATTACTGGAGAACAAAGACATGTTCCACAACAATTAATAACTAGTTGGGCTCTGATTAGCTATTCCTTAGAAGTCTTCTTGACAAACGAGTCAAGCTGCGCATGAAACTAAGCTACATAAGCTGGAAGTCATAATTCCTGCAGCCTGAGATAAGCATAAAAAAAAAACATATTTTTGTCCATCAGTTAACTTCAACAGCACAGCCAAATGCTCCTGCATTGTATTGTTAAAAATCTCACTGCTACTCAAAAGCTTAATTTGTATGATTTCTACAATCAAACAAATCCATATAAGAAAATAATCGACATGAAGCAACCCCTGCCATCCATGTCAATTTTCTAGGAAGAAATTGTTCACAACAACACAATCCATACCATTCAATACAGTCTGTTATGATTGGACATAAATTCATTATGGAACTGCATCCAAAAATGTGCATCAAGCAACAAGCTGTAGGCTGATTTCCCAGGCCACTCCATACAAAATCATCAACCGTCTGCTCAAAGAATCTATTTACTTCATTAACATCTGAACTCTATTTGATGGAAGGCTATTGATTCTTCCGCCCATAAATTATAATTCTTATGTCCAAAAGAGGTGGAAGAATCAATATTATGGGCAGAAAAATCCATAACCATAGGCTTTGGATCTTTACAGCCACCTATTTTGATTTTTCATCCAAAAAAGGGTGAAAGAATCAAATAACCATTAGAGAAATGTTTTTGATCTTTCTACAGTAAAAAATTGAGGTTTTTCATTTTGGGTGGAAGTTGAGCAGTTTATTAACAGATTTTTGTTCTTTAAATTTTGCCAGTAATATTGCATTATCTCAGCACACTGTCATTAAAGTCATGCAAAGGAAGTCTTTTAATGCGTTACTCATAGAAGCTACAAAATCAGAAGAAACATAGTCAATCCATAAAATATCAATGTTTATCTTAGCCATGGTGCATAGAATGGAGATATACGCATAGCTCCATGATAGAACAACAGTAGAATAACATTATATTGGAAATCATGTTTGAGAACTATACAATATACCTCATGAAACACTGCAGATATTAAAAAGACGATTAGATGAGCAAATCCCTGCAATGAGAATTCTCACAAGGTTAAAATATAATATTCCATATCTGGCCCAAAATAGCTGATGGCAACAGACTGAACAAAAATAAGCATCCAGTCATCAACATATATGAGGACAATGATGCAAGCCCAAGTGAAAAAGGAGGCGATAATTACCTTTGGTAAACCATTCCTTAAGCAAGGAAAATAAATATGCCGAACCATCCATTTATGAACAGGCTGACAAAATGATAATTTCTTCAGTGAGCAAACAATACCACCGATTTACAAATAAACTGTCGAAATTGCAAAGTTCATTTAATGAAACAAAAGTGAAACTGCTAGCGTGCTACTGAAGACTGGCGCAGCAACTTGATTGTGATACACCAGGTCACTATTAGCAACCTCTTTTTCCTTTTTTTTAAACTTTTTTGTCCTGATAGCAAACTTATCAGCTTGCCAACTAAAACATGCAATTGTAGACAAGTAGGTAATTTTAATATCTGAGTAGATTGTGGCTGAGCTGAAAATGTAATCTAACAAACTCATCAACTCTAGGAGGGAGAACAGGGAAATGCTGGTCCCTGGCACAAGGGTGTTGACAGCCACAGCCATTTCACAGATGATAATAAAGAAATTTATGAATACAAAGCATGACCATAGAGAAGTTTGGTGGTAAAACAAACATACCATGTTCCACATCCTCCAATACTGGCGAGGGTCACCATCCAAGGAAGAAAAACATGCATGAAACAAAGATCAGATTCAAAAAAGGTAGCAATTGATTCTTATATTCTTTTTACAAAAATTTATATTGTTTACACCTCATCGACTGTTTTTGCATTCCACCAATCTTTATAAAATTCACGATCACCAAAACGAAGAACCTCAGCAAGAATATTTAACCTGCATCTTAAGGTTTACAAAGCTAAGATCAAAATGAGTAAACAAGAAATCAACAATTTTAGCACAAAAGGAGAACAAAAATTGTGGTCCGATAAAATCATGGTCACCTCATGAAATGATTAATGATATTGTGATATAAGACAACTACACCTTTTTATAATAAAATCGGAGGTCAAGTTACAATTAAATTCCAACTCTACTTCGGATATACCATGATTGCTACAATTGCACTTCAAAGGTCATAACTGGCAAAATATTTATCCAAATCAGACTAATAATTTATTAAAAATTATGATTTTGTTATTTATTACTTTTATTAATTCGGTTTTTAAATCGGTCTAAATTAGGATTTATTTCTGAATATAAGTTTGTAACAATTCTAATCACATATGAAATAAAAAATTAGATATTTTATTTAAAATAAGTTATGTAGGATTAATATTAAAATTTAAGTCTTACTCCTAATTTATTCCAACTAGAATTTTAAATCAATTTAAGGACTATAAATATAATCCCAAAATTATAAGAAAAAAAAAATTTTATCAATAATATTCTCTTATTTTGGATTTTTTTATTTTTTTTGTAAATTTAAGTATCTATCGTAATAAGAAAACAGTAATTTTTTCTCTACTCTTCACGCTTTTCTACTACGTCAGTTGACATCAAAGCGAGGCTATTCTCTCGACTCAACACAATTGATTATAGATTGTGACAACCACCTCACAAACAGTAATTCAAAAGTTTATTAAATTCAATATTCAAAAAACAAAAAAAAATTTATTTCTATTAGCAAGAAATATGAAGCTTTAAAGCGTTTCAAAAATCTTAACTAAGTTCATCAAGAGATCATTCAAGAGACTCGCAATCAAATATATTAAATATCAATATATGGAGCAAAATCTACAAATCAAATATATATGCCTAATTTTTATGGTTATAAAAATTTTCTTGGGTAATCAAATTAGAAGTCTTTTCGATCACCATGAGATTTTTAAAATAATAAAAATTAAGATGACTAAATTGAAGCTCAAGAGATGTATCAAATCTTGATAGAGACAACTCCAATATCAGTATGCACAAGTAAGTCATCAAAAAGTTCAAATTTGAATGAAAATATGACACATTTTAAAACAAAAGTTTTTACAAGAAAATTAATCTATTCGTTTTAGGAGGTACACAACAAATATATGTATGAGATACAAAGAGCGTCCACACAGAATTCAATTTAAAGAGGAAACAATTTACAAATATTGATGAATTCACTAAGAATTACATGTTTGATAGTGGTACAAATTAAAATACAATTTTTATAGAGTAACAATTATCTTTTACCCAAATTTTCATTAAATATGAGAAAATAGTACCTAAATTTTCAGCTCCTAAATATAGTAAAGTGCAAGAAATTATTAGTTTGAATTATGTTGCTTCATGCTTAAAAGTTTATCCCTATAATTTTAGATTTAAGATAGCAAATCACAAATTGATGCTTATAAAATGATCGATAAATATTCAAAATACATGTAACAAGCTGTGATAAGGACAATAAAATGGTGCAACTTCAATGAAACCAATAATAAAAAAGTAGAAAATATGTTTCGCCCAACTCTTATTGATCTTTGTTATTATGTTCTATACTATAAAAAATTTGAGAATACAACTACAATAATAAAGAGTTTAAATTTTAATTTAATGATAAGTCTCTTATAAGCGCAGAGATTTGATATAGAACAACTATATCTTTTACAATAGAGTAGGAGATTAAGTCAAAGTTAAATTTTAGCTTCAATTCAAATTTGCCAAGATTATTACAACTACACTTTAAAAATTATAACTTCCAAAAAAATTTTTCAAAATAGGCAACTAGTCATCCGTTATAAAATTGAGATCAAGTTTTATAATTTTGTTATTTATTACTTTTATTAATTTGATTTTAAAATTTTTCAAAATTGGGATTTATTTCTGAATTCGAGTTTGTAATAGTGTTATCTCAATATAAAATAAAATTTAAATATTTTTATTTAAAATAAGTCATGTAAAATTAATATTAGAATTTAAATCTAATTTTTAGTTTAATTTAACTATGATTCTAAGTCAATTTGAGGATTATAAATACATGCCCAATTATAGAGAAGAAAATAACTTCTCTATTAATAATATTCTCTTATCTTAGATTTATTATCTCTATACATTTCTTGTGAATCTTAAGATTTATCATCGCGAAAAAAATATTTTTTTTCCTTCTCACGCTTCCCCATTGCATTATATTGAAGAAAAATTTATCTTAAAGAAGACCCAGTGTATAAAACTATCATAAAAATATGCAAAAAGAACCTAATGGTTCAAATGACTCAATAATGTTGACTTGTCAATGAGACCGATTATAGCTCTCATGTTTTATGCAAACCATAATCCAAAATAATGCATGCTCCAAGAGTGGGGCACTGACCCACCTTAAGCAACTGATGCAACCATAGAATTTGATGTTGATCTCAAAGATGAATATGAGAAGAATAATTCAAGCATTTTTGTCTTTTACATAAATCTTTTGCAAGTTGCTCAAATCTAACTATGTCCGCACGTACTTATACAAATATTTCAAGATGCATAAAGTTTTTGTAGATGCCCCTCCAAATCAGACTGGAGAAACAAAAGTGAAACTTCTATACATCCTTGCCAAGGAGATCTTTTTGACACACAATTAACAATTTTGTTCAAAGACATAATTCAATGATATGCAGAAAAGGAGTATAGCACAACAATTTCATCCAACATGGATTGGTAATTCTAGAGTGAGGACAAACACAATGCTCTTGGCTTTTGTAAGGTGAGTTCACTAATAAGGGCCAGTTTGGACTCTTAGGAAAACATCCATTGGAAAATTTTTCCAAAAGATTTGGGGTTGCATGCAGCCCCATTTCCTATAAACCATCCTATAGTTGGTGGGTGAGATCATTAATGATAGGGAGATGCTAGTATGCAAGCTTCATTCCATAGAAAAAAAGTCCAACCTCTTTTTAATTTTCTTATAGAATCTTATGATTCCAAAAGAATTTGGGATTGCCAAAAGCTGGTGCCAAACGCCTACATAGCAAAAAGACTCCTCTAGAGGAAAAATATTCTATAAACTCCCCATTCCAATGGTTTTTTGGGTAGCTAAACAGGCCCTAAATAGCAACAAGAAGGATGATGATCTCATTTACACTAAAGTAAGCCTTTAGAGTAAGACCAGTATAGATCACTTACTTTTTTTGCACTTTAGCAGCTGGCTTACAATAGTTCCTTTATTTTTTGAGGGAAGACTTACACTAAGCTCCGTTTTGGAGAGAGATGCTATTTCACATTTTCTCACAGCATATTTTTTAAGATTTTTATATAATTATTGGCCTTAAAAAGCAACTACAGCAAGCAAAAATAAATAAATAAATACAAACAATCATACATGTAATCATAGAAAATGACTGTCAAATGGCTGCTTGAGTACAAAATTAATTGAGAAGTTTTTGATCTTTGTTGCCCCCATTTAACTAATGACAAAGTGAACATGAAAGCCCTCCGACGCCCAAAAGAGCCAATGAAACCATCATAGTTTAACACCTCACAAAAGATATTTCCAAATAAAGGAAAGGACTCACCAGAGATGGAAAAGACAATAGAACATGCAAAGCCACACATATAAAGTTGGAATTGACAGCTTCAGGACTCTCTCTACCGCATATAGGAAATCTCCTTTCAATGGGTGTTTGGAATTTTTCACAATAGGGTTAATATACTGCAAAGTTCTCCATAATTTCAGGTTACAACTAAAATCAGGTTCCCCAAAGCACAAAAATTGCTGCTTACTTGCTCAATAATGAAGCCCATGACTCCCATGAATATCACCAATTTGACAATTTGACGGCTGACCCAACCCTTCCTGATGCATGCTGTACGAGGATAGCTTGGCTACATGAACAATTTCAAGATCAGCAGAGGGAAAAGTTACAAATTGCCTAGGTTTCATGATCAATAAGACCATTTCATTGATGAAAAACCACAGAGACAGGGATAAACATTCAATGTAATTTTTAACCAATGTCATACTATTAATTATCCTCTAGTGTAAATTTCTAGTGACTAGAACAAATAAAGTCAAACTGACAAAAGAGATTAAACAAAACAAATATTGGAGGCGCTCAATAATATAAATTTTACTACAGAAAGATAAATATCAAAGTGATTCTCACAATTTATATGTAAGTGAAAAATCACCAAAAATGAAATCCATCAGTACACAGTGTCAAAACAAGGTAATGAACACAAAATTTAGGCTGCTAAGCTGCTAATGCTACCAAAGTGTTGAGAATGCAAAAACAAATTAAAAAAAGGATACCATAAATTTGCCACAACTTCAGGAATATTGGTTCTTCAATTTAAGATCAACAGATGGAACAGGACGAGCAAAAACATTCTTTACTACCACTGACATGCAAGATCTATTTTTCCTAGAACATAAACTGGTGAACAATGTTCAGGTTCTTCTTCCACACTTTATTTTGTATCTTATAATCTAACCACCATCCCTTTTATTTACTCAAGATCACGAAGTCTAATGAAGTAAGGCCTCACAGAGGTAATCAGGGACTGATCACCATTTGTTTCAGCTCTTAAACCATTCTTTTCCAAATTGTGCACCGAATAAAAGCTCCATGTCTAATAAAATTCAGAATACAAAGAAGAATAAGAAGTACCTGGTAGCAAAGTGTAGGAGCCACCATGAAGTAGCACATACTTTGAAAGCTAGCACCTTGAGAGTCATCAATGCCCCAACAATCAAGAGATACACCTTCCTAAGAGGAAGAGAGACTTTTGCAGTGAGAATACTACAGAATTTGAAAATTGAGATGGAGAAATAAAATCACGATTTAAATGATTTGAGAAAAAAATCAACAATAAGTTGGCTGAATGTACATCACATCACAATTTTCAAACAAAGCTATGTAAATAAGGAGAACAACAAAGGACAAAACAGAACTACTTCCTAGTTCAATTCCTCAAAAAAAGAACTAAATCCTAGTTCAGAATTGTGCGATCAACCAAACACAGCTAAAAAAGACAAATACAAAAGCAAGCTAATATTTGAATGATGATAAAAGCATCCGCATTCTTGTGAAGGTTTAGAGAATTTCCTTAGTTTCGCTGGCTATGAACAACCGCACCCCCAACCCAACCACCCTTAAGAAAAAGAACAACTCTATAGGGACAAAGACATCAATTATAGACTGCTGCTCCAAAAAAACAAAGACCAGAATTATAACTTAGATCATTTGGGTTACTAGTGCTACAGGTTTACATAGCATATCTAGGTACATTACCTTCTCAGTAGAATTGTGCAAAGCCCTTAAGTCATAATTTGTATGAGCATATGACACAAGTTTCAACCAAACTGTGACAGCAAGCTCCATTAGTACGAGGCCGGATAAAACTGCAGAATCACTCCTGCAAATTAATGAACTCATGAGTTAATAATAATCCCCACTACACATAAGTCTAGCATATAAAGATGTTAACTATACCTTCTCTACCCAAACATAACTAGTTAGTTGACATAATCTTGAAACATTTGACAATTTTACCCATATCAAAAAGACTGATATGTTGTCCAACAGCTTTCTTGTCTTTAAGAAGGGCATAAAAACAAGTGCAAACAACTAGGCAAGCTAATCTGTCAAACTGTATTAACAAAAGGAACAACAAAAGCTTTTCAAGCATAAGAAGCTCAACCAACAAAGTTTTACATGTTAATCCGTATACTATGATACAAGCTTTTAAATATCATACAATGCACTGCAGCAGTAGTTTTAAGTTACCTCTAAATATTACTAAAAGCTGGGTGGAAGTGCAAGGAGCTTTCTGTAGGGGTAAAAATCAGAATTATCTGGGACTTTCCAAATCTCCTTCAAACTAAGGATCATATATTTGTCCTGAGGTCATTCTCGAAACCAAGGTTGAAATGACAAAAGAACACAAACAAAACCACAATACTTCCAAACCCAATGGAATCAGATGAATATCTACCATGACGCAATAGATAACACAAGCAGATTTCTACATATACATAATACCATCATTACAAACTAAATAAGAAGAATGTGTGCCAATATTTTCCTATAGAACTAATCATCTCCAGTTTATTGTTGTTTTCTACTTATATTCATTTAAAACAACAGCAAGTGAACTGCAACCAGAACAATATCTGTATGCATGACATGAAAAAATCGGTAAATGATACAAAAGTAACATCGTAAGATTGAGGAAGAGAAAACTTGCCTTGATATCATATAAGCAGGATATACGAGTTCGGCAGTTGTAAGCAGTACATGCAGTAAAATAACAAGCTGCAACCAAATGAAATTGAACATTTCTAAGAGATGCTGAATGCCCATGGCCAATAAGTATTATAATAAAAACAAAGGAAGCATGTAGAAGCCCCAACGAAGATTTTCATTAATAGTATATTAATATCTTATACTTAAGGCATTTTTCCAAATGTAAGCCTTATTTTAGGTATGAAAGATGAAAAAAAAAACTAACAGTAGAAAAGGCATAAAATGAGGATCATAGATGTAAAATTAAACATCTCCAGGTATACATGATGATACTCCAAATTAGTAGATTAGGATTGTTGATGCTAATTTTCATCTTTGCATGTTTACAATATACGTTTATCCAGATTGCAATGTAACAACTAGTTCAGATATGGATGCCAAAAACACATTACAATAGAGACCAAGATAATTTATTTAACTATATGGCAAAAAATACTTCTTGAAGTTTGACGAACCCTTATTAATCAAATGATGCAAACAAGTTTGATATATCCTCATTTAGAAAGATCTACCAAAGATTAGATTTCAAAGAAACAATATCAGATCATGCTTACTGGTTCAGAAATCAAGTTAGACCAGGCCAGCTTTTCAACGAAAAAGGCAGCAAGAGGAAAAGCAGCCAGAGTCAGACTGCAAATTGCAAGAGAAGAAATTTAGGAAAGAACCCATGAAACCTCAATATCTAATCCAAGACAGTGCTGTTTCAGTTGCATTACCAACACATCAGAAGCGGCCAATCTCGCAGCGATCCCAAGTCAAACCAAAACCCACTCCCTATTAACAGGCCATACTGCAAATTAAACCAAAACATATCATCAAAAAATGGAAGCTTTATAGCAAGTATTAGCATCCAAATGATAAAAGGATAATGGTAAACCTTCAATAAATTCTCGATTATAAGTCTGCTGTTCACTGCCACAAGCACAACAATACACAAGTTGAACAGCCCTCCATGGCTCTGTGATGAGAAGAACACAAAACTTATAAAGATAAGGGGCCAAACGGGTTACGGAAGCAACCAAAAAATGAAATTGGGAAAGCAAGCGACCTGTTTAAAGATAGCGGCGGAGCTCAGAGGGCTCTCCTTCACCTTCCGGTGAGCCGGCACCGACGTGCGGTACAAGAGATTCGCCGGAATCCCACCTTCCGCCCTCGCCGAGACATTGCGTCCATCTCTACTACCCAAAACCGGGAGCGGTTGCTCCAGGCCCTCGCGGTTGTCTCCCTCGACGACCCCGCCGTCCGTGAGATCGGCATCCGAGATCGTTTCCGCCGCTGAGTCGTCGCCGGAGTCGGTGGTGGAGTCCGCGACGTCGGGGAAGCGCCCCAAGGGGGACTCCGGCGCGGCAGCTGCGGAGACGACGCGGCGGCGAAGGACAGATGTGGGTGCGGTGGTGGTGGCGGAGGAAGGTTCTGGATCTCCAGAGAACGCCATAGGAATCGGAGCTCTTTGGCGGGCTCGCGAAATTGAAGAACGGGGAGGACCGGCAACTTCCTCAGGTCAATATAATTTGGAATTTTTTCAAAGAAGCCCCTAACATTAGAAATTTTGTATATCACCCGTTAGCCGTTTTTGCAAATACAATCCTGACAGTATTATTTTTACGAATGTTAGGATTTCGTTTAAAAAAGAATTGGGATTAAGGATATAAAAGGGCTCGAATTTGTTGTTCTCCGTTAATCTCTCTGGCAATTTAAGATGGTGAAAAGAAAAAAGGATAAATCAATCAAGAAAAAGTCTTGCTTATCCTTTTTTGTTAGGTTAATTTAATTTAATTCAATTAGAATTCATTTTTTTTGAAATTTCAAAAAAATAATTTCATTCTAAAATAATTATTAAAATTTAATTTTACTTAAAATTAAAATTAGATAATTTAACTTAAAAAATCATCACAACGCAAACGCTTATTTTAAATTAATTTCGAATGGTATGCAAAATGCTCTGAATGGAAAAAACAAATTTCTAGTCACGTGCCTTAACTCTTCAGTTGCTTCAGAGCCATATGTTTGATTCAATTGGCATTTGATAAACAAAAAAAAAAAAAAATCAACTGATGGTAGAAGACCTTCTCAATTAAGAAATGTTTAGGGGGACAACCGGATTTTTGGTATACGCATCGCCGTCACACGCACTCTCGTCATTATCCTCTTGAGAAGCACATAAACGACATGGTTGGCACGTGGCAGTTACAAATTTTGATTTTATCTTCTGTTTCAACATCATTATTCATTTCTCATTTTTACTTATTTTTTATTTATTAATATTATTGTACATACCAAGGTTTTAAATTTCGTCGGTTCGGTTTCGTCCAGTGCCACAACAAATTGATCGATTTTATTATAGTTTAGGGTTTTTGGTAAATACAGAGCGGGCGAGACGAGCGCAGCGCATAAGGAGCTCGCACAACCAACTAGTGCCGTCGCGTGGCCTGCACTAACGTGGCACGGCTTCGTGCCTGAGTCCGCGCTCTTGAGTCGGCCTTGGCGCACGCACCTGTGCGCTTGCACAAGCGGGCTCGCCAGCCGAGGGCACACGCCCTCACCGAATCAGCCCCTACACGCTCACCAGTCTGCCGTTGCTCCCTCGCCCACCTTGCGCCCTCGCCGGCCAGCCCTTGCTCCCACAAGCTGGGGCCGCCCTCGCACCCACACCATTATTATCGCCAGCCCGGTTCCGGCACTCTCGCCGATCTCTGCCAAATACTGTTCACGTTCATGAGACTATTCACGTTACTGTTTATTATTTAAAATTTTGTTTAACATATTATAATTTTTTTATTTGAAGTTAAAAAATAATTAAAATAAAGTTAAATTTTGGTCAAAATATAATTAATAAATAAAAAAATATTTTGGTTGAAACTGAAATGGAAATTATTTTGACCAAAACATGTTGATTTTTATGTTCATGTGCATACGTACATGACCGTTCCATCGAACGCAAAGCCAAAAAAAATTTATGTCGGTTCACCTCCATGTAAATCGCTATCATGAGATCACGTAGAATTAGTTGTTTTAGCTTGTATGTTTATAAATGTTCATCTGGATCGTCAAGTACTGAATTCATAATTCCACATTCAGATGTTTCAAACTCAATTGATGATGATTATGATGATGATGATGATTAATTATATTATGTTATAATTAATAAATTATGGATGTGTCAAGTATATTTTAATAATAAGTTAAATTTACTTATGTTAATTTTTAACTTTTAATCATATTCATATTATTTTTTGTATCTTTTTTATATAGTAATATATAAAAAATAAACTATATCAGTGGTTAACTATCAAAATTAATTTTAATTAATAAAAATAATATTTTATAATACGGTAAAATTAATTATAAATTCTTTCATAATTTTTATATTTTTATAAAAAAAATTTAAATTTTATTGTATTTTTAATTTGAAATCAAAGTATAGTCAAAATATAGTCAAACTCTTGTCAACACACAATTAATAACTAAAAAAAAATTTTGGCTGAAATCGAAACCGAAACCGAGATTTAAAACCTTAGTACATACATTAATTTAGCAATTATATCTAATTTTTATATGTGAGAAATTACATATTTAAATTTTGATGGTCTCATTATTTTTAAGTAAAAATCATTTAATTTTAAAGAAGTAGATTAAAGTGCGAAAAAATTATTGCTTCATATTTTCAACGTTTCATTCAATATTATATTTTACTAATATAAGTTATTAATTTAAAATTATTTATACATTAAATTTATCAAAAATTTATAATAGATAAATTTATTAGTGTTATTATAATTTTTAATAAATAATACATGACAGTATATTTTGTAAATATAAATTATTAATATATAAAAATGTTTAATGTAAAATTTTTTTAAAATAAATGTTATTTAAAAAATAATAATATTATAATAGATAAATTTATTAATGTTATTATGAGTTTGAAATAAATAATACAATTAAATAAAAAATATAAACGATTAGATTTATTTTCAGATAAAAAATATGAATGTGAAATTTATTTTTTTTATTTCTGAAATGAAAGTAATAGAAAATGAATTATTTTTTTAAAAAAATCACTTTTGTACAAATAGATAACAAAAAAATAAATGGAAGTAATTTAGTTTTTGACTAATGAAATAGGATTTAATGAGAAGTATAGTTTGTTTTATGAAATTTCAAAGTTGTACAAATTCTAATGTTATGTAATTTCAAACTCTTAGATAAAGATAATTATAATATTATGTTTATTTTGTAAGATATGTAAAGTTAAAATTTTGAAATGCGGTGTTTGTTTTGTTAGATTTGTAAATTTCAAAATTATAAGTTTTATATTTTTATTTGACTATAAAGTTCGGAATGTGATATCATATATTGAATTTTAAGCTTTAAAATTTTGAATTCCAATCAATTTTAGAGAACCAATAAAGCTCTAAATTTGCTGAATTTTGAGAGTCGTGAAATTTTAAAATTGTACATAAAAAATAGTAAATTTTATATTTCATAAAATTTAAAAGTTAAAGAATTTTGAAATATAATATAAAATAAGAAAAGGTATTTGGAGATCGAAGCGGACCTTCTACAAATTGAGTAAAAATCAAAAGTCTCATTATTTATAGCCACTGAACCTTATACGAAATTTGACCAAATTCTGTATTAGGCCTAAGCTTTTTAACCCAACTTCGAGAACTTCAACAAGACTCTATCAACTAAGTGGGCTACATATAAATTTCCATCGAGTTCAGAAAAGCTCGGGATAATACCAACTGAAGTATATAATTTCGGAAAGCGTTCTATAATTGTTTATGATTTAAGAGGCATTTTAGAAAAGGCGAGATCCACGATCTAAGTCAAAAGAGTGAAAGAACAAGTATGAAGTTAAGTATAGATAACACAAGCCAACTATGAAGACTCCTTATTTTTCGACAGATTGTTGACTTAAAAGAGTTAGAGAGATCATTTTCAAAAAATTTTTAAAAAAGCCTTTTATGAATTTCTATCTTGCAAATCACAACATGAATCACTCCAACAAATTCATATTCCGAATGGACTCTCACATTAAGATAATAGTATATTAGACTCATCCATAATGGTAGACCTCCGTACATTTTTAGAATTATTTTTATCTTTGCTCGTCAAATACATCAAAACTTATTTTAAATTTTTAATAAATAATTACTTATTTTATTATAAATTTATAAAAAAATTATATACTTTATTATTATATAGAAAAAAACCCATTTCGATTAAATTATTTTTAAAAAAATTTTATTCACGCCAAGGATGGAAGATCTCAAGAAACCTCGCTGTCCTGCACTGTAACTTCTATTCGCGCAACGGCACCAATGGTCTATATGATCTCTCGTCTCCAAACAAATATCCATGTCTCAACCTGCAAAAGCAATGAAATGGTTGCCCTGGTCTCGTGCGCTGCCGCCAGGGGGGAGGAGGTGCATGGGAAAGCTTAGGGTAGTCAGAATTGAGGGGTTCGTTCTGTCGACCGGGGGCGGAGATAAAGAGGATTGCGGCCGCGGAGATGAGATGGAACGGGCAAGAGTCGAAGGCACGGAGAGTTTTGAATTTCGGGAGGAAGAAGAGGTTGAGGAAGACGGTTCGGAGAATCTCCGGCGAGAGGGCAGTGGAGAGTGATGGATTGATGGTGTGGTACGAAGGAGATGACAATGAATTTAAGAATGAATGTTGGTTCTCGAGCGCCGCCGGAGACTTGCCGGCGTCGGACGTCTGCTTCTCAGTCCTATACGCGAGTCACAATCTTTTTTGACTTTTTTTAAAATATAGTTTAGTTGTTTCTTGTGGATTTCTTTTTTGACAACTCCATTAGAAGGAACCTTCAATATTGTCAGAGTTGACCGTTGATCTAAGAATTAGGCTTCGGATTGGACAAGAAATATGCCTCATGAGATTCAACTATCGGAGTGTTTGATCCTTAAACAAGCTTTTAAGTTTTGATTTTAAAATTAATTTTGACACCTAAAAAAATCAATATGATTTCAACCAAAATTATTTTTATTTCAGTTTGGATTAAATTATTTTTAATTTTTTTATTAAACTTTGATTTTAAATTTAAATATAAAAAATTGTAAAAATTGTAAAAATAATTTAAATACATATTTTTTAAAAAATTATTAAATAAAAATTTTTTGATTAAAAATTATTTTAAATATGAAAAAATAAAATTTGTAATAAGAAAGATTTGAACTCTTATTTTTTTTGAAAAAGATTTAAAACGGTGAGCACTTGAGCTAAATAAAAATTTTAATATTAAATTAGTATAAAAAAATAAATATTATATTTAAATATAAACAGTATTAAAATCGAAATTAAAAAATCCGAAGAGACCGAAACGCAAAACACTGCTTTTAACATTAGTCAACTATTACAAATTTAGAATCTTTCCCAACCCATTTCACTGTTCAACAATAACTGCAGCAACATGAATAATGCATCATCTTTTTTGCTAAAAAATAAAAAAAAACTCCATTATTTGATCAGCAATTTGATCGGAGCATCAGAGAATTTGAGTATACCAGACAAATACTGGTAAACCAATTGTCATTTGCCCAAGTCCCAAATTTCACTCGAAAATGTCATAATGCAATTAAATGCAGAGTCCAGAAGTTACTGCAATTCATTCAAATTCTCTGCAAACAAAGAATCTAGGGATGTCAGATGCATAATTCATTGGCAACTCGAACAGGGGTCTCGACAGGAACTCGAGAATGTCAAGAAGCTGGAACAGATTAGAACTACAGTCATCAATATTGCAGAGTGGGCGTGGGCTTTAGAGTCACAGAAGAAGAGTGGAGAAATGGCATGGAAGGAAGCAGACTCTCAACTTCAAAAAAAAGAGGATTCCGATTACTTTAAGAAAGGATGGCTTATCCTGCAACGGAATGCTCCATGTAAGTCTAGTGACATAATTCTCAATTATCTATCTGCAAACGCAGCAAAATTAATTTCAGAGCTCAAGAAATTACTTGGATTACCTGTTTTTTGTCTAGTGAGGGTGCTGTTTTCAGGTGGAATTCAGATTGTTTAAGCTGACATCATCTCAAGTAAATGCAGAAACACCAGTCCAAAACGATGATTTGAAGATAAACAATGGAAACCAACTCCAAGAAGAAACATCTGATGATTCCTTTATCTTTGAATATGAGGAAGAAGATAAGCCAGATATCAGAGACAGTAGTAATTTCACCGAGTTGATGAGCAGCAGCAGCAGTGCAGTCTCGAGTCCAGAGCTGCAGTTTCGATCTTCTTCTGTGCTCGGATTCTTCTCTTGGATGAGAAGGACAAAAACACCCATTGAAAACAGTGACAATCATGTTTTTCTTTTATCATGTTCCAAATATGAAACCTCTAGTTTTAGGTAAGTAACAATAATGCATATTTATGAGTATGAAATTCCATAAATATGTGATACCAAATCTTTAAATTTGTACATATAACAATTATGAGATTATATTTATAACTCCTAAAAATAAATTTGGATAATATTGTTATAAATTATTGAAATTATCTTATATTTATAACTCCTAAAAATAAATTTGGATAATATTGTTATAAATTATTGAAATTATCTTACCATATTTCTATGTATTTTCTAATCGTTAAACAAACTTAATTTGAATTTACACATCACTTTACAGTTTAATTGATACTCAATAACTTATATATGGTGATCAAATTTGTAAGAAAATAACCAATCTCATGTTAAGACAATATTTTCATATATATATTAAATAAAGTTTTATAAATCAATTATAAGTATAATCAAATTCATTGCAAATTCAAACAAGTATCGCAAATATAATTCTATTAAAGTTTAATAAAAACAAAGGATTAAATTTCATGAAATAAAAAATCATTCAAATAATCATAAGTCAAGACCAAATATGAAGTTGCTAGTGTTTAAGATAATTTTTATATAAACATATACACATATATTTAAGATTTAGTTCAAGTAAAGTTAATTTTTTTAAAAACTTCAAACAAATACTACAAAGACAAAATATCCAAAATTAATAATAATAGCATTTCCAAATTTATTAGCAAAAACTCATTCAAAAAATTATAACTCAAGTCAAACAAGTAACAACTAATTTCTCCAAAATAAATAATAGGTACACGCACCATGAGTGCCTAAAATCATACACAAGTGGACACATTTTAAATTAATGGTCATAACAAAAATCAAAAATTTCTCATCCTTCCTCCCAAATTACTTCATCGGATAGGCATGCACTCATTATTACATCACGGCACTCATTTAAAATTTCTGAACAAACTCTAACCTAGCATTGCATTTCTCGGCAGAACAAAGATTCATCACAAGCAGACGAAGCAGATGACCCCATTGGCAGCTGGGAACAGAGAGAGATAACAAGCAGAGTCATGCAAACAAAGCTCAAAGCCCACACCTTCTTTGCCTCAATCGACAAGCGAGACGAGACCGCCGGTGAAGAGAACGCATGCACTGCACTTGTAGCCGTGATCACCGACGCGCTCGATAGAAACAAGGAGTCCTCCAACAAGGCAGAAGCTTTGCAGCAATGAATCCTATGCGGAGCTCTCCCCGAGCAAGCACTTTGATCTGGAAACCATCTTAGAAGCAAAGGTCAGGCCCATATCCGTCGTCTCAGAGAAGTCCTTCATTGGATTCTTCCAGCCAGAGAGCTCTGAATCACTAAAAGGTGATATGTCACTTGATGGAATATGTGATGAGGTCACCAGAGACGTTACTGAAGGTGAACTGCAGGTCTACATAGTAAATTGGAATGACCACTTCTTTGATCTAAAGCTAGAAGCAAATTATTACCGTATAATCGATACACTGAGCGAGAGATTGTTTGAAGGATGCAGAAGAGCTTACATGCTTGAGTTCGAGGAGCCACAGAGATGTACAAGGTGCCGGAGAACACCGAAGAGAATGTTGTTTTATAATTCAAAACCAAACGGAAGCTCAAAATTGAATGGACCTGGCTACCATACTATTCAGTTGTTCCGAATTCATTATTCTCAAAAAGATCCTTACTTCCTATTCGGACACGTGGCTTCACGGCAGAATCATACGAACGCCGTCAACAAATATACATTTGCAGATGCGCAAGAAATCAATTTCCAAACCCATAATAGAAGAAAACCACATTTCCGGTTTTTCTCCTGAACTATACTTCCAGACTTCCGGCACTTAAATTCATCCTGAACTATAATATACTTCCAGACTTCAAGTTCTACATTCATCGTGAACTATACTTGCAGACTTCCAGTACTTACATTCATCCTGAACTATACTTCCAGTACATTCATCTTCTGCTTTCTTGAGGATTAAGAAAACCCGTCAATTGCAGCAAAAGATACTCTAGTCAAAGAAAGATAACCAGAGCAAACCCTAACCCTAGATCTTGGAAGTGGAAGTGCGACTGCCACTGGGCTTGATGATCTCCAAGCACTTCACCGATCTCGAGCGCCATGAATGCATCCATCGTCGCATGCTTCACCTCAGCATGGTATTCTCCCGGTCGGTGCTGGCGCAGCCAATAGCATCGACTCCCCCATTGAGCTTTGGCCTCGAACGTCGCAGGCTTCTTCTCCACGACGATCCCGCAGAGCACCACCCCCGCCATCTCCTCCAGCCCCATCTTCTTCCTGAACTTGGCCGCCAGATCCCTCCCGAAGGCCAGCTCCACCAGCGGCCTCAGCTCCGTCGGGTTCTCGATGTGCACGCCCCAATCGTTCTTCATCTTCCGTGCGGCTCTCTCGATTCCGTTCCCCACCACCACGACGTTCGGCTCCGCGACGAGATCTCTCAGGGGCTTGCCAAGGCCGGGAGAGCCCCACGTTTCGATGCACTTGAGGAGGCAATGGGAGCCGCCGGCAAAGATGGAGACGAGGGAGATGGGGAGCTCCGCGGGGGTCTTTTTTCCTGTCGTTGAAGCAGTAGTCGTGCGGGTGGCTGAAGGCGCAGAGGCTGACGAAGATCGGCGTGGAGGAAGTGGCCTGAGCGCCGGCCAGAGATGCGTCTAACGTCGCGGATCCACTGCTCGGCGATGGAGTCGGAGTCGGTAAAGATGCTCTCGACCGCAGTGAACGCCGCTTTGCCGAAAAGCCCTCGCTGGAGTATTGGCCGCTGCCCATCTTCGTCGTCGTGCGGGTCCCCTGGCCACGCACGCCGGTGGTGGCGACCCATCCCAGCCCGTAACCGTTCTTCATTACATCGGATTTGATCAGCTCCATCGGCCAGTGTCCGACCTCCTCGTTGATGGGTAGCCCCCACTTGGGGCCATCGCTGTCCTGATATAGAGCATCAGAGACTCGCCAGAGCGCTAGTTTTTTAAATATATATCTCTTCTTAAACCTACTAGAGGAACATGTGTACCTTGTCGATGTCGGTAGCTGAAACTGAGAGCCATTGTAAGTTGAAATAGTGCGAACAGAAGCGCCAAGACTGATCTGTTGGTTAACTTGTATAAAGCCTTGACATGTAGAATCCATGCATCCGGTCGAAAGCGAAGAATCCGGCTATAATACTTTACATATATACGAGCATCATTTTTGCACGAAAGTTTTGACTGTACTCGATCGACAAATGGAGGAAGCAGGAACTTACACTCCAGTACCCGAAGATGCGAGTATTACTGTCTCCATAATGGGAAGGATACATCTGCGCAGTAAAACAGACGCGAGAGCTTGAGATGAAAAGGAGATTATAGAGAATAATCATACAACTGATTAAATATATAGGAATGACCAGCTTCCAGCAAGCCTCCAGGGAATTTCTCTTCGCTAATAGAAACAGAAGTACCACTGTACTCGTTCGGCTGAACATGTGCATTCCAACTGTCTAGTTGTGCAGAGGCTCCATACCAACCCTCCACGTTGATCTGTAAGGATCCACCGGCCGCCTTGAGCAAGAGAAGTTGGCAGGCGAAGGCGTTTTGACTACTTTGCTCATGGAGAAATAAGTGTGGCAGAAGATATATTACCTCTTCGTGACCGACCATTGCGATTTTTAATCCCCCTCCTCGCATCCGCGAATGATGTAGTCTAGCAAATGTCTGAAGAAGAGGCTGCGTGCTTCTTGAATCTGCGAATTGGAATGGTTCCTTCTGGGCAGCCTCCATGCTTGTGTCACTCTTGTTGCAGTGGCTCTATATTTCCAGAGCTCTAACGATCAAACTTGGGACTCATCTGAAATGCCAAAGGACGAGATTACGGGTTCAAATTCTTCAACAAAGTAGATAACAGAATTAACAGGAAGCATGGAATGGATTGTGGAACCTGAGTGGTGTGGTTCTTCAGAAGAGGGTGATCCATAGATGGCTGCTTGTAAATGTCGACGCAGTCGATGATATCTCCATCAGACTGCCAAGTTAGAAATGAAATATCATGTACAAGCAGGCTTCATGCAAATGATCGAAACAAAGATTGGAAACAAGAAGATTGCAAACCTTGATCGTCTTGATCGTAGCATCTTTTACGAGTTTTTGAAATTGCTTGAACTCGTAATATCTAGCGGATCTCGACCTCGCTTCGCCCAAAAGACTAGTAGAAATCAGCAGTAACGTCAGAAGTAGGAAGACAAGTTCAGAATTGCAAGAGCTGTGATGGGAGAGATAAAATCGTATGTGTTTATATAATCATGAATGGCGTGATACATATATTAAGAGTGTTTGGATTGCAGTTGACTTTCAGTGAGATTATTATTTTGATACAGATCACTTTTAGAAACGGGTAAAAATATCACTTCCCATCTGCCCGAAAATACAATAGCTCTGAGTTCTGTGTATTCCGCACAATTAGGTACAAAAGTTGCACTTTCGGGAGAGAAACACGTGGGACCCGCCAGAACGACTTCTCCCGTTACGCGCGGGCAGAACTGCAGAAGTGGGAGTTCTGCCACAGCTTCTTCCTCCCGTGCCCGCCCGGCCCGAAGGCCGTCGTCCTCGTCGCTTCCGCGCCGTTGTTCCCTTGTGCTCGCCGGAAAGCTCCGAACCTCTCCAACGTCCTTTCTCTCCCTCTCCTCGCTCGGCTGCACCGCAGCGACGCTCCTCCTCTCAGCCGAGTCCCCAAACCCTAGTTCCTCGATCAAATAAATCCCTTCTCCGATCACCTCCGACCTCCCGATCGTCGTCTTCCCCATGCCATGTCCGTCCCCCGGCCACCTTAGCCGCCGATCCCCTCCTTCAGGCCCAAGCGCAAGCTCCAGGACTATGATTCCGACAATCCCATGACCTCCCGGTTCTTCTCCGCTCCCTTCTCTTCTTCTTCTCCCTCCTCTTCGTTCTCGCTCCACTTCTTCGTTCGCGTCAGATCGCAAACCATCATCCACCACACCGATCCCGAAGTTACCATGTCCTCCGTCATCGACCGGATTGGTGCCCTCACCGGTCTCCCCGTCCTCGACGTCCGCCTCATCCACTCCGGCAGCCAGCTCGACCCCGACCGGACCTCTCGAGGTACAACATCTTCAACGACGCCTCCCTCCACTTCGTCGCTATATCCTAGCTCCTGTCAGCTGGCCAACGAGATCGTCTCCGCCGCCTCGCGCCGGAGCGACCTGGTCCCTGACCTCGTCGTGCAGTTCCTGCGCTCCTTCCTGACCGAACCTGGATAGTCCTCTTGCCATCTCCAGATTTCCGCTAACTCCGGCATCCTGCAGGCTCTGGTGGAGGCGCTCCTTTCGAATCCGGTTAGCCGTGGTGTCGTTGAGCAGGCCATTCGGGTCATCCTCCTCTCCTTCCCTTCAGTTCTCTTGGATCAACAGGGTGGAGCTAGAGTCAATGTGGGGCAGTTGGGGTCATTTTCTTGTTATCTTGACAAAGTTAAATTCTTTTTTAAAAATCTATGAAGATGGTGCTGAGTTGCTCCATCCAGTTATTCTATCAAGAAGAATTGCTAAAGCTTTGCATGGTGGTCTTTTCATGGAATTTAAGAATGAGGGAGCCACTGGTCCTGGTGTTTTGAGAGAGTGGTTTTTTTCGGTGTGCCGAGAAATCTTTAATCCTCAGAATGTTCTGTTTATGCCTTGCCCAAATGATCGCCGGAGGTTCTTCCCTAATCCTAGTAAGTACAGGCTTTTCCGACACCTCGAGTTCTTCTTCAGTATTTGTCATTTTTTATACTGTTGGAGCTAGTGCTTGATGTTTATTACCTTCATTTGTTTTGCTGTGTTTATCATGCTTTCCTTGAGATTTTCCCTCAAATAATTAGGTTAAACTTGCGGAAGAAAAAGAAAATCTGGTCCTCGTATTCAAGCTCAAGTTGTTCAAACATTGGTCATAGCTATCGTGCTCAATCTCATTTTTTGTTACTGGAATAATCAAATTGAGCACACGCTTTGCCCGAGCTTAAATTGAGCTGCCCACGAACAACACGAATATCTGACAGCCAGGAGTGTAAGCTTTTACCACGAAGAGCCTGTTTCATGCATTGAGTGTCCTGAAGGAGTTACGCATTAGACATTTTGGGCTTTAAAAACATGACTTCATTGCAAGCAAAGAGAACGAAAGAATCGAAGGAAAGGAATGAGTTTAATTAATATCCTAATTATCCTAATTATAATTCATTACTTAAATATTACTTTTATTATCCTAATTATTAAAATTATTATAATTAATTCATATCTTTATTATAATTATTTTTTAAAATAAAAGTTATATTAGTTTTATTTATTAATAAATATTATATTTTTAATTGATATAATTACCAAATCACTTCTTCTACCATTCCAAATAGCTGAATTTACACTTTCTCGCTTTTACTATTTCTCACTTTCATCATTTTTATTATTTTTATTATTTTTGAAAATCAACACCTATCAAATATATCCTAAATGTTAATCACCGACTAATTCCTGAAGTGCCCGTCCAATGAATAAATTAAAAATTCTTCTTTGTACTAATGCTCAAAGAAATTAATCGCCCAAAAGCCTCGTTCAATGAACAAATTAAATGTTATTACTTGTAATAATGCTCAAAGAAATTATTTTGGTTTACTAATTGGGAATGAGATGATGCTATAATGTGAGAGGTTTATTGACACTATTTACTCTGATAATCACAATACAGAAGTCCAATTTGTTAAAAAAATTATAGAAATTTATCAATAATCCCGCCAACTTTTAAAATTACCAATAACTTTGTTCTTCCATTTGTATATAGAATATATGTTTATATATAAATGAAACTAATGATACATTAATGTTTTATGTTCATTATGAACAATATTTCTTCAATATTATTGTAATTTTGGTTATATTATTTTTTATATTAATTATATCTTGTAATTATTTATAGTACTAATTTTTATTTATATAGAAAGGGGTTGTTGGTAATTTTGAAAGTTAGGACTGCCTAATAAGTTTAAAATTTTCAGGGGGGTTATTGGTAAGTTTCCCGAAAAAAAACAACAAATTTGTTAATCGTGAAAAATCTAACATAAATAACCACCATTTGATTAGTCAATTCTGAGCCGCACTCTCTGAGCCCACGGACTCTGTGGGCCCAAACCAAGAATGGGCTGAAACTTGGCATAGCACATGGGCGACTTTTGGTTAAAAAAAAAAAAATAATCCAAATTTCTCTATTTTTATTCTAATTTTCTGCGGTTTTAAATATTGCTATTTTGAAAATACTAGCATGAGCTTAATGAGCAAATGCACTTCAAGAATGTAGAAGGGAAAAAACAACATAATTCCATCTTCCAGCGTTGCGTATAACCCCCTATAAAAGAGGAATTTTGAACAAGTGACCATTTGGATGCATTTACTCAAAATAATTACAATTTTGTCCAAATTATAAAAGCCCCAATTTGCTAAAAGTAACAATTTGCATCCCAGAGCAAAATTCTATCATAAATAACAAGATTACAAGTTACAAGAACAGCATTCCTACCCACAAAAAATTACATGAACAAGAGGAAGTCTTTCAAGTACCCTTCAACAATTGAAATTCAGCTCAGGCTTCTTTCCAAGCTTGGACAACATTTTCTGAGAACATCTCATTTCTTCCTGAATCTTGGGAATTACGCACCCAAACGTTAAGCAAAGGATTTTCCTTTTGATTGCCATAACCATCCAGTGACTTGTCTATATTTCTGAGAAAGAGCCCTAGTGACTTCAATCGAAAAAAGTAACTTGCAATGTAAACAATGAATCACGAAAGTTCAAGCAAACAAACACACTCGATATGGGGAGTGTGAGGAAACATGTCCACTGGTTGCACACTCTTCAGCCGATAGCATCCTCCAATTCCTTGATCGCCCTGTATACAGTGATTTAGGAATTCAGGATTATATCAATTTACCAGGCAAAAATATATTTTGTGTTCAGATGTATAGGACATACCACACCATGACATAAATAATCTAGATCCCGTGCACAGGTGGCAGGGTTACAAGAAACGTAGATGATTTGTTGTGCCCGAAGTTTCAGAAGAAACTTAATTAGCTTCAAGTGCATCCCAGGACGGTTGGGATCTGCAGAGTTTTGAAAAGTCACATTAAACATTTTGAACAATGTACTCCCAACATTAATCATGAACCCTCTCAAAATTGTGAAAGGCAATGTCACTTGCATGCACTGCAAAGTGAAAAATGCTTATGGATTATTTATACTTGGACAGAATACCATTCCGTTTTTACCTTCTAAATTAAACAAAATAACATGCTAATCAAAAGTCACTAATGGTACACTAACAACACTTTTGAACAAGTGACCATTTGGATGCTGATGTAGGATATCTGTGAGTATCCATCATAGAGGCAAGGAGAAGAGGAGGTATCTTGTTACTTATATGTGAACTGTTATCTGAAATGTGGGAGAAACTGAGAAACAATTCCCATTTCTAGTGTACAGCAAAAACCACAATTTAAAATAAATATATTGTCAAAAATATTTCTTGCCAATCCAGTTAATGCTACTTGCTCATTTCAAACTTCAATCTTGTTTAGCATGCTAGAGAACATCCTTATATGAGCACTGAAATGTGCCCTGATGGAAGTTTGAATGTGCAGCCAGGATATCCTAAGCTGTCAAGCACAGGAATTATCTTGCTCGAACTGACAGGATGCTCAAGAGTCAGATGCAACTTTATTTATATTCCATCGACAAGAAATAACTTTTTATGTTAAAGAGAATTTTAGAGGTCTTGATATTTGACGTTTGTCTATTTATGCTTTTATGGACAGAAGTGATGCCATTTGGTTAGTGGTGAGGGAACCAGTCTTACTTGACTGTGTTTAGGGATGTCAGGACAAGAGTAAGCATGTCTGGATGCACAAAAAAAAACAGTTACACAACATATATAACAAAGGAGATTACTAAAAATGTGGCCTAGTATTTTTAAATCTCAGGTGAAAGCAGCAAGTTTTTTCTTTTTGAAATATCAGCAAGGAAATAGCTCACTACATGACATTTTGCAGACACAAACAAGGATAGGTGTCAGCAAATGAAATTCACCCAACATGAACAAGATATTAAATAGAGAGAAACCTGAAATAACAATGTCTGGCTTTGGAAAATTGCTCCCAAATGAGTTGTCAATTTTATTAAGGTCTCCTTGAATAAATGTAGCATTGCTGATGCCATTGACTTCAGCATTTCGACGAGCATCTGAGATGGCTTCGGACACGACTTCAAAGCCATATATATGCCTTACCCTGTAAAATAAACAGCAAATTTGATCTTCCAACATTGCTTTAGAAATTAAGATACAAACTGCATGGAAATAAAAATCAGAATGGACCATAGAATATTTACCTTCTTGCAAGGGTCAAGCCGATAGTTCCAGTTCCACAAAACAAATCAAGAACAATCTCTGAATTATCCCCTTTGAGCCCGGCACAATCCTCAATTATTTTATAAAGTACTTCTGCCTGCATGTACAAGATCATCAACTTTTGCAAGTTCTATCACCTTTGAGACCTACTAGCAAGTAGGAAGAAAGTAAAAGCCATCCAACTGCCACATTAAAAAAGACAGAAAATTCCACATCATATAGGACGATACCTTCATTACACTGATATAGGAAAGGAACAAAAACCTCAGTAATATGCTGTAGAAACTAATAAAAAAAAACAAAAAATTTTCTCATCACAGACCTGATGTGAGTTTGTCTGGAAAAATGAATTGGCAGATATCTGAAATGACAGTCCTCTTAAGACTTCTGTGATTGTAGACTTCCCATACAACGTATATTCTTCCTCCCCAACAGATGTATTACCAACAGAGTAATTGATATTATTCATTACACTGACCTGTTCACATTAGGAGTAAAATGGGTAAAGACATCTAACAAAAAAACAGTGATAATACCAATTCTGTTGAGCACATGAAAAACCTAATCTGTCTAACTGAATTAGCATTAAAGAATCCACATTATACTAAAGTCCCTAAAACTGTTAGGTATAGTATGTTATGTGATATTTCTCAGTTTTTAACAGAACAGAATCAACCTCTGTCAAAGAAAACAAAGAAACTATTGCAAATTTTTTATGTACCACCAAGCAATTTCAAGGAAAGCTAGTGGCAAATCAAACAAGCATGAACAGTACCAACAGAAAGCCTGAAGATGTAGCAAATACTTGCATAAGCATATTCAGGAAAAACAAGAGAGATCTAACCTCCAAATATTTTCCCTGTGGAATCACATGATTCCAAAAGAAAGTAAAGCTTTCAAAAACGAAAACACCCAATTAGAAAAAAACTTCCTTCAAAGGGAAAAAAGATATCTGATGGGACACCCGATTCTATGGCATTTGGGGGTATCTGAACAGGCCCTTACAAGATATATTTGCTATGTTCTTTCACTCAAAAGTCTAAAATTACTATAAAGAAGGATGGAAATTGCGTACTGAAGAAATAATACTGCAAGAACTCCTGTTAGAAGATTACACCAACAAGTTAGGCAGTAGTACATTACCAGTGGGAAGAAGATATGGGCTATTCTATTGCAAGAAGTTTGAGTGTGTAATTGTTTCCATCATAACACTCGATTAAGACAGCAATTTGAAAGTATACAAGTAGGAACATGAACTTGCCAAGCTAATATGTTGAAAAGAAAAATAAGTGAAAGCAAGAACATAGTTTCTACGTACCACTTCAGGAATTTCTGATATCTTGTTGACAAGAGGCTCCAATAAATCTGGTTTGTAACTTGAGGTCACAAAGTTAACCATGAGTTCTGGTAACCCATTCTTGACATCTCTGGAACAGTGATATGCAATTTGATTTAGTTTCTGTGGACTTCAGCAGACACAAAAGATTTATGTGCAAAGCCAAAAAACTAGGTGCCTGATGAACAAGAGGAAGAGAAGGGGAGAAAGAGAAATGGTTTAATGTTCCAAAAAGTTCATGAAGAACTTTCTCAAAATCCAAGGACCAAAGGTGCACGAATGGTGTGGAACTGCACTCATTTAATTTTCTTTAGATGACCCTCCCAAGTTTGTTGGATTTAAGGTGTTCTCTGACAGTGATGTCATTTAGGTGGGATTCACTATTGACCACTAAATGAAACTCATTTTTGCTAATTGTTTCCATTTCTCAATCAAAATACTTTTGAACCAAATAAATGGGAAAAGAATGTTTTGGACCGCAGCACAAAGGAATTAAAACCTAATAATTTTTTTCTCAAATCAAAAAGTAAAAGCTATCTACCAAAGATTCCAACCAAAGAAGGCACACCAATTCCAACCAAAGAAAAAATTATCAAAGAACAACACTTGCTCAAAGTACCTAGATGAGATATGATTTTTGGTATATATTTTAAGTATGACTGTCACTAGACATGCTATTTTAAACACAATAGGATCCTAAGTCTACAGGAGAAATAAATTACCTTCCAGTTCTTAACATCAGGTGTTTGAGAAATCCAGTATGAGAATGGGCATTATATGGAGAAAGGCCTAGATCAGGATCTCTCCAGATATCTTGAACAACTGCAAGAACCTATAAACTAGCAACATGAAAAAGAATATCATTCAAATGCAAGCACTTAATTAACAGCAGTAGCGACTACAGATACAAGTGCAGTGTAAAGAGGCACTTACAAAAACCACCAATATTTCAAATTTCCAACTTTTCCATGTGTTCAATAGAATGCAGGATATATGCCAGTATTACCTTGTTTGCAGCTTCGCTTTGCAACAAGCACTGCTCAACATGCAGAACCTTATCAAAAAACCCAGGAGCATGCAACCCTAATGCATAATCCCCCATGCTCCGATCCTTCTTTTCACCTAATTCATCGCTTGACGCCCATCTCTGAGCACCAAATGAGAACTCCATCTGAAGGAAAAGGCACAAAAAGGAAACACAATCAATCAGTTCTCCTATCATTAAAACGATTATTCCAACTCGCAGAAATCAGAGAAAGACCTTATTGCGGTAGTGATACTGCAGCTCGCATGGAACTATTGGCTTCATATCCGGTGACAATTCATCTCCTTCAGAGAACCTACCAACGCGGAGAATCAAATCGCGAACTTGTTGCTCCTTGGCTCTAATCTGTGCCTCGTAAAGAAGGCTCTGCGTCTTGCAACCTCCACAATGCCCAGCATACTCACAAGGCGCAACCACGGCGTCATGGTGCAGCACGATGGTCTTCAGCTTCTGCACCTATAATCCATCCCGATAAACGATAAAAAACACAAATTTATCCAGAAAATGTTGGATTGGACTGAGGAAGAATTACGAATTGGAACCTCAGCGTAGCTTCCCTTCTTTCGGGAGACGCGGCCGATGAAGCGTTCGCCGGGGAGGGCGCGGTCGCACATGAGGACAAAGCCGGTGTCAGCGACCTTGCAGACGCCCTGGCCCTTGAAGGCCAGCGACTCACACACAAGCTCCAGCGTCTGCCCGCGCTTCGGGAAGAAGGATCCCGATGGGGGACTTGGCGCTGGCTGCGGAGGCGGAGGTTCGACGACGGAGGCGTCGTCATCGGTGTCGGAGGGGGAGGGGAGGGAGCAACGGGCGGAGGTGGATCGGCGGACTGCTCGCATCCATGGGCGGACGGCGAGGCCTCGAGCGCCGCAGCCCGGAACGGCGGCCATTGCCATCTCTTCTGCTGATGGGAACGGAGGAGAAGGGCGCCGCGGAGATGATGAGATGAAACCGAACGGCGCGATAAGGGTTGGATCGGGACCCAAATAATATAGCCGATCCGGACATCTCTCCAGTATCGAGCGGTAGAACACCATCTGTCCACCATAGTTGTTAGAATCTTAAGGTGATATATTTCTAATCCCGAGGCGTTCCAGTTGCTTGTTATGATGACAAAATGTTGTAGCGGGTAATAACACAGCAACGTGGAATCATAAATTGACAACTCAAGGACAAAGATTCCGCTTGATTTTTTATTTTATTTTCAAATTAAAAATCGGCGCAGATTACTCGGGGGCCAAGACACGTCACCAACTTTGAAATCAACACAAAAAAAAAAAAAAAACTTAATTGACTATTAAACAAAAATCAGCGTGCAAAGGACTGTAATTAATTTATGAAAAGGACTGTACTTAATTTATCTGAAAACTAATTAATGTCGGTAGATTTCATTTTCCAAATGAAAAGAATTCCTTTCTTTCAGGTTCTCGCGTCCCAAATCGATTCATCCTTTCCATGGCTACCACAAAAGTCCGGCTCTGCTCGTTCGCTCCCCGGAACGGAATGGGGCCCTTTCTCCGGTTCCCCGCCGCCGTCCTCCTCCTCCTCCTCCTCCTCCCGCCGCTCCTATTGAGCCACCCCGACCCCATCCTCAAGCTTCCTTCCGATCGTCTCGCTCGTTATTTCGCCGGCGATGGCGATAATGACTCAGTCGGCACACGCTGGGCCGTCCTCGTCGCCGGATCCTTGGGATTCAGCAACTACCGCCACCAGGTCCACTAATCCGAATCGCGCTCGCTTTTGATCTCCTTGTCCTTATCCTGTGCAATTATTTGGCCACAAAGATCCTATTTTGTTTCCAATCTACAGATTATATAATGGTGTCAATCATCACGTCTTGTTTCTGTTTGATGGTAAAACTATTGACATTTCGGATTGAAAGTAAATGGGGTAAATTTAGACAACTTTTAAAGTAGGTGAGTTCACTGACCTGAGGTTGATTCTTAATAAAATTTTGTCCTTGTAATGCTGATTGGAGCTAATCCTGAGACCTTTTGTGTTCACATAATTTCTGATCACTTAATCTGAGCTTTGAGGGATTCGATAATTTTTTTTTGTTTTTTGAATACCTTAATGATCATGATCTTTAATTGAGGAGTGTACCTACCTGATGACTCTTTTTTAAGCAGTCTTAGAATTTGTTTCTATATAACACGAATGTTTACTTGTAAATCAATGTTTCGTAGAATTCATATTTCTGAATTTACTAAAATGATTCTTTTGTGAAGAGGATGCGATATCTGATTACCTTGGATGAGTTTTTTTTTTGTTTTGTTTTCTGATCTTAGGCTGATGTCTGCCATGCCTATCAAACCATGAAGAAGGGTGGATTGAAGGATGAAAACATCATTGTGTTCATGTATGATGATATTGCTTATGACGAGGATAATCCAAGGCCAGGAGTAATAATAAATCACCCAAATGGTGAAGATGTGTACGCAGGAGTTCCCAAGGTTTGCCAATTGTTCCTTGGAATATGATGTCATTTTCTCTCTCTCTTTTTTTTTATCAGCAGGACTTAATTTTTGCAGGATTATGTTGGGGAGGATGTGAATGTTGACAATCTTTTTGCTGTTTTGCTTGGAAATAGAAGTGCTTTAAGGGGAGGCAGTGGAAAGGTTGTTGACAGTGGTCCGGATGATCATATTTTCATTTACTATTCTGATCATGGTGGCCCGGGGGTCCTTGGTTAGTAGTTTTGACCTGTGATTGAATGTTTTGCTTTTTGATGGAAATTATCGATGATTTTGAAATCGTGATTTCTTCCTTTTCAAGTTAGTGTTGGTCATAGTTTTTAAGACAGTGGATAGTTACTTTTTTAAAACAATAATAAACACAGCTTTTTTCATTTTGACACCAACAAAAGGAACCTATAAATCATAATGATCTGAAAAAAACATTAATAAAAGCCAATGTATTGAATGGCTACAAACAAGTAAAAGTTTCAAAAACTGAGTAGGGTCATGCTTTAGCCTCCAAAGTGGCAAGATACAATAAAGTTGCTTTTTACCATCCCCTAGGTTTGGTTCTATAACGACTTCTTAAATTCTCTTTGAAGAACTGCTGGGCGGCTTTGAGACATGCTTCTAATTATAAAATCATTCATGTGTAATTCTGTTTGCCATGGAAGATTTCTGAAGGCTGATTTCAGAATTGGTTTTTTACTGTTATCCCATGTTTCCATGCTTTGTATCTATGTAAGATTTTTAACATAACGTAAATGCTACTGTTATTTTATGAAAGAACAGGTTGATGTCATCTAATAAGTTCACAGACCAACTACAGGTATAATAAACCCCTAGATATTGCCGTATTGGTTCTCTGTGAGTAAACATTGCATTAGATCTCTCTTCTTCCACTGCACTTGTTTCTCACAAGTCCATCTATTCTGGATAGACCTTCAAATAGTATGCTTAGAGTTAAATCTCGAAAAGTTAGCAATGACAAGATTGAGAACGAAAATTTTTGCAAGAATGATACTGCTTTAAAGTGGAGGATGTAGCATTCTCCCCTTTATGTGTTTAGCACTAGTATCTGCAAAATGGTTTCCCCAGGGGGGAAAATGTTTTATTGCCTAGATTATTGGTTGAACAATCACTGTTGACAAGATTGGTCTTCGGAATGCCTTCACTAATTCTTTCTGGTATTTTATGTATTTCAGGGATGCCTACTTACCCTTTTCTTTATGCAAGTGATTTGATTGAAGTGCTGAAGAAGAAGCATGCTTCTGGATCCTATAAAAGCATGGTAGAGAACTGTATTTCTTCTAAAGCTGGATGTTTGGTTTATGGAAAAGTTTGAATTTCATCATTGATATTTCTGTCTTGTGCTAATATCACAGGTATTCTATCTCGAAGCTTGTCAATCTGGGAGCATATTTGAAGGTCTTCTTCCTCAAGGTTTAAATATTTATGCTACTACTGCGTCGAATGCACTAGAGAATAGCTGGGGTACTTATTGTCCGGGAGACTTCCCTGGTCCTCCTCCTGAGTACTACACTTGTTTGGGGGATTTATATAGTGTCTCTTGGATGGAAGACAGGTGCTGCATCCTTACTACACCAAATTTATTTTAGCTCTGATTCCTTGAAATTTAAATTTTTTTACTTTAAGAACACACATCAGTCAATGATGCAAAATCCAATATAAGGTTTACTGGGCTTAGCCTGACTGATGATCATTTATATCCATCCTAGATGTGTAGAATTCAAACATGATCTGCCATATATACATCTGAAACTGGGTAGACCTATTGGTCTCAACCCCTACTGCTTAGACTTAAAAAGGTAAAGGCCTATCAGGGGAACAATTTAACAAATTAATTTAATGCAAACTTGGGTCTATACTAAATTTTTGGGCTAGTCAGACCAACCTGCTTCATTAACACATAAAATCCACTTGGAATTCCCACCTTTATAGACTAAAATTTAGTAGTATTAGCATAAACATTGTTATAAAGCTATTTTCTTCAGTTATCAGAAAAACATGCAAAATATCTGCAGTATAACCATATGTAGACTTTTTAAAAAAAAATTTCCCTCTATGATTTCTACAATGCGACATTAGATCAGGTTGATGTTCCTATTTGTTGGAATTTGGCTGTTTTGAGGTTGAAATATGCTTTCAAGCTGGCCAAGATGGTTGACATTTATTGTGATATGCTTTCCTTTTATTTTTGGTGGAGAAATCCTGAGAGCAGAACACGTGATAGGCCTCATTTCTCATTCATCAAAAAGTCTAGCATTCTTTTTTTCCAGGTTTATCATTAATCTTAGTTGGTTAACATGAAGCTATCTTAGTTGGTTAACATGAAGCTAGAGCTCTCACTATCTTGTTCTCATGGATGTTGATTTGTAAATTATTATTGACTGAAAACTTTAATCAAGCAAATTTGGCAAATCACATAAATCTTGATTTTCTGCTTTGCTAATTTCTGGACGCAATGGTGTTGGGCTAAATGTGTTTCACTATATGTAGTGATGTGCACAATTTACGGACTGAAACTCTGAGACAGCAGTATCATCTTGTAAGTGATTTGAACTCCCCTGCTTCTCTTGCATTTTACCCTATTCTGATTGCTTTTTGAATCTCATGGTTTGGGTTGAATGGGCAGGTACAAGCAAGGACTGCAGCTCATGAAAGTAGTTATGGCTCCCATGTTATGCAATATGGGGATCTAGAACTTAGCATGGGACAGTTATACTTGTACATGGGCTCAAATCCTGCCAATGACAATTTCACCTTTGCAGATGGCAACTCTTTGCCATCATTATCAAGGGCTGTTTACCAGAGAGATGCAGACCTTGTATATTTCTGGAACAAGGTTGGTTGTTTTCTTCCATAAGCTATTTGCAAACATATTGTGAATCTTACAATGTTGATGACTTTTAGTTTGATTATTCCTAAAAAGGTATCCATTTTTATGTTGCAATTTTACTAATGCATTTCTTCTGGCTTTGTCCCTCTTATAAGTATTGGAGATTCCCTGAAGGCTCTCTTAAGAAACGTGAGAGTCAAAAACAGTTGCTCGATGTAATGGCTCATCGATTGCACATAGACAACAGTATAGAACTAATTGGGAAGCTTCTCTTTGGGTCGGAGCAGGGTGAAGAAATTCTGAAAACAGTTCGGCCATCTGGGCAACCTGTAGTAGATGATTGGGAATGTCTTAAATCAATGGTAAGTGGTGCAACTGAGCAGACATAACTAAATTGTTTCTGTTCTGTTATGTAATTAAGCATTGTACTCTTTTTTTTTTTCTTTCTCGTGATTGAATTTTTCATGTTTTATGGGCTTTGTGCACATTCTTGTCTTGTAAGAGGCCTGCATATGCATATACTCCAAACCCTCTTTATTGTGAAATTATTGAAAATATGGTTCATTTCCAGAGTTTACAACACAATATTGTAATCCAGATGACGTAAACCATGGAGGCTTGAAATCTAACTAGCAATTTATTTGAGTCAGGCATTTCATTAATATAACAAGAAAGCATTGAATCTAAATAATTTCTTCCATACATTCCCTGTAGGTTTTCTTTTTACAAATTGAGCATTTCCACAGCAACAGTTATACATTTATGCATATTTGCTATTGTTATGGTCATGTGGGAATAGGCAGATGTTGGTTTGCTATTTTGAGCTCCATTGTCTTAAGCTGATTCCATGTTCTATGAGTTTTCTCAAGCTCCTGTGTTTTTTCTCTTTGCAGGTTCAGAACTTTGAAACATACTGTGGATCGCTATCTCAGTATGGGATGAAACACATGCGGGCAATCGCTAATATCTGCAATGCCGGTGTCAGCAAGGAGATGATGGCAGTGGTCTCATCTCAAGCCTGTTTCAGCGTTCCCTCCAACCCCTTGAGCAGCCTCCGCAAGGGTTTTAGTGCTTGATATGCCATGGAATGGCGGCCTCCCTTTGTGTATATAGTTATAAATATAAATGTAATACGTTGAACAGGTTTGATCATATCATGGAACAAGCTTAGTGCATGTGGATGTAATCAGCTCTTGTTGTTAATGATGAGACTTCAGGTATCAATGTGTCATAAATTTCTGGAAAATCTCTGATGTTTTAAATGTGGAGTTCTTTGTCTAAACAGGAGCAAAACTGGTGTTTCACCTCATTCAAATTGCTTCCGGCGGCACGATCCGTATATTTGATTAAATCCAACGGTGCTGATTCGCCTGCCGGGCTGCAACATCGTGTAAAACACGAGGAATCTTAGGTCTCCTATAAATAAATACCTTCCTTCCGCCGCCAAAAGCAGATATCAAATCAGAGAGATTTGTCGAGCGGCGCCATGGCGGAGAAGCCGACCGGCGGCGCCGTGAAGATCAGGTTGGAGAAGCACAACGACGAGCTCCGAGGAGGCCACTACCAGCAATACGAACACGAGATGTATACCGTCTGCTCAGGCACCAACTCATCCAGACCTAGTTCACCGAGTCCGACCTAAATTATTTCTATGGTTTTTAATATCACTTCCCCCATCTGCAAAATTCACATCAAAAGCTTTGTTCTTTCTTTTGGGATTCAATGACATCTGGGACGACAATAACCAAATTCTTATTGGGCCCATCACAAAAACCATGGGCCTGGGCAACCCACAGGCTAGACTTGTCGAAACTGATTCCTTGATGATCTAAATTCAGCCTTCTTACCATTTGAGTCTCTACCCTATTATATACCATTTGAGTTTACCGTGCAATCACTACTGTTGTAGTCGAATCCGATTTCAAATTTGTCCCTTTCTCCCACTTGATCAAGCGCAGCCAAGTTAGACATGATACTCCACTCCATAATTGATTCAAGGAGGCACAACCCGGCAACAACAACTGAGGCCCAATCTGAACCGAATCAGTTCTCCCCCTCTTTTTTGTCTCCACCCGCACTCCAATTTCCGCACGCCCGGTCGCGTCCACGCCGAACACGATGGGACCCCCACCAGTGTCCTCATCCGTTTCCCTGCTCCGCCGGACCACCATAAACCCTCCGCCCCCCCCCCCTAACTGCATGACACGTGTACAATCGCCCGGGGCCCACCTCCCCTCGGAACTCGCACAGGTGACGGCTGGGCGTCTCTGGCCGTTACAGCACGGACGGCAGAGATTCGCTGCTGCCCCTTGCTTTGCTCCGACGCTACCTCTGGCCCCGTACTCGTCCTCACACCATTTTCCCCGTGTGCAAACGCCGCGGGCACACCGGGTCCGCATCCCGATCTGCCTCCTACAGATCGCGTGCGATTTGATTCGTATTTCTTTTCTGCATTGCACAACTGTAGAGCAATAGCACGGCAGATTACACAGGAAAAGCCAGCATTAGCGCGCAGCGGAATTCTCGTGAGCCAGCGAGTTTTCTTCTTCCAACGTTGTGTTGTCAATATATAAATATAAATTTTCTGTCTCTTGCTTCCAAATTGCTCTTCGAACTCTTTCTCTGAATCATCATCTCTTTGCTGCTTAGTTGCATGAGAAGAGCAGAGGAGGAAACACGAATATATCAATCAGAAGGGAAAACCAAACCCTGACTGACTCCTCCTCTGGCCTTCCCTCCTTTCCATTCAGAGCCATCTATCTCCTCCTTGACCGCCTTCTTGACCTACCTGCTCCCTCTGTTCTTCTTCTGGTGTACTACATATAGCGCGCAAGATCGTGTGCGATCCGTCGTCTTCTCTATTTCCAGCTGGAGGGAATGCAGGGGGCAGCGGGGGTGGCGGCGGAGCCGCCGGCGAAGTGTCCGAGGTGCGAGTCGACGAACACCAAGTTCTGCTACTACAACAACTACAACCTGTCCCAGCCGCGGCACTTCTGCAAGGCGTGCCGGAGGTACTGGACCAAGGGCGGCGCGCTGCGCAATGTCCCCGTCGGCGGTGGGTCGCGGAAGAACTCCAAGCGCGCTTCTTCTTCGTCCTCCAACTCGTCGTCCGGCAACCCCTCCAAGCGCGCGGCAACCGCAGTGCCGGAGCTTCGTGATCCTGTGACGATCAATCCACATCCACCGGGGTTTGATTCGGAACACGGGATGCTTGATATCACTGGGAGCTTTTGCTCGCTGCTGGGGGCGAACTGTCAGTACGGGAGTTTCGTGGAAGGGTTGCAGCCAGGAGATGTGAGTCTTTCGATCGGCGGGGCACCAGCGGCGCCGCCGCTGGGGCTAGACTTGCAGCAGAGCTCGGCAGACAGCAGCGGGAACGAGAACCAAGCAGCGGCAGTAGCGCCGGAGAATTTCCTGGTGGACTGGGCCGGCGGCTGGCCGGACCTGGCCATCTACACTCCAGGTTCGGGCTTCCAGTGAGCGAATGCCTCCAAAGATGAGTTCTTTATTCTGATCTAGTGACACTCAGTGTTTTATGAAACTGTAGGGAAGAAGAAGAACCCTTTTGCAGTGTGCTTACTGGTTACTAGTTACTGTTCAGAGATGCTATTAAGTTTTTTTTTTTGTGATATCTTTAATGTTAATCAGAATGTTTGATGGTTTTGATGGTGATTATAAACATTATTATACATCTTTGGATTGGATTCTGGGATTGTATAGTAGTTGGATGCCATTAAAAATACCTTTTTTATATTCTCTGCAAATGTTGCTTAGTGGAGTATTTTATGTCGTGTATGTTCTATTGCCAGTCAAATGCAGAGAGTGGTCAGAGTTTCGTGGATATTCCATTTTGGTTGCTGTATTTGTAAGAGCGTTGATGGGAAGATGATGAAGGGCTGACTTGGCTTGCCATTTATGTCATGACATGATTTTGGCGTGGTCCTTGTTACTACTGCTCACCACCTAACCTGATGGACCTTGACAAAGCTGAGTGACCTTCAGTAAGCACATTTCCGTATTGTTTCTGAGAGAGAGAACATGTGAGCCTGTTCTTTCAATGCCAGAATGCAGTGTAAACTGAAGAATACAGTCTGTTCTTGGCCGCAGGCCTGTTCCAGTTGACTGAGGCGCATGCTTCAGCTCTGATGGTATAATTTATCATGGGTATGTATGAAACAAAAGTGAAGTTGTTAGCGGAGATAGCTGATGGAGACAATTAAAGGATAAGTTTCAAGTCAAATTTTCTCAATTAAAAAAGTCAATATAATCAAATTGAAAGGATATGTCACGAATGGAAGTGTTTGAATTAAGGATTCGTTAATACAGCAATTCATTGTGAGTTTGGTAATTTCAAATAAAAATGAGTTTGCAAAATAATCAACCATGTCCTAAAATCTGGTTATAACAGAACTTATTAGATTCATTTTAATTACATTAATATATCAGTTGGCAAATTCATAATTTTTTCATGAGTCAATTCCAAGAAATTCTGGATTAATTTTTCTATTTATAGAAAAAATTAACGGAATAATTATCCAAAATCATGGAATCCAAACATATCAAATCTCTAGAAATATTATAAATAATAAGACAACTTGAGAGATAAAGGACTAATATTTAATTTCTCATTATATTTTCGTTTTTGAGGGCAGATCTCACCTGAACGTCAGAATGACTGTCGCTAAAGAGTTTTTGACAGTTTTTTTTACAGTTCTTTTCTATGTAGATCAAAGAAAAGATGATCTACTGGATCAAGATCTGGATGAGTATTTTTGATTGAAATCGGTGGTGAATTGGGTTTCATCAACAATGATATTTTTATTAAGACCTGTTTCGCCACTCTTCCTTGTAGATTCAAGAGAATTCCAGTGGTCTTCCCACCATGCCCCTTAAAGCAGCACGGTCGTCATCATCAAAAAACTCCCTTGAGGTGTAGACGATTCCGGCACCAGCAAAATCATATAATTTATCTAATAGACCGAATGAGTTGGTCCAACTAGCTAATTCGACGGTTCAAATGCCCCAATAGCCTTGAACATTCGCTCTTCAAATGGTGCCTGAAATACCATCAAGACTTTCCAACTCGATGAGGTTAGAAATTTCAAATCTTGGTAATAGCAGTTTAGTAGATGATTTAACTCCTCAAGATTCAAGTGCAAGTAATGTGGAATCTTCTAGCTTATCAACTACAGGGTCAAGCAATGTCGAGTCTACCAGCTCATCATACTTAACAGCTAGCTCATGCTTTAGCACCAAACCTGAGCGCCATACCAAACCAACAAGGTGAGTCATCACATCATCCCACATCAAGTCTTGCACAACTTAGCGGGCATCTGCACCAAGGTCAGCATGACCTCTTGGTTGTGGCTCCTCCTCTTTGGTATCATGCTTCGAGGAAATATGATAGGTACAAATCCATATATGATTTGGTCAATGAGGCCATATCCTACACACATGTTAGTCAAACTTTGGTCAAAACCGCTGGAGGCACTTAGAGGGAGGTTATTTTACATTCAAGCCAATAACTTCTTGGGGCACCGATTCATCCATCTTAGGTGAAATATACCTAAGGTAACATACTCTCCTGTGTAACTGAAGTTCTAATAGTCCCTCTACGATGTATATGACAGGATGAAGGATCTGGTGTATTATATTAGCACATTTAAGAATGTCATAATTCTACAAAGAGTGTGGAATTTAATCATGTATAAAGCATTTCCTATGACTTTGTAAGGCCCGGCTCAAGCCTAGTATTTTGGATTTATGAGGTACTTTATTACTTTCTTTGATGATCTGACAGATAGATTCGTACAATAGTTTTGTCTCGCCGGTATCTTAGCGAAAAAATTCCTCTACATTGTTGGCATTAAAATAAAAAGAAGGCGAAAATCTAAGAGAGTACTTGGCTTGATTTAATAAAGCTCAACTTGAGGTCATTGAGCTAGATAGTTCCATCATCCTAGTAACTATAATTAATGAGATCAGACGAGCTCAAGTTGCCTGTGAGATGGTTTGCCGACCTTCCAGAAGCCTTGTAGAGTTCATTTAGTTAATCCGAGAACATATTAACATTGAAAAAAATAATTACGGCAAAGAAAGAATCCAAGGATTCTAGCAAATTGAAGAATGAACCTCAAGAAATGAAGATGATATCATTTTCTTTGGAAACATGATCATGATACTGAAAAATGCAAATATCTTAAAGATGAAATCGAAATACTTATATGAGAAGGACACCTTGGGCAATTTGTTTGTCGAGGTGAGAAAATAGAAGAAACTCGTACGCAGGAGCCTCGTCCTCAGATCTAGCCACAAAGGAATCCCACACAAAGTTGCATAACCCCCAATAAAAAGGAACCTCAATACGATCTTGGTAAGACCTCAAACCCAAAATAAAGTCTTGATGTCAAACAACAAATACTAAACCATTATTGGGGGACAAGAGACTCCGGAGGAGCCAACGAAGAGGCAATATTATGAACCTAAGTATTGGGATATAGTCTTCTCCATAAAGGATTTGAAAGAAATTTTAATGCCCCACAATGAAGCATTGGTGATCTTGGTAGTCTTGGACAACTATGCCATACAACGTATCAGGGTAGATATGGAAAGCTCGGTTAATATCTTATTTACTAGGGCTTACGACTAGATAAAAACTGAGCAAAAGTTAGAGTCGTATATTAGGACACTTACCAGGTTTACTGAAAACTTGGTTGCTTCGATTGATACTATTGATCTACTCCTCACTGTTGGATAAAGCCCTATAAGTACTATTATCAAATCAAAGTTTGTTATAGTTTGGATACACTTGGAATATAATGTGATATTGGGTCATCCGGTACTTAATCAACTTTAACTGGTAATCTCAATCTTTCACTTAGTTATAAGATTTCTAACTAAATATGATATAGATAAAATATGAGGTAACTAGAGTCTTACTAAGAGGTGTGAGATCTCTTATTGGCAAAATAACATTGATTTGAAAGGTAAAGGTTTAGTGGTAGCAAAAATTAATGAGTCTTCCCCCAAGCCAAAAAGGTTCATGCTAATCTCATCATCGATGAAGACTTGAGAAGAACATTGAAGGTTGGTGTCAATCTCATAGAGCCTCTTCATATAGAATTAGAAAAGTTCTTACGGAAGAGTCAAGATGTCTTTACATAGTTTTCGGAAGATCTATCTAGCATAGACCCCTCAATCACTCAATACAAGCTTGTAGTGGCAAAAGACTACAGACCAATCAAATAGAAGAAGAGACATTTCATTCCCCAGCATCAAAGAGCCATCGTTGAAGAGGTAAGTAAACTGCTTAGTGCAGGATTCATTAGAGAAGTCTATTACTCTGAGTGATTGACAAATATGATAATAGTGAAAAAAGGCCAATGACAAATGGAGAATGTGTGTCAACATTATCGACTTAAATAAAGCTTGCTTGAAGGATGGCTACTCTTTGCTCGGGATAGATCAACTTGTGGATTCTACCTCGGGCCATTAACTCCTAAATTTTTTTCAGCTTACCACTAAATATACCCTAAGAATGAGAAAAAAATAGCCTTCATCATAAACCAAAGTACATTTTGCTACGTAGTCATGCTATTTGGGTTGAAAAATACAGGTGTGATGTATCAAAGAATGGTGAACAACGCTTTTAAGGCTCAACTTGGGAGGAACAAGGAAGCCTATATTGACAACATGCTAGGAAAAAGTATTTATGCTGAAGGACACTTGAAATATCTAGAAGAAATTTTTAACACACTACGGAGATTTAGGATGAAGCCCTAAGAAATGTGCATTTGAAGTAGTTTTAGGGAAATTTCTTGAGTATCTTGTCTCAAAGTGGGAAATTGTCGCTAACCTTGAGAGGATCAAGACAGTAAGGAAAATGAAATCCTTGAGTTCCTTTGAAAAAAATGTAGATATTCATTGATCGTTTGATTACACTCAACCACATCTTATAAAGGTCAGGAGAAAAATATCCTCCTTTTTTCAAAGCTCTCAAGTAAGGCTTATGATTTGAATGGACCAAAAAGTGTGATTGAGCCTTCGAGAACCTAACAAAATACTTGGCCAAGCCTCCTATACTAGTAAGACCTAAGCCAAATAAGATACTTTTCCTCTATATTGCAGCTTTAGATCAAGCAGTGAGTTCAATGCTTGCAAGAAACCAAGGTGGGAAGTAACATTCTATCTACTATGTGAGCTACATGCTCACGGGAGTGAAAACTCGGTACCCTCCTCTAGACTTGCATACGTCGTGGTGTTAGCAACTCGAAAGCTCTACCCATATTTCCAAACATATTTAGTCATAATACTCACCAATCTTTCACTCCAATAGACACTAATTAAAAATCTCATGAAGACTACTCAAGTGGTAATCAAATTAAGCCAATTCAAAGTGACTTTTGAAATTTTGAAGACCATCAAAGCACAGATCCTAACGGATTTCATGGTGGAAACCATGCATACCCGTCTAGGCTAGAATCCGAGTCATAGGAGGCTCGCGTTGATGGTTCATCTTGCAAGTCTGGGTGTGGCATTGGAGCAATCCTCCAAAGCCTAGATGGAAGAGAGTTTGGGTATTCAGCTCAACAAGAATTCAAGGCTTTGAAAAATGCTGCAAAATACAAAGCTTTTTTCCTCGGATTGCGCATAGCATTGGTGGCAGGATCTAAGGAACTCAAGATATTCAGCGGCTCCCAACTTGTGTGTCTATATATTACCAAAGAGTACGAGGCGAAAGAGGCCACTATGGTGTAAGATTTAACCGAGGCACAAAAGCTCATAGCATGGATGGACTGAGTCGAGAGTTACCATGTACCTCATAATAGCAACACTGAGGCAGATGCTCTCGCATGACTCATCTCGGCCTCTTCAAATTTAAAACTAAGGTAAATTTTTCTGGAGAATCTCCAGTGCCCAGTTATTCAGAAAATTTTGAGTTGAATGCAATAGACTCAAAGTCAAGTTGGATGGTCCCTATTATCGCTTATTTGGAAAAAGGGGAACTTCCTGAAGAACTAGTTGAAACTCAGAAAATTACAAGGTTAGTTTTGAACTTCATCTTGTTAAATAGAGTCATGTATAATAGGTCACTCACAAGACCACTACGCCACTGCTTGAGACCCAAGGAGGCTGATTATGCCCTTCGAGAAGTTCATAAGGGAAAATGTGGAAGCCACAGGGAGGGATGAACCTCGGTACACAAACTCCTTAGATAATGGCATTATTGGATCAACATGGTTGCCGAGGCATCAGAGTTTGTATTTATATGCAAACAATGCAAGACATATGCCTCAATTTATCACAGTCTTGCAGTTCAGCTTCAGTAGATTTAAGCAACATGGTCCTTTGACCAATGAAGAATGGACATCATGGGTCCTTTTCCAATAGCCTTGGAATAGAAAATATTCTTGGTAATCACTATCACTATTTCACTAAATGGGCGAAAACTGAGTCGCTTGTCATGATTATTGAGAAGAAGATCTAGGAATTCCTCTGGCAAAATGTCATTTGCAAGTTTGGACTTTCACGAATGTTGGTCATGGATAACAAGAAGCAACAATTTGATAGCTCAAAGTTTAAGGAGTATTATACCAACCTTCACATTAAACAAAGGTTTACCTCTATAGTACAATACCCAAGCCAGTGGCTTGGCCGAGGTAATGAATCGCACCTTGCTTATAGGGATAAAGAAACATCTTGAAAGGGCAAAAGGTGCCTGGGTCAAGAGTTACTACATATTTTGTGATCTTATCCGATCACTTTTTGGATGACAACTAAGAAATTACCCTATATACTCACCTATGGGGTCTAAACAATCATCCTTGTGGAAATTATACTTGTTTCTCTATGAGTTTTCAGTTATGATTCCTTGTTAAACAAAGAAAATAATTGGGCTGAGAAGGACCTTGTATTGGAGGTCTGAGAGAATGCATGCACCATGATCATCAAATATCAACAGTGGATGACACACTACTATAATGCCTTGGTCCGCAGTCAAGAATTGCAACTAGGTAATTGGGTACTCTACCAAGCTAAGCCCATAGACTGAATCTCGAAAAAATTCTCTCCAAATTGGGTTGGCCCATTCAAAATCTCCCAAGTTATGAGACTAGAAGCCTTCAAGATTGAACACCCACATAGTCAAATACTCTCAAGGACATGATACATTGACAACTTTAAAAGATTCTATCCTTAAAATCATGTATCACCTATTTGTAATAAAATTTGTGATTTGCAAATAAGTCTTTGCCTAGGAGAGCACCACAAAGATTTTGGATCAGATGAGGCATATAAGACCCTAGACCAAATAAGATACATAAGACCTCAGCCCAATATCAAACATAAGGACCCCAGATCGAACAAGACATAAAATATTGATCTAATGTTAGACACAAAAATCTTAGAGCAAACAAGATACATAAAACCTCAGCCTAATGTTAGACATAAAGACCTTGAACTAGACAAGATATATAAAATATTGGACTAGATGAGACACATAAGACCTCGGCCTAATACGGGGAATAAAGACCTCGGCCTAATACGGGGAATAAAGACCTCAGACCAAATGAGCCACATAAGACCTTGGACCAGACGAGGTGCATAAGACCTTATTCTAATGCCAAACACAAATACCTCATACCAGACGAGGCACATAATGCTTCAACCTAATGCAAGGCACAAATATCTTGGATCAGACGAGGCACATAAGACCTCAGCTTAATGTCAGATACATAAGACCTTAGACTAGATGAGACACATAAGACCTTGACTCAATGTTAGATACAAAGACTTCAGATTAGATGAGTCACATAAAACCTTGGTCAAATACTAAGCACTAAGACTTCAAATCAAACAAGACACATAAGAACTCAGATTAGATGAGGCATATAAGCCCTCAACCTAATACTAGGCACAAAGATCTTAGATTAAGGCATAAGACCTTGGTCTAATATCAAGTACTATGAACCTCAGCTTAGCGAGGCAAAGAATTTAACCTCATAGCAAGCAAAATGTTCAAAAACAAGATTCATATCGGATAAAGGAAGCCATGATATAAGGGCTTATAGAACCACAAGAATGGGGTCAAGTTTGTAGTTTGGTCACAGATATCAACTAAGGCATCCTATCTAAAAATATTCTTGAAGAAAATCTAGGTTGGTCCTCACCGAGCTAATACTTCAAGAAATTCACATTGAACAAAGTTGGTATGCACCATCATCTTAGCCATCGGGAATATTCAAGAAAGATTGGATAAAGTTAAACAAGTCAAAAGAACAGCTTGAAGAAAGACAAAGATATAGAAGGAAAGCAAAATTTTATTGAGACAGGAGAAGAAACTAGTATAAAATTTTTACTACATGGTAAAAGAAAAATAGACGACTAATTAGAAATGTTTAGCGGCACTAAAAACTCCCCTGACCCATCAAGCCCCTAGACTTGAACCTTGGGCTCCATCCCCCCCCCCCCCCGGGCCGCCCACACTCGCCCTCTAGACCCTTGCCCAATATCTCTATAGTAGCCTTCTTCTCCCTCTAAAGAAGTGCCTCGTACTCTCATTTGAGACATCAAACCCTCAAGTCATTATAGAGCTCGACACGGAGAGCTTTGGGGTTGAAGTCGGAGTTGCGATTGGTTTGCTTCACTGTGTCTCTATAAATGAGGTAACCTTTAGTGAAGCCTTTGGTGGAGAGCTTGGTATGGTCTCTCAAATAGTTGTTGCTAGCCTTGAATTCTATAATAGCATGCAACTTAGTTATCTTCAGGGCATTGATGTGCTCTTTGCTCTAGAGGTTATTGGCGATAGTGGTGACATGGGTCTCCTCTAAGGCAGTTTGGTGTTGAGTCTTTGTTGCCTCCATCTCAGTCTTTGTTGCCTTCATGTTTGACAAGACTGAGTCACATTCAGTAGTGAGTAGGTTTTCCTTTGCTTTCCTCTTTGACTCCTCCATACTGCTTTGGATGGACGTGAGTTGAGAACGAAGTAGATCCACCTCCTCCTTGGCCTCAGTCTTTTTATAGGTTGTAACCCTCCGAGCTTGATGGTGACACCCTGCAAAGTAGAAGAAATGCAGGACCTATGACTGAACTAAGAGTTAGAATACTAAAATAAGGAAAGAACGAGAAAAGCCAAGTTCAAATAAACTTATGTCGTGAAAAGCTCTTGCCCCCTTCAAGAAGAGCTCATCGATAGAGAGTTTGGCGATAAAAGAGCCTTCATTCTCCCAAAAATCACTGAGAAAATACTCCTTAGTGTTGACTTCCCTCAGAGTATTTTTGGGACCTAGAAGGAGAGTGCCCTCATGCCTCAGAGTGAATCAGGGAAGAGGCAAAAATGACCCCCTTGCCATGATCTACCTTCTTCATCATGTGAGAAGGTGATTGGGCGTGGTCACTTGAGGAGGTAGCTCGGGAAGGAGGAGAAGAGCAATGAGGTAGCACTTGTCTTTTCTTCGGCCACTTCTCGTCCATTCCTTGACTCTTCTCTTCCTCTCCTTTGTTCCTCTTCCCCTGGCTAGGATCTATGGCTGGAGGAGGAGTGGCGATTTTTGGTGCGGCGGGCTTCTTCCAAGCCGATGATACCTAAGGAGCCCCTTCTTGCTCATTTAGGATCTTATTCATGAAGTTATGCTCGATGATTCCTATAAGCATAACACCACCTCATTAAATCAAAGAAAAATTTATTAGAAATGAAGAAGCCCAACCTTTGAGGGCTATGTTCCATATCGGCCATTCGAGCAATGAATAGGCCATGCTCTTTCAAATAGGGCTCGTCAGACCATGTGGAGGCAGTCCTAACCTCCTCTACCTTCTCAGTCCAAGATACTAATAGATGGTGGATTTTGAGAGAAATTTTAGAGTTGACCCTATGAAAGAAAAGATTATCCCACTCATGCAAAAAGTTCGAATCAACCCTGAAAATGACCCTAATAAGATAATTCTTCCAAGTATGAATGGAGCTGGGGTTGGAGGTAAAGAGTTTACACCATTTCTTTAAGACAAAGTACCACTTACGTCTTATGTTGGGACCTCGAAAATCCTTAAAGGCATCATTAAATATTTCTACAGTTGAAAAATGACCTTTAGAGGTGGTTAGGATTTAGAAGGCTATATTAAACTTTATGGTATTGGAAATAATCTGATCTAGAGTTATGTTCCAATCACTCAAACTATCCCAAGTGTAAGAATTTATTGGATACCTAAATCTGCTCTCAAATATCTCCCAATAAGTAGAAAACTTAAAGCCAAACTTCTTCCTAAGGGTTCTACTATCATTCTTTGACCTCCATAGGTCTAACTTGTGCTAGGATCATCAAGAGTAAATGGAAGAATCACTTTAATTAGTGAATTTGTAGGCGATGCTAAGATAATCACAATCTCTGAAAAGGGTTGTCGTGAACTCCGCTCTATGGTGGATGGTGCGGTGGAAGACATGGCAGAAGATACAATAGTTCTCATAGCAGAAGATGCGATAGTTCTTGTGGGAGACAACGTTATGTGTTATAATGTCAGGTGTGATGAATTAATCCCACATCTGATATTGATAGATAGTGTCCAATATATATAGTGAAAAATGCCCGTATCTCATGAGTTTAAGTTTTTGGGATATTTTGATGTCTGGCTCACTATATTGATTCGGATTGATACTCTTTCAACCAAGGTTTTAAATCTCAGTCGAAACGTATCGGTCGAATTCGTTTCAGTTTTAGGGTTTTCGATGGTGGCGAGCGCAGAGTGAGTGCGGAGAGCGGGGCTTGTACGGGGAGAGTGCGCGGCGAGCTCGCGCCACGACAGCGCACGATGAGCTGACGCAGGCAGTGTGCGTGACAAGCTCGCGGGGGGACAACGTGCAATGAGTTCGTGTGGGGATATTGCGCAGCTGTCGTTGGCCTCGCACTCGTGCCCTTGCATCGGCCTCTGGCGGTCGCCCGTGCACTCGCGGGTAGCAAAGGATGATGCGAGGGCGCTGGCTAGGGTGTGGGCTTGAGCTCACTAGCGCGAGGGTGTGGGTTCGGGCGCCAGAGGGTGCAGGTGCAGGCTTGTCGGCGCGAGGGCATGGGGGAGGTGCGGGTACCCACGCTCACCCTCGCCGGCCTCATTCCCCTACGCTTATGCCCTTGCCTGCGCCCGAGCCGACCGTGCGCCAGGGCCTGCGCCCTCGCTGGGGCCACGCCTCGCCAACTACATGCTAACGCTTGCACACTCGCTTGGTAGCCGAGTGAATAGTAGAGCCGCAATATTGTTCACGTGCATGTGTGCATGGCCGCTCTACTGTTCACGTACATGCATGTATAATGGAATGCATTACTTTTCCACCAAAAGCAAAATATCGGTCCCACCCCTATGGCTGTAATTTTCCCTGAACACTTCATACAATGTGATATTTATTTTCTCATGTGTTATTAGACTACTTTTACCATGTGTTGTTAATGAATATAGTTATCATTTTCATTTTGGACCTTCGATGTATAGTTATACTCAAGGTTTTAAATCTCGGCTAAAATCGAACCGTTTCGATTGAAACTTATACTTCAAAATCGCTGTCACGAAATCGCGCAGAGCTATTTATTCTGTCTCGTATGCCTACAAAATACTCGTCTGGATCATTCAGGTGCTGAATTTGTAATTTCATATCCAGATATTTCAAACTCAGCTGATGATGATGACGATGATGATGATTAGTTGTATTATATTATAATTAATATATTATGTATGTGTCAAGTATCTTTTAATGATAAGTTAAATTTACTTATATTAAATTTAAATTTTTAATCATATTCATATTATTTCTCGTATATTTTCTTTTTTTTATACAATAATATACATTAAAAATAAACTATATCAGCGATTAACTATCAAAATTAATTTTAATTAATTAAAATAATATTTAATATTATGGTAAAATTAATTATAAATTTTTTTCCTATTTTTTAATTTTTTAAATAATTTTTTCAAAATTTTATCAGATTTTTAATTTGAAGTTAAAGTACAGTCAAAATATAGTCAAACTCTTACTAACACACAATTAATAACTTAAAAAAAATTTTCGGTCGATATTGAAACGGTCAAAACTGAAACCGAAATGGCCGAAACGTATCAGTTTCGATGGGTTCCAAAACCGAAACTGAAACCGAGATTTTTCAATTACCCTAACAACTGATATCAGAGCTTCAGATTTAAAGTTGTGCAAACTCTTAAAACCGAAATTACCATAATGATACGACTGAATTGAGTCGCATGTTAATCCCTCTTAAAAAATTTTAAAAAAAAAGATAAAACATGATAGATTAGTATGGATCACACAATGGAACTGGTCAAATGAAAAAAATTCCTGATTAAGAATGTTAAAACTGATGTGGTCAAATTACAGTTGAGGAGGGAGATTGTTATAATGTCATTTGTGATGAATTAGTTTCATATCAGATGTTAGATATATAGAATCCAATATATATAGTGAAAAAGATCTATATCTTATGAGCTTAAGCTTTTGCGATGATTTGGTATTCGACCCACCATATTATTTTGATTCGACACTCTTTCGACTCTCTCAACAGTTATGGAGGGAGAGACAACCCTCAAAGTAGGTGGAGTGGCGGAAATAGCGGTCTTATGTATCTCCTTTGGCACAAGCGTAAAACTCCAACCTCCAAATGATGGTGCCGAGATGCTATGGGGGGTTGAGGACTTCTTTCGTGCATGGGCCATCTGCCCCAAAATGCTCTCCTTCTCAGCAATTTAGGATTTTTCTTTCCCTAGAGCTCAATGAAACAGAGGAGGATGCCATGGATGAATGAGCTTTTTAGTAGAGGATGAAGATGCTAAAGGAAGAAGATGGAGGATTCACAAATTTGCTAAAATCAGAGAAAAAAAATATCATCCTTTATATAAGTCTCAACATGCCGTCAAATCACTTTTACGTGGCTCAATCAAGATTAACAAAGTTCAAAAGGCCAAATCTCCAAAATCTTCACAAGATCTTGTGACACTTATCCTCTACCCAATTTTAGAAATTAAAGGAAAAAATGAATCTAGTGCATCACTCCAATAAATGAAGGGGCAGCTCCATACCGATACATCAAAAAAGAGCAAAATCCTAAATGATTATGCAGAATACAATAGGGTGGTGACCTGCCTCCGCAAGCAACGTGGCGATTAACACTTTACCTTCGAGGGTATTGAGTTAAATAAAGACACGACTTTCCAAACTGCATGGTAGCTGCCACTTCATCCCCCTAAAAAGAGAAGTTAGAGCATTGGGTCATTCAAGTTACGATGATTAGAAGACCGAAAGAAGAAGAAAGATGTTCCGAAAGCTCAAGACTCCAAACTCATGGTACAAGTCCTAGAGTTAGGGGGACATTAATGATACATCGAGTTATCAAGTGGTAGTTCAGAGAAATTGGATATATATAGAACGAAAGCAAAGTCGTTAGTTGAGGCAGCTAATTGATGCAACTAAAAAGTAAGTTTTAAGTCGAACCTCTTAAATAAGAAAAGTCAATGAAATCAAGCTCAAAGAGTAGGTGTGAACAGAAGTGTTCGAGTTCAAGACTTGCTAATACATCGAGCAATTGTGAGCTCGATAACTCTAAATAAGAATGAGCTCGCGAGAAGGGTCAATCATGTCTCAAAATTCGGCTATAACTAAACTCACTAAATTTGGTCCAATGACATTAATATACTAGTCGGCAATTTTGCAATTTCTTAAGAAATCAATCTTGAAAAATTTGGGATTAATTTTTTCATTTATAGAAAAAATTAGCGGAACAATTACTCAAGATCAGAAAATTCGAATATGCTAAATTTTTAAGGAAACTATAAATAATAAAATAACTAAAGAGCTAAAAGACTAATGTCCAATTTCTTATTATATCTTTATTCTTGAGGGCGGATTTAATTTGAACATCAAAGCGGTTATTGTTGGAGAGTTTTCAACAATTTTTTTCACAATTTTTTTCTATATAAATCAAAGAAAATACGACCTAATAGATCAAAAATTTTAAAAAACCTCACAAACTAAAATTGATAGTAAATCAGAGTTCATTAACAACCTCCATGATACATAAATAAGGGATGAGAATTCTGTCAATGCGGATGCTGTGGAAAGACATGATGGGGACTCCATTTGACAGTGTCATGTGACATAGCTTATGCATATGTAGAGCGTTTCTTTCTTCTTGCTGCCATTAATTGTTGGTCGTGTTTAATTCAAATGGCCTAATAATTAGGGATTGAGGTGAATGATGGAAGGGTTGGTGAGGCGTATAGCGCATGATGAACCCTAGTAGCACAAGTTATTGAGTTGGTTCGCGGTGGAGCAGCTAAGAGATTCTTCTTCTTCTTCATCAGTATATTCTTCAATGTGTACGTTACTAGCCGCATGCACCGTCGCCATCATTTCGTCTTGCTATAATTTTGGACCTCGGCAGTCTCAATTCATTGTTTATGTAGGTAAAAATTTGGAATTTTCTTGTACCGTTGAAAAATAAGATTTAAAATTATAATTTAATTTTGATTTCAGTTTGGATTTCAGACACACAAAAAGACCGTCTACATATGAACTAAGATTTAGTCACTACACATGCCGTCGTGCGTCGGACCGAGTACTCTTTCGAATTGGGCCGCGTTAGATTGTCTTGCCAGGCCATTTTAGAACCGGGCCATGGGCCAAGAAACACAGAGTCTACGGGCCGGCCCAATCCACATATTCCGAGAAAACATTGACACTTGTATTATCCAAATCATCAAACAAACTAATCAAAAAGATTAACAAAAATACTAAACCATTCAACTCGTAATCCAACGCTAAGAACAAATTGAATGTGGTTCGCACATAAACTCGAAAGAAATCTAACCAACGATTTGCAAAGAGAATCTTAGGATTTTGGATGAGATCCTCGAGAATATTTGTCTCCCCCGAGCTCAAAAATGCCATGGATTTGCTTACTAAGCATGAATTGATGTCTCCGCTAACAAATCTATTGATTTAAATTTTTTTGTTTTTCATATTTTCGATTCGATTTCATCTGACAAGAAGAAATCTAGTCGACTTGCCTGCCGGGAAATCTCGAGGCAAGCGATCCTTGACTTCAAATTAATATTAGTTTCTCTGCTTTTAGTCTTTGGTCTTCATGAATTCTTTGTAGGGTCATGTTGAGCATATTGAGAGCAAGCTTAGAGCTTACCAACTCTTTGATTTGGGTCGGCATTTTGCTTTGAATGCGCGGCAACCAGCAAGCAGAATATTGGTTAGATGAGAACAAGATTAGATTTTTGGAATCTATGGAATATAATAAAAAAATTTGCACCTATTTTTGTTTATGTTTCACGTAGAAACAAGTCGAAATTGTTAGCCTAATCTTACGGCCCTCCATCTCCTACGTGGGGCTCTTCGCTATCATGCGTTCACGATGGAGTTCTTGTTAGTAATATATTCTGTTGTTTATGATCCATTCGGATATACAAGTCAAGCTCGCATTGTTCTTGATTAGCTGTATTGCTTTGTTTTTTATGATTGAATTCTTAACCTACCGAGCAAGAGCTGATCTCATTTTGACAAAACTTCCAGTAAATGATTCGGTTCGGGGCTCCAGGGTTTGAGCTTGGACCTGGCCTTTGTTGTTCGAGCTTCTGGCCAGATCTGGGCTCTGTTGCATTTGTTTACTTGCAAGGAACATTTGAGATTACAGGTTGTACATGTGATTTGTTTGTTGAACTTGAGGTTTATGAAATGTTTTTCATGTGGACAAATCCAAAGAAGATGGAGCCGTTGAGAATGTGAGCCTCCTTGTGGAACTCTACTTCCAGCCACTTCTGGCAGGACAAAGGTAAAGTGAGCTCAGAGCGTGGCATCAACTCAACCATGAAAAAATTATCCACTTGGATCATCTTCTCACCTTCTCATGCCACACGCTCGACTCCCATTCATTTCCTCCAGGATTATCTGTACTGTAAATTTGAATTCCTCGATCTTTCGTGCACTCTGCAACTTCTTCTGCTCAGAGTTTTCTATCTTTTGCTAGACAACCTTCTTCAGTTCAGGTTGACACTCTAAAGAGTGATCCTTTCATATTTTTGGATTATCATGCTGTGTTCTACTTAGTATCCGCATAGGCGGGCACCAAACGAATCGCGATATCTAGTAAAATAACGGGGAGGAGATCACCGGACACAAGGAGAAGACTCCCTTTATATCTGATGGTGTTGTAATGAGACTTTGATGCAAATCAAATGTGACTGCAACTTCTACTATTAGTGGCAATCCATACCTACCAGATGATATACCATCTCTCATATTATCATAGATCTCCTTCATTTGATTTGATTCTCCCAACCACAACGAGATCTTCATAGAAGACCATACTTTTCAGCCAATGCTCTTTATAAAATCAAATTCAGACACAAATTCCTATCCTATAAACCGATTACAATGACCTCCTTTTATTTATTTCAGCAAATCCGATTTCCTTCTAAAAATATATATCTTCATACATGTTTGTAGGTGTTGTGTTGCTTGTTAAGAGCATGGATTAGTTTTAAGTGCTATCATTGGTCACAGTTTTATCATATTTTGACAATAATATATAGTAGATTGGATGTGTGCTGACAATTAAGAATTAACGACAGGTTTAAAGATAAGAAACAAACTTAAGACGGCGAAAGGGAGGTTCTTCGGCGAAGCAGTAGAGTTCACATATAAACAAATGCTTCTTGCTTCGATACCTGAATAACTAGATGCATAAACAAATACAGATTTTGGTCGAGTCGCATAGTTCCAACAACATCATTTCATAAAAAAAAACTTAACCTCGAGGATCATGAGAGATGTATTAAAATGATTCCGAGCCACTTCAATCAATGACACGAGGCTCCTTTTAGCTGGAGCTTTTCAGAGATCCCCAGATGAAGTTTTTTAAGCAGAAAGCGTCCTAAACAATGAAATCCTCTAGCATTGTTCTAGCAATGAAGCCCTAGAATTAGAATGGACCACCAATTCAGAGCTCTTTTAATAGGTCGGCAACTCCCATTTCTTTTCCTCTGGCACATGGATTCCAATAATCTGTGGCCACCATATTACTTGTACTCTGATCTCTGCTTCTCTATCCTTCACTTGTTATATATATTTCGACGATATGTTTGGTGAAGCTACCAACAAATAATATGATTATATTACCCTCATTGACATTATATATCTACCTCTTCATTATTGACTACTCAAGATCTCATTCTGAGATCAATGCCCAAGCTCAACCACAGGGCAGTGGCAAGTGGTTTGCTTTATAAAACTCGTCTGTTTTCACTTGTTTTTACTTAAGTCATTCGCGTATATTTGAACGGTATTAGACATTTCTACGGTTCATCCGAGAAGTTGTTGAAACGAACATTGCTCTTCAAAAAAGAAGTCTTTAGTTCGAATGCTCGAGGAGCACCAGAAATGACATTCCTAATGGTCTTCAGTTACTTTTACGGCCGCGTTGCTGCATTTGCTGAAACTAGTACGTGAAGCTTTCACTATCTAGCAATCTTCTTGTATTCTGTTAGAAGGTCAAGAAAGCAATGCTAGTATTAATCGAGGATATTTTTTTTGCAAGAATATCTGGTGTACTGTGCTGAAAAGCCTTCCAATCATAAATATCTAGTATTATGACAGCCGACAAGTATGTTCTGTTCAAGAACAAGGTGCATTTTTCTTCCAAACCACAATTGGAAATTATCTTCTTTTGTTCAAACAAGCTGTGCTAGTCTGAAATGTACTTCTCTCTTCATTCATAGTCTTCTAATTTTAACAATTTTGCAGCACAAAATATGGCAAATTATTAAGCCCAAGTTCATCTTTATCCTCTCAGCTAATTATCTGAGATAAGACTGAACAAACTTTGAATGTTGAGTCATACTTTAAATATCGGATGCTTTTTGCAAGAACCCTAAATCCACTAGCTATGTTCATACATCCAAAGCATGCCTAATAAGGACCATATGTGAATCAATTTAACCATATGGGATATTGTCGGATTTGTTATGTGGAGCGCACGGGATTCCCAATAAGCAAGACTTCTTTCCCAAGTAGGGCACCCAAACGCATGCAAAGCTCATACTTGCAGGTCATGATAAGCTCGGTTTCTTAATTATCCAATGTGGGATTTACCGATTTGGTTGTGAGTATATTAGGACCTCGTAGATGTTTCTAAATGTTCAACGCGGTATGTATGATTAGAGGTTAGGTATCGCTCGCTTTGGCATGTATATAGCCAGCCAATATGCTTGAGATTTCGTAACCTCATGAAGCAACTTGTTCAGCTTCAGACCTGTCCATTAATTTCCCAGAAATGGGAAGTCTTTAACCGTGGCTACCAAAAGATTACGGAAGATCTGGAAACAGAGACGAAGATCAAAGCCATCAACAACCACACTTAACTTAAATGCAAAGAAGTTAAACCATTAATAGACTGCAGTAAATTCCCAATTAGATGACAAAGGCAGCAACAGCTGGCCCTGAGGATGGTTTGATCCTGTTCAGTGATACAACCAATCATCAGAGGCCTTGTCTTTTTAAATGCATTTCCATGCAGATGGTGTGACCTCGACCATTTATAAATATCGACTCTTTGAAGAGTCTTCCATCCATCAAGTTTCTCTTCCAGGTTGAGAGCTCCCTCCTTTCCTCATAGAGTCATGGCCAGGGGTATCAGGTCTTGTGCTCCACTGTCACAGCTTGCAGTTTCCAAGGCTCATGGAGAGGACTCCCCTTACTTTGCAGGGTGGAAGGCTTATGATGAAGACCCTTATGATGCTGTGGGCAACCCATCAGGGGTCATCCAGATGGGATTGGCTGAAAACCAAGTAATCTCTCTTTCCATGCAGCAGCAATCCTTTTTGAGTCTCGCATGCATTGTGTCATGAAAGTAGAGTCCTTACCCTTGTTGTTTCTGTGCAGGTTTCATTTGATCTCCTGGAGGAGTACCTGGAGAAGTACCCAGAAGCATCAAGCTGGGGCAGTGGCATCTCTAGCTTCAGAGAAAATGCCTTGTTTCAGGACTATCATGGTCTTAAAACTTTCAGAGAGGTACTGTCTCCGATACTGAGCTCAAAAAGCTTTACATCTTCTTGTGAGCTTTCATGTCTAATTACTTGGAACTTCTCAACCTCAGGCAATGGCAAACTTCATGGAGAAAATAAGAGGAGGAAAGGCGAGATTCAATCCCGAACGCACCGTCCTTACAGCGGGGGCGACTGCCGCCAATGAATTACTAACCTTCATCTTAGCTGACCCTGGAGATGCTTTGCTGGTTCCAACACCATATTATCCCGGGTAAGAACTAGCACAATCGTTGATTGCTCACTGTACTTCTCTTTACCAATACTTCAACTCAAGCTGGCAGCATTGAAACTTCGCAGATTCGATCGAGATTTAAGATGGAGAACCGGCGTGAACATCTTTCCAATCCACTGCCACAGCGACAATGGATTCCAAATCACTCCTGAAGCCTTGGAGGCTGCATACAAAGAAGCTGAAGACTCCAAAATGAGAGTTAAAGGGATACTGATCACGAACCCTTCGAACCCATTAGGCACAGTGATAGCGAGGACTGTTCTGGAGGAACTGCTCGACTTTGCGACAAGGAAGAACATCCATTTGATCTCAGACGAGATATACTCAGGCTCTGTCTTCTCCGCCACCGAGTTCGTGAGCGTAGCCGAGATTGTAGAATCCCGGGGATACGAAGAACGCGAGAGAGTACACATTGTGTACAGCCTCTCCAAAGATCTCGGCCTCCCGGGATTCAGAGTCGGAACCATATACTCCTACAACGATAGAGTGGTGACCACAGCAAGGAGAATGTCCAGCTTCAGCCTCGTCTCCTCACAAACACAGAAGATGCTGGCTTCCATGCTATCAGACGTCGAATTCACCGAAAGATACATTAGCACAAACAGAGAGAGGCTCAAGAAGCGATACGAGTTCATAATCAAGGGGCTCAATGACGCCGGAATCGAGTGCTTGCAAGGCAATGCCGGGCTGTTCTGCTGGATGAACATGAAGCCGTTGCTGGAAGAGAGCACAAGAGAAGGCGAGCTCGAGCTCTGGGATCTGATACTGCATGAAGTGAAGCTCAACATATCGCCGGGCTCGTCGTGCCACTGCGGCGAAGCCGGTTGGTTCAGGGTCTGCTTCGCCAACATGAGCCTGCAAACCCTGGAACTTGCACTGACGAGGATGAAGAATTTTGTGGAGAAAAGAAGGGCTTTGTTGCAAAAATCATTGAAGTAGTGCATGAGCTTAGGGCAAGTAGAGTGATTTTGGTAGGGACAAAACGTGAAAAAAAAAAAAATCAGAAAATAAGGATGTTTAGATGTAGTTTATCGAATTATTTGCCAAATGTCAAAAGGAATAGAAAAATCTTGAAATTGAATTCCTATTTGCTGAGAAATGGATAAAAATAGAGTGAAAAAAAAAAATCTATTGTGTCCTTGGTCGCAGGCATGACGAGTTGCAGAAATGAACATGAAAAGCCAAAAGAAAAAAAGGTTTGATGGAGATCTGCTGTAGAATAAATATGATATCATTTTCGTGTTTTTGACGGCTTCACATTTTTAATCCCTTTTTTTTTTTTTCGGATTTGCATCTTTTTTCTCAATTTTAATTAGATTTGAATCCCAGCTTTGCGCATTTTATCTGTTGGGTTGACATTTGGGCAGACAATATGGACGGTAAAACTCTGTCACGGAACTGGTCTCACTACGAAAGATATTAGATATAAAAAAAATAGCAAAAAATTGCGAAAGATAATAATAAATTTTGAACAATTTATGGGAATTTGGTGTGAAAATTCAAAAGAAAAATGGGCGTACGTCAAGTAATTGATTTTGCCAACGAATTGCATCTGATGCCCGAATCGGCGCCTTTGAACGCGACGTGAAAACATGCAGGAGGAAAAGCACCGGCGATTTCTGATAACATTTGGAAGCTACAGAGTACTGCCCAACAGCGTCGTCATCGAAATTCGTCGGCGGAGAAGAACACGGTTCTCCAACGGCGAGGTCTTGGGTCGGATCGAAGCCTTTGTAAATTGTAACCTAGTTATTTGCAACAAAAAAGCAAGTCTAATGCAGTTTAAAATAAATAAAAATGAATAAAATTGTCGGACAAACGATTTGATGTGTTGACAGACAATGCGAAATAGCAAGTGAACTTCTTGCTGAAAAAAAAGACAGAAGAAGATTGAAAATGAACAAAAGCAAGTATGTAAGTAAGAGAGGCCGTTGCTTTATGAAGAAGAGGAAAAAACAAAAAAAATCATTTGATCGTTTGAGGTTGGGGAGTTTGGACTTCGACTTTGCAATCGATTTCAACTTCATGAAATTTGCGACGGTGAATTGTTATATTACATTATAAAATCCAATGTCAACCATTAACTTTTCCTGAGTAGTTCAGCCGAATGTTATGCATGCTTCATATAATATATAGAACCCATTAAATTAAAAGAAAATTAAGATAATGTAGGTAGAATTGAAGCCTTGCTACTAATGAGACAATCTTCAAGAAAGAAATCGCTTCATTTATTGTTTTCAGAGATTTGAGAAGAATGTAAAGCATTGGAGTAAAATGCATGAACCATAAGCATAATCAAAGCAAACAACAATCAACTGATTACAATTGCTAGTGCCTGATACCAAAACTTGTTTGGACACAGAAAAATTGTGTCAGGGAAATCATCATTCTGCAGGCGATGATTATCTTGCTAGTACATCGGCTTTAGATGATTCTGAGGACAAATGCAGAACATCGCTCAAATTGCCTCAATGAGAAAGAAATTGGATCTGATGAGCCCAGAGGAACTTCTCCTTTACGTTCCAAAGGGTGGTCAGATGTAGTAGCCTGTGAACGTGAAACCTCTTCCCACTATCTCACCAACACAAAACCATGCATAAAGTTCAATTCTGAGAAGCGTAGCAATGCCAACATCCTCTACCTTCACATCCTGTCTGTTCTTCCAAATTTGCTTTGTAGCATCAAGTTCCTTCCAGAATGATCCACAGTGCCCAGCAATGCTGTAAAACTAAACAACTGTGGAATATAAGCTCACAAGCAAATCCCAGCACAGTTAAATGGCTATAGAACAAGAAATGCATTTTATTCATACTGAATTGAATTAAGAAAACAAAGATTATCAAGCACGGCATGGTTAAATGAACTCCAAGAAATGGGTTTGCTCTGTGAACAGCAAGTTCTATGCAAAACTTGTAGTTATGACTATCCGTAGGAATTTTTGGTTGAGGTCCACTTGAAATGACAATGCTCATCAAAATATCATCAATGTACTCAACAAATCCAAAAACTGAAAAATAGCCAGGTAGAAGCCAATGATTATATTATGTGGCAAACTACACACTTCTACATTACAGAAAGAAGAAAATGCAGCTTCTGAATGAGAACAAATTTACTAGAGACAGAAGAAAACTTATAGCTGGAGAGGACACAGAATGTCTAAGACTCTAAAAGATAAATGATAATGAAATACTCATCTATGTTGAACCAAAGAAAGCACATCAGCAATATTGAAAGACCTCCTTGTTGCCAACACAGCACTGTATGCGCATTACTCAAAGAACAAGTAGCATACAAGAATCAATGTTAATTCCACAAAACAAAATCCCATGTCATCAATATCTATGCTTTCCAAAGACACTAAGTTGCTTCCTCAATTATAGCCACTTTTTTGTATCATCCTCCTGATCACCCGATCTTCAAAAATCCAATGTTGCAACCACAACAATCTAAGAAAATTTGACTACTTGGCACAAAACTAGTATCCCAAACCAGCCAACCAGAGTCACTTCCAACACAATTTACAAAACTAACAAAATGGTGCTACCATAGTTCATTCCTAACTGTGCTTCAACGTTCTAACAGCCGGGCTGTACACACACTTCAAAAGAAACCACAGGCTAAAACAACAACCTTTCACAACGTAATTGTTAGTATTATTTTTGAGCAACAAACATAATTGTTAGTATTATTAATTGATTCATAGCATTCACCAAAATCGAATAGTAGACAAAAGAAGCAGAGCTTTTCAAATAGCTGATGTATCATACCGACACCAATCAGAATCATGCCATGTATCCTGGATTCTGGAATCATATTTGATAAACAATCCTAACACATCTCCAACCCAATCCCAATCCTTCTTCCTCTCTGTGCTCTGAAAGAAGCAATTATCTGATTTATCATACCAACACCAATAAGAATCATGCCATGTATCCTGGAACCATATTTGATCGAAATCCTACCTCATTTCCTCCCCAGTAACAATCCTTCTTCCTCTCCGTGCTCTCAAAGATGCTAATTTTCATCAAATCTACAGCATTCCGTCTCCAATCATTCGCCAAAACATGTTAAAATAAGTTTCCATTGCATTATTTCGGAAAGTAGATAAAAGTCAGATTCAACTGGGATAAGATCATAGGATAATCAAAGCAATCGAGAAAGCAATTTTCACAAGATGAGGATCGAAATCGGAACCTTGCGAAGCGGGTGTAGAAGAGCTTCTTGCCGAGCTCCTGGCACTTCTCGACAGTGAGGGCCTCGACGATGTACTGCTTGTTTCTCTCCAGAAGCTGGTTGCAGTACTGCGACGCCTGGCACGCCTTGGATTGCAGCTGTCTCAGCTTCGACACCACCTTCGTCCTCTTCGATTTCTCTTCAAACCCCACGACCGAAACCCTAACAAAATGAGACAAAGGGAGGAGCCACGGCTCGACCGACGCGAGGAGGGGGTCATACCCGATTCAATCTGGGCGGTGCATCAAGAGAGAGTGGTTGCATCGACGGCTACGACGGCGGCATGCGAATCATTGTCTCGGCCCCAAGTTGCTAAGATGGGCTAACCCACTAAAATGTGATTTAGTCGTGTAAAAAAAATATAATTAAAGTTTAGAATTTTTAATAAGAAACCACAAAACACAAATTTTATTATGAATTTAGAAAACTATTTTTTATTACTGTTAGGAAAAAATGACATAGGTTATGAGTAACTGCTCAACATTTTTTATTTATTTAATTTTAACATTTAATTTAATATAAAAAATTATTATATCAGACTTTTTAAATTTAATTTTTATTCGTCTCAAAATTTTCTATTTTTGAGGCGACGAGAACCCAAAAAATGCCTTCTCCTTCATCAGTCTATGATATGAGAGAAAATAGTATTTGATTGTTCATAATTGCAACATGAGAAAAATTACAGAAAATAAATTTTTAACTCAAATCTAAAAAATTAGAGACATAATAATTTTTATATTAAATTAAATGTTAAAAATTTAATAAAAAATATTTATAAAAAAGTGATTGTTCACTAATTTTCAACATAACGCATGCAATTTCTTACTTAAAAACTCTAAACTTCAACTCCATGTTTGGATCTTCTACTTCTGTCTTGTCAACTCTAAGAGCAAGTACAATGAGGGCCATAAGAAAGAAAGAAAATAGCATAATAGCGCCAAGATATACAGAAATGGATACTGGCATAACATCGTCCTTTTATAAACTACTGTACATACCATTTGGTACGGTATTAACATAATCTTATTCCTCAGAGTCTGTAGTTTGCTAGCGCTGAAGTGAGATGGAGTATGAGCCAGTATTGGGATCTTTAACAGCTTTGAAGTTGTCGAGGCTCATCCCAAATCGACCCAACAAAGAATTTCCCATGTCCTTTAGTTTTCCTGTAATAGTGCAGCTTTCTTCATCTTAATGTACACTATCTTTTAATGCATGCTTGAACAACAACCCTGTGCTTACCAATCATTTCTTCCTTCATCTTCTCTCTCTTCTCAGCAGCTATCGGCTCTAACCGCAGGACTGTTTTTCTGGCTTGGTCATTTGAAGGATCCAGCTCTACAACTTTCTTCATATCTGCAGGAAAATGTGCAGGTTATTGCAAACAATAAACTCTTCGCAAAGTCAAACAGTTCTGTAAAACCAACTATAAACATTAACTTAAAAAAAAAAATTAAGGAAGATTTAGAAAATAAACAGTGGATCAAAAAGGAAGCCAAAATAGGGAATGTAGACAAATACCAGCAATAGCCTCTTCAATGTGCTCTAATTTTTCGTGCGCTTCAGCTCTTCTAAGCAGTGCCTTTATGTAGGAAGGATTCAGCTCCAATGCTTTTGTACACTCCCTGACTGTGTCATCAAATCTGCCCTGCAAAGGAAAGCAGATTATTTGTAATTGCAAAAGCAAGCACTTTATTAGATACACCATCAGGAGGAGGAGAACTATGCTACCTATATACAGGTAAGGGCTTTTCAACTCAGTTTATCAAAATTATTGGAGAATAAAAGTGAGAAGGAAAAGGAACAGAAACAATAGAAATCACACATTCTCAAATGCATTACATTCTTACTCAGGAGGTTCCATACAAAAAACAAAAGGAATACCAATCCAGAATGCACTCAACTTGTTATCAGGAAATATTTTTTAATTCAGAATCTAATAAATCAATGGACTTTAGAGATATAACAGAAATTTGATATATTATCCTCCAGTAACCAGACTGCTACTTCAACAGTAGTAGACAATTTTAAAGAAAAAAATTAACGAACAAGCAGATAAAGTTTCACAAGGATGGGTCATTAATGGGGAACTAATCCTGTTGCTAACAGAATGCTGAAATATCCCAACTAACATCTCATATATGCATGACCCCAATACACATCTTTTTGTGTAGGAAAAACTCTACAATAATTGGCAATAATTGTCATTAGTAACCAGGAAAACGCATGTTCGAGAACATTCAAGGCCCATGATCTAAAATAACTCAGCCTAAAGGTGTCCAACGTTTATCAAACTTGCATTTGTGACAAAATGTTCCCTATAAATTTTTCCGTTTACTATCCAAGAAGTGACAAAATGCTCTCTAAAAGTTTCCATTCAGAAGCAAGTGCATCCAAAACAACATCAATCAAGAAAGTACCTTACTGTTATAATGTCAGATGTGATAAATTAGTCCCACATCGGATATTGGATAAATAGGGTCCAATATATATAGTGAAAAAGACCCATATCCTATGAGCTTAAGCTTTTTTGGGATGGTTTGGTGTCCGGCTCACTATATTATTCCGTTTCGACACTCTTTCGACTCCCCCAACAAATGATATCAGAGCTTCAGGTTTGAAACTGTGCAAACTCTAAACACCGAAATTACTGTGATGGTGCGATTGAATTGAGTCGCATGTTAGTTTCTCTTCAAAAATAAAAAAAAAATGAGACAAAAACCCGCTGGTATGGGTCACACGGTGAAATTGGTCGAGTAAAAGAGTTCTTGATTAAGAGTGTTAAAATTGATGTGGTCAAATCACACCTGAAGGGGGTGATTGTTATAATGTCAGATATGATAAATTAGTCTCACATCGGATATTGAATAAATAGAGTCCAATATATATAGAGTAAAAAAGACCCATATCCCATAAGCTTAAGCTTTTTTGAGATGGTTTGATATCCGGCCCACTATATTATTCCAGTTCGACATTCTTCGGCTCCCCCAACAAATGATATCAGAGCTTCAGATTCGAAACTGTGCAAACTCTTAAGACCGAAATTACCGTGATGGTGCGACTGAATTGACTCGCATGTTAGTTTCTTTTAAAAAATAAAAAAAAATGAGACAAAAACTCGTTGGCATGGGTCACACGGTGGAACTAGTCGAGTAAAAGAGTTCTTAATTAAGAGTGTTAAAATTGATGTAGTCAAATCACACCTGAAAAGGGAGATTGTTATAACATCAGGTGTGATAAATTAGTCCTATATCAGATATTGGATAAATAGGATCCAATATATATAGTGAAAAAATGCTCATATCCCATAAGCTTAAGCTTTTTTGGCATGGTTTGGTGTCCGGCTCACTATATTATTCCGTTTCGATACTCTTTCGACTCCCCCAACCCCTTACATTTTCATGTCCTTCGTTGGCATATGCAATTTATGCAAAATTTCAGTAAGGTAGGCTGAACTCACACCATTCACTAATAGAACGGTTCAAGGAAGACTTTAAGTTTTCTAAAATGAAATCGGTATCCCCATTCAAAATGGTTCACAGCTTAGAGACTAAGAGAGATTTAATTGACAGCTCATGCCATGAAGTACGAGACTCCAAGATGCAGAGGGGAACACAACTATTTTTAGACATACTCCAAGGAAAATTTTTAATTTCCTGTTCTTGCCTTTGCAAAAGTAGCACATTTTTCATTAGAAAATCAAAGCCTTCCCATTTAAACGAGAATTTGAAGCAACTATTAGAACGGAGGAGTGGATTACCAGCTTCAAGAAACACATAGCACGGTTGGCATGGCACATAGACCGGACTTCCTCCGAAGCAGGCAGCTCAACGGCAATTTGCAACGCGAGTTCATATCTAGACAAAGCATCTTGGTACTGCCCAGCACCGAAGAGACTGTTCCCTTCTGCCTTCGCATCATTCGCTTGATTCAGCGCCTTCTGCTCCGAAAACACAACGAAAGAATCAATGTAAACACTTCTCCAAGCAAACAAACATTAAAAAAAAAAAAGAAATCAGAATTTGAAGCAATTGAAGATAAAATTCAAGGAGAATCAGACCTCATTCAATTGCTCTGCAGTAAGGGCATCCTCGAACGTATCCTCGGGCTCCTTCTCTTCTTCTTCTTCACGGCCATCTTCCGGTTCGGGCTCGATCACAACCATCGCACTCTGAAGACAACGAAAATCAAAAGAAATGAGAAGATCGAAGAAGAGAGGAGGGCTTTGATCGGCTACGAGAATCACGCGGAAGACTCACCGAGGATTGATTCGGATTTCGGACGAGGAGAAATGGAGACGGAAAGGAGATCCAGATCGCCGACGGGGCTTCCTGAAGCTTCCAGAGAGATGCGAGTAAAGAACAAGAAGCGCCTCCCTTGGGAAAGAGGCAAGCAGGATTTCAGCCGGAAGTGGACTGACAAGGCTTTCTAGGCCCATGGCCCAAGCCTTTTGTCGGCCGGGATCAGATACTGCTTTTGCTGACAACCGTGAAGCCCATAAGGCCAATACAGAATCTAACTCCATCCAATTTTGACGGTCGGCAACATGGGTAGGCTCAACTAAACATCCAATTGACTGACATTTAAAAGGAGAGCTTGCAACCTACCACAAATAAGGAGTTCCAACTCAGAATTCATAATCTCTTACACATCAGAGGCGGATACACCCAGAAAAATAAAAAAACAAATGGAAAACTGTACGTATCAAACCCCAATCCAAAACATTTGTGTGCCCGTCAAACACAAGTTCAACAATAAAAGGTAGTAATATCTAATATTGTACCTAGTACAGTACTGAAGATTTAACATACGATGTCCCCTAGTACCCCAACCAGAGATGCCATTCTTGGAAAAAATCAGTGCTGCAGGCTACATAAAAAGCATAGCCGTAAGTCATCAAACTTGAACCCCTGCATAGTGCACAAAGTGCAATGATCAACCATGCAGGTAGATGAGTCAGGACAGCATATGGTGTGTAACCCCGGCGAGCATGAAGATGGTAGAAATGGTCCAGAGCACCGGGAAGATGTAGAGAGTCCGTCTACCGGACTAGAACTTCATCTTTTCACCAGAATACACCAGAGTCTTGGAGAACTGGAGCCTCAGGAGCAAAAATATCAATAGGGCACTGCAAAAGACCAGGATGGCAGATATCTGATATGAAATCACGACATCGAAGGTCTGGGGGACTTGTTCTCCCACATACCGATGATGAACAAGATTTGTGAGCCAAACACTTCAACACAGAAGAAGGGAAGGCCGAAGACATGAGCAAAATCCTCCAGAATGGCAGAATTAATCGTACTGTCCGCATTTCAATTTCAGAATAGGAGGGATTAAAACAAGTTTTCAGTTCAGATTTCGTTTTCACATATAATTCATCGAATCAAGCTTGGTTCGCTCAAATAAAAAAAATGAAATGCATATATGGAAAATTGCAACACAAAGATTACCCGCAAGATTCTTGTAGAACTCTAACAAAGTGGCGAGGACGGCATGGCCCAATAAATTATGGTTTTACTATCAATGCCTCATCAAACACCCAAGAAACAGAGCATTCTTCGTGAATAGAGAAGAAGCATAGACAAAACCCCCTATTTTCAATATTTACGTTTGTTTCAGACACTTTGGGTGCGTCCAAACTTTCTAAGAAGATTGCTTTGTCAACCTTTAAAGACTGCATTTTTTTTTAGCATCCTCCTGATCTCCCAATCCTAAGAACTCAAACTTGCCGCCAAAACAATTCAAGAAAATTCTATGAACTCATTTTTGAGCCCAATTCACCAAAGTGACCGAAGTACAAAAATTGGCCATCAAAGTTCACAACCAACTTTTCTATCCTCTTACCGCTCTAAGCACCATTTAATTCGAAATCAAGATCAGAATTGGGATAAAATCAATATACAATTTTTATAAATTAATATCTTTTTATCAAATTAATACTGCAATAATTTAAAATCTAAAAAATTATTTAATTTTTTATAATAATTTAATTTAATAATTGTGTAAAATAAGTAATATTAATTTTATAGGGAAAAAAATTAATTCTAAAAAATGTTGATCCTGATTCTGATCCCAAACCAAACAATGTCCACACAATTCAAAAGTTCAAATGATAAATGCACATTACAGAACCATATGACATGATTTTTTTATAAAATAAATTTTTAGTCTTGTAGCTTTATAGGTTGTTTATTGATTTATTCTAAAATAAATTTGATTGTATAATTTAAATAAAATAATTTAAAAATATAGTAAGTAGCTCAAATTTAACTATCTAATTAATATCTATATGATAATGGGTGGTAGTATAGATGGAATCAAAATTTATTTGTGTATTCAATTGGATATTCCGTGATGAGCCGGAACATTTTATTATATATCCAGTAGCTAGTCTCACCTTGAGATTGTTTGATTAAAAAAGAAAAAAATTTGGGTTTGAATCCAATTATAATTTGGATTTGAATTGATTTATTTGGTTTATTAGACCTTTTTAAAATGTTTTGGCCTTATTTATAATTACAAAACTTATATTTGTAATTACATAACTCTCATGAGGTTTTTTGTAAAAGACAAAACATATGTTTTTTAAGTTAGTGAGAGCAAGTAGAGAAGGAGTCAATGAGTTTTTCGTTTTTGTTCTCTATTCTCTTTCGATAACAAAGCAGAAATAAAAGCGTGTGAATTTTGTTTTAAAAACTTTTTTCTTTTTAAATTTTTCCTCATCAAAAAATGGTAAAGACTTAAGGTGGATTAATTGAGATTCGTAAGAAAAGATTTCAAAATTTCACAGAAAAAGATTTGAGAATTTCATCAATATAATTTTCAAGTCCTGAGATATGTAAATTCATTTAATCTAATTTCACATCATTTTTTCTTATAGGTTTTGTATGAAAGGAGAATTCAAACCCACTATTAGCTCAAAATTATTTTAAATACTCTATTGATATTTATGATCATATTGGTGGTGAGAAATTCGATATGGAATTACAAAATTTCAATTTATGGTGAATTTCGTTGAATTAGTTGATTTTTTTCAAATTTTATGAATTGTAAAACTTGTAAGGGCTTTAATGCAAAATTATAATTCATTTACATTGAATTCGAATTCAATCTAGATTTCCTAAGATTATCCATCTTTACAATCATTCATACTATATCTCTAAAGAATGTTAATAATATATATCTTCTGAAAAAACCCAAGTAATTAATGTTTTCTATCTCTATATATTTTAATACCTAAAACATATGAAATATTATTAAGATTCTTTATCTCAAAAACTGTAAATAGCATCTTTTTAGTCTCTTTGAGAAAATTTAATTTATTACCAGCCAATAAAATATCATCAATATAAAGCATCAAAATTTGAACTTTGCCTCTACTGACCTTCAAATACACATAGTTATCAGCAATATTTTTCTGAAGACCAAACTTGATAATTGCCTTATGAAATTTTAATACTACAATTAAAACGCTTGTTTCAAGCCATAAACAAATTTATACAATCTACAGACTTTTACTGCATTACCTTTTTTGGTAACTTTTGTGACTGAGTTATATAATTTTTTTTTAAAGAATCCCATTCAGAAATGTTGTTTTAATATCCATTGGAATAAGCTCATAATCATAATGTGCAATCAATATCATAAAATTCTAAATGAATATTTCCTAGAGACTGAAGAAAATATTTTATCATAGTCAATCCCTTCTCTTTGAGTATAATCATTAGTAACTAACCTTACTTTGTACTTGTCAAACTCACTATTAACTTTCAATTTTATCTTAAAACTCACTTACAATCAATTGGATTACAGTTTCTAGAAGCTTTCATAAGAGACCAAACCTTTTTTTTTTGCATCCAAAATTTTACATTCTTACTACTCATAGCCTCTAAAAAATTCAGTAGATCATCATATTCCGTAATTGATGACATAGATACCTTCTTTGGATTATTTGAACTCTAAGTATGTAAATCACCAGTTTCCTCCAAATATGTAATGTAGTCATCTAATATAGTTGACTTATGAACTCTTTTGGATCTTTGATTCGGCTGACTTGGTGCAACTATTAGTGCTTTATTCTATTTAGCCCTATCTGACTCATCCTCAAACTTAATTCTTTTCCTCTTACTATCTGTGATAGATATTCCTTATTCAATAATTTTGATATCTTTGTTTTCAAATATAGAACTCTTAGTTGAATTATATAACACGTAATATTTAAACCTTTCAAGAAAACTAATAAATTACAACTAAAATTGTGAGTTATAATTTTTGACATACAAGGTTTCAGCAATTCTAGCTTTTGTTTCACAATTTCAGATTCTAAGATGATTTAGACTGAGTTTCTATCAAGCTACAACTCAAAAAAAGTTTTAGGAGCAGATTTGGATAGTACTCTATTTAAAATATATACAATCATTTTTAGTACCTCATCCCATAAGGAGTTTGGTAATTTATTGAAAATTAGTATACAACATACCATATCCATCAAGGTTCTATTTCTCCTTTTTATCACTCTGTTTTGTTCTGTATTTCCTACAATAGTTATATTTTCAATGATTATATATTCCTACAAGAAATTTTGGAAAGCATTTGAAGTATACTCACCTTCTCTATCTGACTTGATGGACTTAATCTTCTTCTCCAATTGATTTTGAACTTCAGCTTTATATACTTTAGATATTTCAAATACATCTAACTTTCTATGAAGCAAATACACATATCTATAGTATGAATAATCATCAATAAATGTCACAAAATACCTTTGGCCATTCTGAATAATAACTCCATTTAAACCATAAACATTTGTATGGATCAAGTCTAATAAAATATCATATCTTAATGCCTTTAAAAATGATACTCTTATCATCTTACCTTCAATACAATTCACACAGATATTAAAATCATCAAAATTTATATTCTGTAAAATTTTATTATAGTAGAGTCTCTCTAATCTGTCTTTACCAATGTAACCTAAATGACAGTGGCATAAATAAATTTTTTTTATCTAACTGTATATTTTGATTACAAAGAGATATATGCCTAAAATCAATATTATAACACTGAATTGCAAAATCAAGATCTAGTTTCACATATAATTTGTACAGGCCAGCAAATGTAATATCAGTAGCAATAGCAACACTGTTATATATCAAAGATAAATAATCTTTGTCAAAAATAAAAAAAGTAATAAGCTTCTATAAGTTTGGAAACAAACATTAAATTATGCCTAATAACTGGTGAAAAAATTATATTTAATAATAAAATAGTATGACCACCATGGAGAATTAGAGAGTATATCCATCTCAACACCGATAACCCCAGTTCGTTCATTGTTCCCATAAAGACATACCTCTCTTGATCATTTGTTTTCCTTAGGTCCAGAAACTCATGCATAATAGTTGATATATGGACCAACGATTTTGAGTTCATAACCCATACATCAAAAGAAATATTAATATAATTTGATTCAAAATAAACCAAATATTTCAACTCATGTCCTTTGGAAGACCTAATAAACTTATCATGAATACTTTGAAATAACTCCTTGGTAGAATAAACATCTGAAAGATTAATATGAATTATTTCAAAAATTATTCTTTTGATTATTAACTTTACTAATTTATATGCTCTGTGTCATTTCTCAAATTGGGATTTTTGAAATTAGCTAGACCTAATTGACGATTCAGGAGTATTATGAGTAATATCAAAACCTTGAAATATCATATGAGCTTCTAGCTCACTTCTCTAAGTTGAGTAATTTGATCCATTCAAAATCTCGACCTTGAAGAGTTGACTATTAGATTTCATACTGTAAATTTTATAATGGACAGCTGAAATACACAACAATGCATTCAATAATAAATAATTCATTATTTCATTTATTCAAATAAAAATTATATTGTGATTTTGCACTAGCTCCTTTGGGAGACTAACACAAATCACGATATCCCATAACATAACCATCAAAATCAAAATTGGTATTATATTGTGATCTTGTAATATCTTCTTTGAGAGAAAATACAAATTAGGACATCCCACCAATAAAATCCACAAAAATCATAGTAAATAATAAAAGTCTGCTTTAACTCATTTTATTGTCACAAATAAATCCTCATAATATTTTATATTTATTTCTTCTCTTCACTAACTCAGCCTTTTGGGTCAAATTAACTAAGATTAAAATAAATACAAAATAATGATATTTATAAATTAAATAACCTCAAAATTCTTTGAGAAATATTTGGTCATTTTAACTCATAAATAGACCCATAACTAAATAGCTATGAATAAATTTTTATTAGTTTAAATAGTTACTAGCTTAATTAATAAAAGTTAAATTTTGATTAACAACAACTCAAGGAACTGAGATTGAATTCAAATTCAATACTTTGTAGGCAAATGAATTGTAATTTTGCATTAAAGTACTTGCAAATTTTATATTTTATAAAATTTAAAAAAAATAGCCGATTTAACAAAATTCACTATAAATTAAAATTTTGAAATTCAATCCTAAATTTCTCACTCCCAATAAGATCAACAATACCAATAGAATACTCAAAATAATTTTGAGTCAAAACCTAAGATAAAAACTCGATTTTCCAAAATCAATTTCAAAAATTCAGCATAAATCAAATCATATTTTGATTTCTCGTGAATCATACATCAAAGGTAGGCGTTGATACCAATGTGGGTTCAAATTCTATCCTTTGATATAATACTCACAAGAAAAGAATGATGTAATACTAAATTAAATGAATTTATATATCTTAGGGACTGAAAACTCGACTAATGAAATTCTAAAATTTTTCCCTATAAATCTCATTTAATCTACCTTGAGTTTTTACCACTCTTTGAAAGGGAAGAGTTGAAAAAGAGAAAAAAATTCCAAAATTGGAATCTACGAACTAAAGAACAAAGTGACAATTGTATCAAAAGAGAAGAAAAAAAATAAATTCCAATCAAATATGTTCTCTGCTATCACCAAATTTTTCAGAGGCCATGAGCAGTGAGAATGCAAGATTCTATATAAATGTCATGATTGAAGAAATTAATTTAATGTAAAAAATGAAGTTTGGTTTCTTGTGAAAGGTCTTAGAAACTATAATCCAATTGACTGTAAATAGATTTACAAGACAAAGTTGAAAGCTTATGATGAGATTGACAAGTCCAAAATACGATTAGTTGCTAAAAGCTATATTCAAAGAAACAAAATTGACTATGATAAAATCTTTCTCTAGTCTCCAGGAAAGATTTATTTAGAATTTTTATAGTATTGGTTGTACATTATGATTATGAGCTTATTCAAATGAATGTTAAAAATGATATTTTTGAATAAAATTCTTCAAGAAAAAATTTATATGATTCAGTCAAAAGGGTTTATTAGAAAAAGTGATAAAACAAAAGTCTATAGATTGCATAAATCTATTTATGACTTGAAATAAGCATCTCGATAATGGTATTTCAAATTTCATGAGGCAATCACGAGGTTTGGCTTTTAGGAGGATGTGACTGATAACTATGTACATTTGAAGATCAATGAGGGTAAAGTTTAGATATTGATACTTCATGTTGATGATATCTTATTAGCTGATAATGAACTAAATTTTCTCAAAAAGACTAAAAAGATACTCTCTATAATTTTTGAGATGAAAAATCTTGGTAACGTTTCATATATCTTGGGTATTATGATATATAGAGATAGAAAGCGTCGATTACTTAGGCTTTCTCAGGAGATATATATTGCTAAAATTTTTCAAAAATATGACATGAATAATTGCAAGACTAGAAAATTGCCTATAATCAAAGGTGATGAACTCAATATTCAATTATGCTCTCAAAATGAGATTAAAAGATGAGAGATACAGAAAATTTCTTATGCATTAACGGTTGATAATTTGATATACTTGATGATTTGTATCCATCTAGATATTGCTATTGTTGTGAAAATTCTTAATAAATATTAGAGTAATCTGGAAATACCTTATTGGAGAGTAGTTAAAATGGTTTTTTGCTATTTAAAGAAAACCTATAATAATATGCTCCAATTTGATGGTTGTAAATCATTAAATATTCTGGGATACATAGACTATAATTAGAAAGGTTGTAAGAGTGGTTTAAAGTCAATACTTGATTGTGTGTTTAGTTTAGTATGAAATAGGCTACCATCACTTTATCAACTATGAAGGTAGAGTATATAATTTGTTGTGAGGCCAGCAAACATACTATGTAGTTAAAATATTTTATTTTTGATCTCAAGGTAGTTGATTATGTTAATACGTCAATAAAGCTATATCTCTCACTAAATATGCTAGATATTATTTCATAATAAAGCATATTGAGCTACAATTTCATTATATTCATAAAATTTTTAAAAGATATTACTATTTAACAAATCTCCTCTACAGATAATTTAGCTAATCTAATAACTAGAAATCTCGCGGTGAAAATATTTAAAGAGCATATTAATCGTATGGGAATAGTTTCTAGAGATGGCATCATATTTTGATTACCGTATGCAATGTATTTGTTTATATTCTACTTATCAGTAAATTAATGGTTTTTCTATTTGAAATGATTTCATTGATATGTTATTTTCAGTCTTTCGATTTGAAAGATGGAATCCTTGGGAATGTCATGGATCACTAGGTAAATCAATGATAACCACCTATATGAAAACTTAATGATCATGTATAGATAATTCTTGAAATGCTTAAGATGGTTGGACATTATATTTGTTTTATACCTCTGACTTAAATGATGTGTATTAGCATTTGTGAGATGTCATTGCTAAAATTTATACATTTAACTGATGTGTTTTTGAGAAAAGCATGAAACGAGTAGACCGTCGGTGAAAGAGGCATTGAAATTCTCGTCATTATTATATTTTATTATATGTCTTACTTCACAAGTATATTATCTAGACTTATATTTTGATATTATTTAGCTTAACTGATACAATACTTTACTTGTTTTGACATGAAATAGTTGGTATGCTATTAGTATATATCCGTTCACGATTGGGCATATATTGGGGCTATTAAGGAAAAGCGGTACGGTTATTATCTTAGAATTACACAGTTGGATTCCTGTATGAAAACTAATTTTTAAAAAATTATTTTTAATATACATCTATCTATATATATATAAATAAATTGATCTATAAGTTAAGTGGGAGATTGTTAGTCATGTGACCTTATAGAAGGTTCATTGATTTGTTTTTAAATAAGTTGAATTGTGCAATTTAAATTAGATAATTTAAAAATATAATAAGTGGCTTAAATTTAACTGTCTGATTAATATTTATATAACAATGGATGACAGTATAGACGTAGTTAAAATTTATTTGTCTGCCTAATTGAATGTTCCGTAATAAGTCAGAATATTTTATTGTATATCCAGCATATAATCTCACTTTGAGATTGTCTAATTATAGAATAAATTTTTTGGTGTTCCGTAATGGATTAGAACATTTTATTGTATGCCTATCATCTAGTCTTATCTTAAAGATATTTAGTTAAAAAAAGATAATTTTATGGGTTTGAATTTAATCGAAAAATTGAATTTGAATTGATTTAGGAAGATTAATTGTCAATTGAATTGTTTTGTAAAACTTTTATCCTTGTTTGTAATTTTTATAATCTTTGAGGGGCTTTTTATAAAATGAATAAAAGTTTGGTTTTAAGTGGGTGAGAGAATACAATGAATTTGAATTCATTTTAGTCCCTTTCGATACAATCTCTTGCTTTATTCTTCAATCCGTGAATTTCAATTTTTTAATTTTTTTTTCTTTTTCAACTCTTTCCTATCAAAAAATGACATAAATTTATGGTGAATTTGCTAAGATTTGTAGGAAAGGATTTCAAAATTTTATCAACTGAGTTTTCAAGGCTTGAGATATGTAAATTCATTTAATTCATATCCACTTTATACCTCACTTTGATAATTCTTGAAATGCTTAATGTAAAAGTATCACTGTACATCATATTCATTTTATACTTTAATAAAATTTATATATTTAAGTGACGTATTTTTGAGAGATATTAACCAAATAGATATTCGGCAAAAGAAGGCATAAAAATTCTCACTACTATTATGATTTATTATATGACTTGTTTTACGAACATATTGTCTATACTTATATTTTAATATTATTCAGCTCAATTAATATAGTACTTTATTTGTTTTGATATAGAAATGGTTGGTATATTATTAGTATACATTCATTCATAATTAGGTATATATAGAGATTGACATGGAAAAGTAATATAATTTATTATCTCTAAATTGTACAGTTAATATCCTATATGAAAATTAATTTTTTAAAAATTATTTTCTGTATATATTTATCTATATATATATATAAATAAATAGATCTATAGGTCAAGTAAGAGATTATTAATCATGTGACCTTATAGACTATTTATTGATTTTTTAAATAAATTTAATGATATAATTTAGATCGGATAGTTTGAAAATATAATGAGTGGATCAAATTTGACTATTTGATTAATATTTAGATGACAATAGATTATAACATAGATGGAACCAAATTTTATTTGTATGGTCAATTGGGTATTCTGTGATGAATCGAAATATTTTATTGTATAACTAGTATCTGATCTCACCTTGAGATTACATGGTTAAAAGAGAATAATTTTATGGGCTTGAATCCATTTGAAAATTTAAATTAAATTGATTTATAAAAATTAATTATTAATTGAACTTTTTTATAATGTTTGAGGGGCTTTGTGAATTTATTTTTCTCTCTTCCGATACCATTGCTTGTTTTGTTTTTCAGCCCGTGAATTTCAATTTCGAGATTTTTTTCTCCTTTTCAACTCTTTTTCATCAGAAAATGATATGAACTCAAAGTAAATCAACTGAAATGTATATAAAAGAATTTCAGAATTTTATCAATAGAGTTTTTGAATCCAAAAATATACAAAATTTATTTTATTGAATTTAATATCATTTTTACTCGTCAGTTTTACGTGAAAAGCATAGTATTGAAACCTATAAAAAAAAATCTGGTTTTTTCGAAAAAACTAGCCACGCCCTAAAATCAGAAAAGAAAAACAACAAATGCATGAAACTGGGAAAAAAAAAAAAAACAAAATCACAAGCTAGACCACAGCAGAAAGACATGGACGAGAGAGAGAGGAATGCGAACTTTGCAATGCCGATGTCAAACAGAAGCGAGGAGAGGACCTGGGTTCTCGATTAGGGTTTGCACTTCCGGTAAGTGCCCGACGAGCTGGAGCTCAACGCATTAGAAAGTGTTCGTTTACGTCTTGCTTCTACCACGAATAAAATAGGTACTCGTATTGACCTTTTACATGACGTGGGATTAATTAGTTTTAATCTAAAAGTGTTAAAATTCCAGGAAAACTTACTAATAACCCCCTAAAATTTTAATTTTACCAATGGTTATAAACTTTCAAATTTGTCATTCACCGTTGAACCTTGTCCTTTCATTTTTTATACGATATATTTATGTAAAATTGCAAATTCATAATGAAAAATATATAGCCCTATCGTTGTAATTCGATTTGTCTTGCTTTCTAGATTTTTTATATTTTAGAATATTATTTTTTTGTGTAAGAAGGCCAGAAAAGATCATTAATAATTTTGAAGGAAAAGTTGTCAGACGAATTTGAAATTTCTAGGGAGTTATTGGCACTTTTTCCTAAATTAAATCTCAAGTTTTTGTTTTAACCCAAAATTTAATCCAAATTTGAGCCAAAAATTTATTTTTTATCTTGCTAGTCCCCGTATAACCTCCTTAAAACCCATCTCTCTCCCCCCCACCCCCATTGAACAAGTGTAGCAGGTCTGATTCGAGCGTATCACAATGGTCATCCACTCAACCTATAGTGAATTACATATAACTTTTTTAAAATTTTATTAAATATTTTTAAAACTTAAAAAAGTACATATATTTTTTTAAAAATTTGTTAAATTATGTACTTTTTCTTCGAGTTAAAAAATCACATATAATTTTTTAAAATCCTGTGAAATTACATATTTTTATTTGAAACTTAAAAAATTACATATAATTTTTTAAAATTTTATTAAATTATATAGTTCTCCTCCTATATTTAAAAATTATATTTTTCAGCTGAGAATATTACAAAAAATTTATTTAGTGTGTATATTTACTATTAAAATAAAAAACATTCAGATAATAAACATTATTTAACATCATTTAAGCTGAAATAAAAACATAAAAAATACTTGATTAAAGGTAACGCAATGAAAAACACAAACAAAAATAATCCTAAATCTGATTTATATCAAAGCCCAAATATGATTCTTTGAATATTTACAATGATGCCAATAATAAATCTACATTGCAGTAAATTTGTATAAAATATCCAATAATATGAACAATTATATATAATTTTTAAATTTAAAAGAGAAATATGCTACTTCATAAAAATACCTAATTTAACAAAATTTCAAGTAGCTATATATAATTTTTTTTAAGTTTGAAAATTTTTTTTTTGACAAAATTGTAAAAATTTATATACAACTAACTTTATTTTTAAATATAATTTTATAAATAAACCCCTGCAAATGGTATCCATGCTAGAAGATTGAAATTTCCAGTAACCACCCCTATTTTCACCACGTATAATGTAATGCTAAAAAAGCAAACTAAAAAAGTTTGTACACAAAACAGCCTGAACAAGTTTTCCTGGCACATATATTTAAGAAAAAAATTAAAAAAACAAAACACACAGAGAATAGCCAATAAAGTTAGTAGAAGTAATTGGCAAAACACAAAAAAAGGTATTTTTACATAACATTTCCTAAGATTTACTTTATTTATGAAAAATATCTTGCAATTTTAATATTTAATTGTAACTCCTTTTTCTAAAATTTATTACTTATAATTCCTTGATTGTCATTTAATTAAAAGTTATTTGGCAAAAAATTTCTATTTTACCCTTTGTAAATTTTTATTTAAACCCTCAAAATGTTTAACCCCTCATCCTCCATTCTTTCTCCCAAATATTTATAAATAAACTCTCCATAAATTTAGATTATAATTTTATTATTTATTAATTTATAAATAGACTCCTCAAATTTTTTTATTTATAAATAAGTCCAAATTTTTTACCATTTTTTTAATAAAATTTTATAAAAAGGACTTGAAATTTTAAAAATTTTATGGAGTTTATTTTTACAAATAAACCTCCCATAAAATTTTAAATTATAAATTTAATATTTGTACATTTACAAATAGACTCCTCATATATTTTTATTTATAAATAAGTCCAAATTTTATCATTTTTTAAATAAAATTTTACGAAAAGGACTTTGAAGATTTTTAAACTTAAAATTTCAAATTATAAAATTAATATTTATATATTTATAAATACATCCCTTGAATATTTTTATTTATAAATAAATCTAAATTTTATTATTTTCTGAATTAAAACTGGATTACATCTATCCACATAAATATTTAAATTTCAATTTGGATATAGATGCGATATATTGGATGAAATTGTGCAAAGTTTGAAATTATAGTATTTCACGAAATCACAAAATATTGGGAGTTACTTGCAAAAGTTTCATTTCAAGGGCTAATTTATATTTTTAAATTTTTTTGTAAAATTAGTTATAAGGACATATTTATAAAATTTTAAGATCGTTAAGGTCCCTTTTTGTAAAATTTTATTTAAAAATAATAAAATTTAGACTTATTTATAAATAAAAATATTTGAGAAATTTATTTATAAATGTACAAATATTACATTTATGATTAAAAATTTAATAAAGTTTTAAAACCTTAAAGGTCCTTTTTGAAAAATTTTATTTAAAAATGATAAAATCTAGACTTATTTATGAACAAAAAAATTTGAGGGGGTTCTATTTATAAATATACAATATACAAAAAAATTTGAGGGGGTTTTATAAAAGTTTAAACTTTTAAGGTCTTTTTTGTAAAATTTTATTTGAAAAATAATAAAATTTAAACTTATTTATATATAAAATATTCAAGGGACCTATTTATAAATAAAAATAAAATATTAAGAATATAATTTTTTAAATTTTCACACTAAAATTTAAATTTTTATTTAAAAAAAATTTCGAGTCTATTTGTTGATTTGCAAATATTAAATTTATAATTTATAATTTTATAGAGAATTTATTTATAAAAACAAACCCTCTATAAAATTTTAAAACCTTCAATACTATTTTTGCAAAACTTTATTTGATAAATAACAAAATTTTAATTTATTTATAAATAAAAATATTTAAGAGGTCTTATACATTTATAAATATTAAACTTATAATTTAAAATTTTATAAAAATTATCTGTAAATATTTGAGAAAAAGATAAAAAATGAGACATTAAAAAATTTGAAAGTTTAAATAAAAATTTACAAAAAGTTAAAAATTGTCAAAATTTTAATTAAACGACATTTAGAAATTATAGATAATAAATTTTAGAAGAGAAAAATTGTAAGTAAATATTAAAATCTCAAATAAATTTCTTATAAATAGAATAAATTTTGGAGGGTCAAGCATAAAAATTCCAAAAAAAATTGCCTTCAATAACAATGAAACCAACCAAAAGCAGCACGAAAATTGCCTCTACTGAAAGGAGATAACAGCATCACCTGTATCATAAAGCTCAAGATCCTTCCAAGGAACAATGGCTAAAACAGTCAACCTGAACCAGGAAAATAATCACCCAGAAAACCGCTAGACAATAGAATTACTGCCATAGCCAACACAACTTCCCATCTAAAATTCAATTCAAAATACAGAACTTGATGATCCGATTTTTGACACCAATAACCACCACTAGATAGATCCACATAAACTACCCAGCCACAAACATAGAACACAGTATCAGAGGGCCAACATTTTAAAGTTGAATGCATAAAGCAATCCAGACATTATAAAAGCAGAGTTAAAATAAAAAAATCTAACAAAACAAAATGGCAACAATCTCTCTAGTAGGTAACAATACATCCTGGACCAACAAAGGTTACACCCTCACACAGGCCATACTTACCGAATGGGTGATCAATTCTTTGGAGAAGCTTTAGCAACACCACTTGAAGCAGGCTGCGCAGCACCACTTGTGTCGTACACACCATGAACAGCATTATCATTAGAGTAGGCAGGAGGTTGAGTATACCCACTCACAGTATATGGTTGTTGGCCATAAGATGGCTGACTCTGAGGTGGCATGCCATATGGCTGCTGTTGGCCATAAGCTGTCTGAGAACCTCCAGGGCCAAAGCCTGGAGAGGGGGCTTGAGGGTTAGTAGAATCCGGAGCATATCCAGTTTGTCCTGGTAGTGGTTGACCATATCCTGGAGTTGCATAGCCCGATTGCGTAGTCTGTAGCTGTTGACCTGCACCATAAATTGGCTGAGTAGGTGCCCTTTGAGCCTGAGGTGATTGTCCATATATAGGCTGTGTTGCTGGTCCTGACTGGGGATAGCCACTCTGAGGGGGCTGGCTCCCATATCCTGGCTGGGAAGTTGGTGGCATGCCATACCCAGCCTGTGCAGCACCTTGTGAAGGATAACCACCAGTGTTGGTGCTTGAAGGTTGGCCAGCATATCCTTGCTGAACAGTGGATGGCTGTACAGTAGCAGTTTGCTGAGCTGAGGGACCTTGAGCGGATCCACCCTGAGCACCGTAGTTTGGAGCAGAACCATCTGGAGTATGGCTAGAAAGTCCTCCATAAACAGTAGTTGAGCCATACCCTTGTTGATCATAACCAGCCTGTGCATTTGATGCTGACTGAGAGTAGCCAGGTTGAGGTGCAGAAGCTTGATAACCACCAGAGTAGCTGTCCTGTCCATAGTTTGGCTGTTGGCCACCAGTTGATTGAGAATAAGTATCACCATATGACCCTTGGGAGTTGTATGTAGGTAGTGACTGCCCATAGTTATAGCCACTGTTATCAGCAGAAGCGGAAGATGCACCAAGTGGCTGCTGCTGGTTGTAGTAATCATATCCAGTTCCTGGTGCTGTTTGTTGAGCTGGTGGATTAGATGATTGATCCCAGCCAGATGGGTATCCACCAGATGCATGTGGTGGTGGGTAACCGCCATACGGAGGTTGAGATGCACTATACTGAGGGGGCTGCCCAGGGTATGTTCCAGGTTGCATGTAACCATAACCAGGCTGCTGCACAGGGGGAGCCCCAGGTGGACCCCAGTTTGTTGGAGGACGGGAAGCACCGTAACCTTGAGATGCATATCCTGTCATTGGTTGATTCCTAGGACGGTTCTGCAAACAATCTCATATATAAGCTAGCGTGGCAATCCATACATTTTGTTGAATAAAATGATCATGCAAAATAAATAACTCTCGCCAATCGCAACATTTGTAAATTGAGCAGCAATTTCATCAAGACTACCAAGAATTTTAAGCAGTCACTGACTTACCGTGCAAGGGAACCTGTTTATGCTTACATTTGAAGGTGCCCTTCCCTTCCACTCCAAAACTTAATAGAAAGTTGCAGTACTAGACAAAGACTTCAAACAGAACAATATGCAACATAGTAAAAATGTCCCTAGCTTGGCCTAGTCAAATATATTTCAATTTATATAGCATTTAGTTCATGTCTCATTACCCAAGAAAAAGACAACTGGATTCTTCAGTTAAATAGAATAACCAGTTAATGTAAATAAGATAATAAGCACGTAGATCCAAACAATCAGTCCTATCAAAAGCAGGGAAAGTAGGCTGCAGTTCTTGACAACATAGAACAATTTTCAAGAAGCTCCCAAGTGAAAAAAAATCCATATCTAACGAAAAACTTCAGATGACAAACTATAAGAACAAAAATGTACTGAACATGGTAGAATGATACTGAAATTTGTACAACTACTTAGCCAAGGTTTAATTGCAGTTTTGAAGATGAACATGTCAAATCTAAATGAAGCAAGAGAGAAAGGATCCCTAAAATATTTGAACCAACAAACAAAATCACTAGAACACAAGAGCCACCATGTTTGTAAAAATTAAGAACAAAAGCACCATCATTATATTCAACAAAAAAAAATATAGAGATGCAACCTGTATATGATTAACCATTTATCTATCACAATCCATGCATCTATGCAAGATCAAGAACTCGTAAATCAATTTGTACCAGCAAAGTTGTTAAAGGAGTATCAGAAAAGCATGTAGGAGTGCTCCAAAGTCCAAAGTCCTCTGGTGGTGCTTGAAGATAAAGAGTACTAGAGACAAACAAGATAATACAACCACCACACACTAAGATTAAAAACTGAGAACTACTTCTGATATAATGTATCCATATTTCTCCTTTGATAACTAAATAGACGAGTATCTTCTAGACAATCCAAAACAAAGCCCACAAATATATGATATAGATAGATATTCAATCATCATATAATATCAATTATAAAACTATAGCTGCAGTTACAAGAATCTACCAATATTTACGCTACTCATATTTACATAGACTTGAATATAACAGGCTCACCAGCATGGGAAGCATTTCACAAGCCTTCATAATGATAGTGAGCCTCCCAAGTAAGAACACACTATGAGGACATGTTCACAGCCATAATGCCATAATAACAACAGAATTCCACTAAGAAAAAATATACTAGGATCTCAACATGATTCAAGAGCTACCATGAATCATGCTACAAAAGGCCAATAAAGACCAAACAGAATAGAAGTGTAGCAAAATCTGCAAAGGTTATCACATTAGACAAGTAACTTCAGTGGGATCAGCAAACAGTATTTTTCAAATTTGCACTTTTTTGTGCCTATTAAATTATTAAGTAAGAAGTACGTCATAATTAATGAAAATGGGTAGAGGATTTCCAACTTGAATTGAGAAATTTATCACTTTTTAAGATCCAAAGTCAGCGTAAAAAAAAAGTAAAATGAGTATGAGACAAGTATGAAGGAAAACTGTACCAAACCATTCAAAGAATGAAAGAACTAATCAAAATGTGTTTAGACCGCTTCCACTGCCAAAATTCAGCAATTTTCCTGGATACTGATGAGTCACTAAAGAATTCCAAAAAAGCCAATTCTAGAGAAACAACATTCCACTATAAAATGAATAAGATGCATGATGTTCTGAGTCCAATAGAAAAAATATTGGTGGAAGAGTAGTATGGTCTTTAAGCAATTCATGACTGACAACATTGCTTCCTAATGATAAACAAGCAAAAAGACTATAATCAAGGATTCCATACGCCAAGAGCTCTTGAGATTATTTTGGCATGGAAAGGGAGAATGATGCATATCAACTTCCAAATAATTAGCAGAGCAATACCCAAAGTTAAATATCAATTTCAAAATTAATCCAGTGTCACCATATTATCGCCAATCTGTATAATTCTCAAATGTCAACAATTCAGAAAGCAGCTCCGAATAATCAACTAATAATCATCAGCAGTGGAAGCTCAAGACCATACCAGCACCAAGTCAATATAGACCAAAAAGCGTTGCTTATAAACCACATCATGCTGGTCACCTACAGAAATTCTAGAATGATTCTTCAATAACAATCAAATCATAATATCAGTATCCAGTTCTGCCATTTTAATAGTAGTTTGTTAACTCCTGAAACTAGGATTTCCTAATATTAACCAACCTGGACATGCCAATTATGCTCTGGAATCACATCCTGGAAACATAAAAGAATCCACAAACTAAAGAATTGTGTAAGTCATAATTACCAAAACCCTGCACATTATTTTTTATAGCAACATCCTCACGTCTAGACAGCAAAACCAAACAGCAAATTGATTTTCAGCATAACAGCATCTCACAAAATAATTCTGCTAATGGTGCTGCAAACAATGCATCGAATAAGCCCATTCCATACATACAGAACTTACATTTCCTTGTGTATATCAAGTATTTTAAACTCAGATTATAATGAAAACAGTTCAGCTAAAATCTCAATGCATAATATATGATAAATAATCAAGAATCTGAGGAGAGAAAAGAGAGTAATTAAGCGTGTATACATACATCACTGATGACTTCATTGACCAATTGTTTTGCAGATTCGATCTGTTCTTTGGTGCCATCTATATGTACATTTCTTTCAGCTGATGTATCACCAGGGGGCAAATGCAAAGGTATAACCTGGATCAGAGAATAATTCCATAGAATACCACAAGTCAAAAAAATGAATCTGTTAATTGTAAGAAACATGTATCTGGAAAACCATTTGCGGACAGTAGAACATCCTGATATAGAAAAAAGAAAGACAACAAAACTAGACTATAATATGTTCTGTTCAACACAATTGTATATAAAGAGTTAAAATTTACTGGCTGCAATTTCGATTCCAACAGACTGAAGTAGCATTGAACACAGACAGTGAAAACGTTATATAGGTGTAATATCAAACTATCCAAGTGAACAGCTTGCAAATTTCTTACGACAACAGAGTTGTATATGAACATCATAACCAAAAGTCACAAATGTAACTAGTCTAACGAGATCATCTGTTGGACAATTTGGATGCCTGTATAGCTTTTCGGGAAACTTCTTATGTAAATTTTGAACTTTGCAAGACACAGTGACTTTGGCCACAAATAAAATAATGCAAAGTCAATGTTTTAACATGTAGACATCATCTTTCTGGAAACAATATTCATTTTATGAGGTAATTTATTTTGTCGGTAAAAAATGACGAAAATGCATCCCTCCTTAAAAGTGTTCACTTTCAAATTCCCCCTTTTCCTTTTGTGCATCCTCAATAAGTATATTCATGGACATATCCTATGTAAGCATACATATAGCGCAAGTTTACCCCTCAGTCGACAAGTGGTTCATTAAAAAACATCGCAAACATTTGATACATTATAAATACAATCATGATGCTCAAAATAAGGTTGAAGAACAAATATTTATTTGCCATAAATGCATTCATGAAACAGCTTAGCTCAAACAATCTTAATTTATTCTCAAATTTTTTATCTCTGAACATACTAAATGAGATAAGTATATCACATGCATTTTAGCATGCGTCATTATAACATATCTAAATGTAACTGGTGTGTTATTAAATAAACAATACAGCATGGTTTATTTGAAAGCTCTCGAAGGTACTTGTATATAATTTTTAATAGAGAACCATATAAAATAAAAAATTTTCAAGATAATCTATGCGTACACAACAAGCCCACAGCCGATTGGGGATCCTGTGACAATGCTAATCAACTTCATCAATAAAATTTTTGTGGAAGTACACAAAATTTAAGGATGTAAATTACTTCAACAACAACATTAAACAAGATAGCCAAATCCAGTAATATTTGTTGTGCTAAAATGGGTAGCAGACATGCTGAAGCACTTGATAAAGATAAAAACACAAACCTGAATACGAGCCCCAGTTTGATTTTGCATATTCTTTATTGTCTCACCCCCTTTACCAATAATCAAACCAACCTAAGGAATCCAAAATTCAGAACATTTGTGAACAAAAATGAAAACCTTATGCAACCAATGAAATGCATCATGAAGCTTGAATTTACCTTGTTGTTAGGAACTTTCATGGTAAAATGCTCAACGCCAGCTTGTGCTCCCCCAAATTTCCTAGCAGAGATAATGCCAGAACCACCAGCTTCAGCCTGTCCCAACTAGTTGCATCATGAAACAAATTCAAGTACAAAATCGGAAAAAAAAGTTAACTGAATTATGTGATTTCACTAAAAAAACTCTCTGAGCTACCTCAGCAAGAACTTCTTTAATCATTTGCTCAGCCCTTGCAATTTGCTCAGGAGTACCCATCAGCTCCACATTTCTGGTCTGTGAATTAGGATCAGCATCTGCGTCTCTAGTGACTTGAATCCTAGCTCCTGATTGATTCTGAAGTTGTTTAATTGTATCTCCACTCTTACCAATGATCACACCAACCTAATGAAAAATAGCCATGAAAGTTTAACCAGCATAAAAGCAATTAGCTGACAAAAACACTGCCTATTCCCAAGAGCAACTGTGAAATTGAGAGAAGTCTGGCACTACCCTTCCATTTGGAATCTCAATCTTTTTGCTGGAACTCTGATACCCATATGCAGGAAATGACGAGGAAGGCAAACCAACTTGAGCAGGCATTGACTGGCCTAGAGGCTTCTGTGTAAGATCTGAAAGAGATAAAATAAAAGCAAAAGTTGGAAATGTAAGACAAGGTGATCTAGCATGGACTGATTCAAATAGTGTAATCCAAGTTGGAAATCACTTCAAAATGATGAAGTGAGTAGGGGATAATGCTATTCGCTTATTGTAATACAAAAAATTTTGACTTGCATTTCACTTTGAAAAGACAAAACAGCATCAGTTAACAAGAGAACCCGAAGGACGGGATTACAGACACAAATTGCTCATAAAACCATGAACACAAGGAACATTTCAAGAAAGTGTGTTGTAACAAAAAGCTAAGTAATTTCGAACAAATACCATTTATCCCTGTATTATGTTTAGGACATAATTTGAACTTCCAGACAAGAAACCAAAAATCTAAATGCACCAAAAATATCTCTTAACCAGAGGTATAAAACTTATAAAACCATGAGAAGTGTGAAACTAATACAATTGCATAACGCAAAATAATAGGTCACAAGCATTTGATACAGATTAGATATGACTACAGCACTGCAAAACGAAAATGACATCTCATAAAATCTCAAGAAAGCCCCAAATTGACACAATACAGAAGAATATGCCAAAACATCGCATCAGATCTAATAAAATGCAGAATAAGAAACACCCACAGTTGCTCACAGTCAAGAAATTAAAAAGAAGAATGATAAAGCTTCTTCTTTCTTCTTCCTGCTCTTCGGATTATGGAAAATGCACCAAGCATCTCAAAAATCTTTGAAACCAAAAAATACAAGACAGGCCACAAATATTAGCACACACCTTTCCACTCAAAACAATTTTGGCTGTAATGAATCGCTAGAATAAAGGAAAATCGTGGAATATAGAATTGAAACGGAATTTTTACGAAAATAGAGAAAGGAAAATTTGAAAAGCAAAATTAGCACATTTTGACGACAAACATCGATTGCAAAAAAATATTACGGAGATCTACAAACAAAACGAACGCTGGAACTAGACAACACAATATCATCGGATCTCACAAAGGCGGAATGAAGGAGCACGTACCAGCAGGCCCAGAGCCAAATCCCTTGTCGCCCAAATCATCCCCAGCTCCGGCGCCATTATCAACCCTAGGCCGCTTGGCCTCGGCCTCGCTGAGGAGTTTCAACGCAATCTCCTGCGCCCGCTGCTTGGCAAGCTGGATCCCGTCCGGCTGGGCAGGGGGCGGGACGCTGTTATACGACGGCGGGGCGCCTCCGGCGAGCTGCCCGTCCCCTGGTGGCGAGGAGAAGCCAGAGGCACGCCGCGCGGGAGGCAGCGAGGCTGGTGAGTCGTCGAGCTTACGCTTGTTGTCGGGGCGGGAGGCGAACTGGGACTCATCTGCCATCGGAGCGGATGGGAGGAGATCGAACGAGCCTAAAACCCTAGACTGAAAAGAGAGAGAAACGAAGACGTCACGCGAGGAGTATTTATAGGGGCCGAGTTTTTCAGGTGTGAAGCGTATATTCAGCTGGCTGATCATATATTGGCTGATCTGAACCGTTGATGGATCATTCCGCTCTCGGATTATAGTGGCCGTCGATGGTGCCTCCAGATCCACAACACAAATATACAAAATGATGGCCACAAAACATGTAAAATAGTAAAAAAAAAATAATTTAAAATAGATATAAAACCCGAAAAGTTACAATTTAAAATATTTTAAATTTGAGAAAGCCTAAATGACAGTGATGAAAGCCACCGATGTAGGAGGGAATGCTCTAGGGTTTCTCGAATTTGAAATCTAAAATTAGTACAACTGCTTTCTGTCTTATGTCTTTCCAAACCAAAAGACCGTGATAAAGACACTAAACAAATACCCTGATCTAGTTTCTGAGAATAAAAGAACCAGTCATCAGAATATTTTGAGAAAATGCACAATCATTGTGACAATCAAAGCTGTATTAACAAACAAATGAAACGTTAAGCATTGGGTCACAATAGCATAATTTTACACTAAAATAGAAGCCGGTTACAAAGCACCCATTACATACTTTGGATGACTAGCGTTCCATCTAAACATGATTCCAACGGCCCTCATTACAGAATTCTTAGCAATTCGTACCGGCAAACCAAAGATTTCTGCAAAGCATAAGGCCATAGCACAAATAAAAGAGCCTGGCGTGCAGCTCTTATTTGGAAAAGGACAAACAAGATGATCATGTAAATCATTTGACCACCATATTTTGCCAATTGATCTTCTTCTGGAGTTGGAGAACACCACAGAGCAATGCCTCAGCTGTTGGTGGGCATCCAGGAACATAGATATCAACAGGAACAATCCGAGCACAGCCATGAACCACACAGTACGAGTAGTGATAATACCCACCACCATTTGCACCGCTACCCATAGAAAAACCGAGTGAGGTTCAGGAATTTGGTCATAAACCCTGGATGAAAAAGCAATAAACAGATGCATGTCAATTAAACATGCAATATAAGATTGAATTGCTTTATAAACATTCAAAATGTGCTTCATCCAACACTTTTCTTTTCCTGCATGGTAAAGAACATATAACTTAAAGGACATATAACTTAGGGGATGAGCAAAACCAGCAGTGTGCAGTATTTGGTTCACACTGAATAAATCTATTGAACCAAAACTGAATAATTGATTCAATTTAGGTTATTCGTTTTCAATTCGGTTCGATTTTGAAAAATATAAAATTTGATATTCGGTTTCAGTTACGGTTTTTGATTTTGAAAAACCGTAAAAACCGAATAGAATCGAATTACATGTATATATATATATGATTTTGATTTTGGACTAATCGGTTCATAGCTTGTAACTTATAAGTTATCCGATTTCTACCCTAATCCTAAATCCCCAAGTCCTAAACTTTCGATCATCCTTCTCCTTCATCCCCAATTTCTCAAACTGCGGCTGCGCCATGTCGAGATCGGAGATTTCATCGTGTGATCATCACGGTGAGAAGAGTTTGAAAATTCATTAGCAACCCGACATTCTTCAATTTTCAAGAACTCTCTATGACCGATCTTCGACGTTTTGAACTTCAATATCTCATTCTTTTACAATGGCATCATCAGCATTAAGCTACAATGTGAAAAAATTTATGAAATTATGAAATTTAATTAAGTTTTGTGAAATCAAATTAAGGTTTATTGATTTCATACGATTTTATTGTTAGATAATTAAAATTTTGTGAAAATCAAATTTTTCAATGGTTAATTTACTATTTTTGATCTTTTGATGTGGATATGTTCAATTCGGTTCAATAATCATAAAAAAGTAGAATTTGTGTATCATGTAACAAATTTGCCCTGCATAATATATTTTTAAGACAATGTTGTTGTAATTTAATTAGAGATTATAGCGACTAATCAACAACTACAAACATTAATCTTCCCAAGTAAACAATTTTACATGTCATTCTCAAGTATTTGGCTAAGTAATCTTTCGACAGCACTTAGTCTTAGTCCCAAACTCTCAATAATTTTATCATTATTAATGATTTCTGTCAAGTTATATGAGAGCATTTCGTAAAATTCATAATTCCGAACAAGTTAACTATACCTAGATGTAACTATTGTGATAATGAATTCGTTTGTGATTCAAAAAGAAATGATACTTTTTTTCTTAAAAATCACATGAAGCAATGCAAAAAATATCTATACAATGTTAGTACACATCAAACACAACTTGTTATGTAACTTATTTTAAAAAAATAGAAAATAATTGTGTGCTAACTAGTTGGAGGTTTGATAAAAAAAAATTTAAATAGCATTGATATACATGATTGTTGTAGATGAACTACCTTTAGTTTTGTGTAATATAAAAATTTTAAATACATTATGTCTCAAGTTTGTCCTATATTTCGAATGTCTTCACATTAAATTATGATTAGGGATTGTTATTAACTCTATTATGATGCAAAGATAAAGTTAAAACAATATTTCAACGAGTCCAAATAAAAAATGTGCTTAACTATTGATATTTAAATCTCAATTCAAAAAATAATTATATGTATATCACAACACATTATATTGATATTGATTGAAAATTGAAGAAAAAACTGGTGAACTTTTATAAAATTACAAGTTATAAAGGTGAAGTTATAGAAAAAATAATTGAAAAATATTTGTTAGGATGAAAAATTAATGATATTTTGGTTATTACTGTTAATAATATTTTTTAAATAATATTGTTGTATTCTATTTGAAGAAAAATTTTTTAAATTGGAACATTTGTTTGTTACAAGAAAAATATATTTATATGCGATACATAGCACATATCATTAATCTTATAATGAAAGATGATTTGAATGAGATAACAAATTCCATTACTCGGGTTAGATATGCAATAAAATGTGTGAGATATTCTCTAAGAAAATGACAGAAATTCAAAAAATATGTTAAAATTGAAAACATTGAAAACAAAAAATATGTTTATTTGGATGTATCAACAATATGAAATTCTACCTATATGATACTTAAAACAGCTCAAACTTTTGAGAAGATTTTTGAAAAATTTGAAAAAAAAAATTTTTTGTAATGAACTTAATAATAAAAATGAAGTTTCTCTATCTTTTAATTGACAAAATATTAAGCGACTTATTACATTCTTAGAATATTTTTATGAGCTGACTATTCGAGTTTCTAATTCTATGCATGTTACAAATAATTTATTTTTTGATGAAATTTGTCAAGTTAACATTCTTTTGAATATGTAGAAAGTAAGTAATAACATAAAAGTCCAAAATATGTCTACCACGATGAAAACAAAATATGATAAGTACTAGGGTGAGACAAAGAAGATTAATATGCTTCTTTTTGTTTATGTTATCTTTGATACAAGACGCAAGTTAGAATATATTGAGTTTGAAGTTGAAAAAATGTATGAAAGTGAAAAATGTGTCATAATGAGGAGAAAATTGTATAAAGTTATATATGATCTATTAAAAAAATACAGGATGCAACTACTACAGGAAGGAATGCAAAATAGCAAAGGGTCAAGTATGTTAATGCAAGCAAGAAAGTATATCTTAAGTAGTCTATTTGATTAGTATAGAAAAAATTTCATGAGTGATGAAATCTGAGTTAGGCAAGTATTTGTCGGAGAATCTTGAGAAAAATGAGCCAAATTTTGATATTTTGGACTTATGAAAAATAAATAGCTACAGATTTTCTATTCTATCACATATACTTCATGATATATTAGCTATATTTATCTCCACAATAGCCTTTGAGTCAGCTTTTAACACAGGAGGGCGTATACTTAATTGTTTCCGTAGCTTTTTAACTCTTACACTAGTACAAACTCTCATTTGCATTCAAAATTGTATTCAAAAATCAAAAACAAAAATTAGCGTTGATAAAAGTTTTAAAGAATTTGAAAAGATTTAAAAGGGTGAAATTTGCATTACTAACATTTTTATTATTAGACTATATATGTTTTTGAATGATTTTTTTATTTCAGAGTTGACAATGATGAAATTGAATATCACAACCATTGAATTTTAGAAAGTCATCTTTTGATATTTTGAGACTTTATAAAGTATTTAAAGTTTGAATATATTTACTTATTTTTGATGTATTTCTTTTCATGTTTTTTCATGGTATGTATTATGATAGTTTCATTTTAGCTGTTTCTATGGTCATCTCTTATAAATTCATTTTTATCTTTCCTTTTTAATGAATAGTAAATTGATTTGTATTTTCATGGTCTTTTAATGTAGTACCTCATCATTTATGTGCATGTGTGAAATTATAAACTTACTTAGTTACCTAACATTTTATTTTACTATGATGATATTTTGCTATTTCTTTTTTAGGTCGAGTAGTGTAATTCAACAGAAAACGTGAATTTAAATACATGTATCCAAGAATAGATATTTGTTTTCTGCTTGTTTTAACTTACTTCAATTTTATCTGTTTCCTTCATAGTAAATTATGACAAACATTGGATATTGAGATTTTAGAATTTAGTCTTGATTTTGACTTCTAACGTAGCTTCTATAGTTCCAGCTTTTATAAGTTTTATAGTTTTTGCAATAATTGCATCAATAATTGTATTATGTAATTGCTAATAGAAACTTATTGCTCATTTACTTTTTATATTACAAGCAATAAAAAACAATTGTTTCACAAAGTGCGTTACAGCCTGAAATGATTGATCGAGCTCTGTTCAGTAACTTCAGTTCACCCAATTAAATTTGCAACTTTATAGAGACTTTGAAAAAATGTGCTATATTTTCTCTTTTGTGTTAATGCAATTCTTCTTTTTCATAATACACAATTATTCTTAACTTATTGTTGAACACTGAACCATGGTGAAGCTTTTAGATTAAATTGTTCTCTACTCTAATTTTGTATTATGACAGTATTTTTTGCTTTGGTTGAAACTGCAATTTTGCAAACTATGGCTTAATATTTTACATGCTATTGAAAATTATTTGAGCTTGATTTTGAATTTTTTTCATTGTCCAATTACTTCAGCTTTGATTGAATATTTTCATTTGTTATTTATTAACGTGAAGTAGGAACTAGGAATCTAGTCTAGTAATTTTGAATCTGATTTTAACTAGTATTCAAATAACTTCTCCTGTTCTTTCTATACAAGCAATTAAGATATCATCAAGCTATTAATTGTCTTCAAAATTCAAACACCAAAAATTATACAACTAAAGTTAAAAAAACACAAAAATTCAGCAAATAATTTAGGAAAAAAATCATCAAAAAATTATTGTTTACACATATGAGAACAAACATTGGCTTTTTATAAAAGGAATATACTTGCAAATATTGCAAATTTATGATGTTAAGACAAGAAAAATTGGGCAAATGCAAATGATACAAAAAAAATCAGTTTTTAATTTAAGCCGAGCCGAAGTGAAATATTTCGGTTTAGTTCGAATTCGATTTGTATAGTATTCAGTTCGGTTTGGTTTTTATTTTTGAAAAATGAAAATTTCAGTTTAATTTATTTGGTTCGGTTCAGTTCAATTTTGAACCGAATACACAATCTTAAGCAAAATCAATAAACCATATCAGTTTTACAATTTTTAGAATTAGAACTAAATTATGGTTCTTGACAATTTTAGAATCAAAACCGTACCGATTTGAGTTGAAATTCAGAAATTTGATTCCGGTTCTAAACTAATTTTAAAGCTATTATAAAATCAGTATACCAAGTTTTCAACTATTAATTTTAAAATCTAGATTTTACATTTTAATAGTTTAAAAATTAATTATAATTTATAAAATAATATTTGCATGGTATCTTTTAAAACTATAATTTTAGTGGAGATTAAAAAATAGGGATAATTACGTACAACCCCCCGTAATTAGCCTTAATTACGTACAACCCCCGTAATTTCCGGAATTACCACACCCCCTTGATTGTTATTTAATCAAATTTTTACCAAAAAATTCCAATTTTACCCTCGGTTATTTTTACAAATAAACCTCGAAAAACTTATTTTTTATATTTTACGCCCCGAAATTCGATTTTTTGAAAATAACACCCCGAAATAACTCTGATTTACAAAAAATCCTCGAAATTCGGATTTTTGCAAATAAACCCTCGAAAATTATTTCGATTTACAGAAAAGTCCCCGAAATTCGGTTTTTTGCAAATAACACCCCGGCGCGCGCGCGGGAGCGGAGGAGGCGGTTGGCGGCGGGAGCGGAGGCGGAGGCGGAGGCGGAGGCCTGGCGGGCGGGAGCGGAGGCGGAGGCAGGCGGGAGCGAAGGCGGAGGCGGAGGCGGACGCGTGCGGGA